>JARQOD010000002.1:210683562-210800500 GCA_033576555.1 Oophaga sylvatica
GGGGGCTTCCTACCTGCTTCGCCAATCCAATCTCACTTCCCTCGTCAGCAGTGGTTATCTGGGGTCTATGGTACACTATGGAAGTTTCAGCCTTAGATTCTTTTCTTGCACATACACTATTCAATAGCTTAGGTATTCCATATATCAGCGATTTTACGGCTACATAAAGCAATAAACAAAACAATAAAATTTGCATGTATGTCTGTATAATACCAGAAATCCATCCTGCTAGGCCACTACACCAATTGGCTGGATTTAAAAAGGAGAATGTGTTACCCCACCAGTAGTCTTTATTTGCACTGTGTTGCATTAATCATTGGTCTCTAAGGGCCCCGTCACACATAGCGACACACCAGCGATCCCGACAACGATATGCACTTGTCAGGATCTCTCGTGTGTCGCTACATGATCGCTGCTGAGCTGCCAAACAGGCAGCTCAGGCAGCGATCAGTACAGCGACACTGCGGGTAACGTCGCTTAGTTACCCGCAGTGTACGTTGGATACCAGCCCGCTGGTGCAGGGAGCTGGTAACCAAGGTACACATTGGGTTTCCAGGCGCCGCTCTGCGCCTGGAAACCCGATGTGTACCTTGGTTACCAGCTAATCGCTGGTCTCCTGCCTGCCACACACAGTGAAGCGTGCTGACCAGCAGGAGACCAACGATCAAAAAAATGTTCAGGACATTCAGCGACGATCAGCGATACCCAGCAGGGGGGCTGATCGTCGCTGAATGTCACGCACAGCGATATCGCTGGGGAGATCACTGTTGCGTCACAAAACTAGTGACTCAGCAGCGAGATCGCTGTGAGTGACGGGGGCTTAAGTTCACCTATTTTGTCTATACTGGCCCTGACCTGGAAATTACCAGTGGGGTCAATATAATTGCAATAGGTGGGACCAATTTTTTGACACATTCCTCCTTCTTTTGCTGTCAAGTAATCTAGTGCCATAGTATGTTGGTTAGTAACTATGATTAATTGTCTCTGTATTGTATTAGTTTCATTAAGAACCTGGAAAATCTGATCATCCAGGTAGCCAGTAGCCTCCACTAACTTATCCCACATTTGTGTTTATGAAGGGGTATATTAGCATGCTACTGAATATTTTATATGTTATTCCAATTTCTACTAAATGTGGCCTACCATTTGGACGGGGCTTATTGTCTGCAGCCCTTCTATACAAGGTGTGAATTGGGATTGCTGCTGTGTCTATTTTACTATGAGGAACTATGAAAGTGGCTGGTGTTAGTTTGGCAAGAGTGCAAACCCCTCTTATGTCTGGGCTCACCCACCTGTAGGCAAGATGTCCACAAACTAAGAATACTCCTTCAGGGAGAACACAAATGTGACCAGGGGTCTGCATACATTGCTATAAATTCAAAAGTCCCAACATAAGTTTATGGGCGCACCAAGTATTCATTTGTTTTCCATTTATACACATCTTTTTCCCAAAACTTAGATTGAGTCCAGGTCTCATTGTGTATGCAGAGTGGTATTAATACTTTCCATGGCTCCAGAGGTAAGGCTAAGTACAGCATAGTCCTTGCAGATACTGGGCTGTGTGTACAGATCCAACAGTCTTTTGGTTTTTGTCTTTCCATGTCCTTTATAACAAGAGCATGATGTCGAATAAGTTTATTGTCCAGCATTTAAAAGTTTTTCCAGTGTCTCTGTAGGGTGCAATAATCCTGCTACTGCAAGCAAGGTGAATAGGAGATCAGTCATTCTGATGATGAAGTGTCCTTTTCCAGTGACTGGCGTGGATCCAGGTGGGCTTTGCCTCAAGTTTCACTGAGGTGGATGTGGTCAGCTGGACTTGGAATGGGCCATCAAACCGTGGATCTGGGCTCCTTCTCACGTGTCTGCGTATGACCACCCAATCACCTGGATTCAGCTGATGCACATCTGCCCAGGCATTAGGATCTGTATGTAGTCAATTTGCAGTCTCTGAAAGGTAGAGAGGCATAGGTGTCACTTTCTTGGGTACTTTTACTGTTTTAGCTGGGTTGTGCTGTACACAGATGAGGCATGACTGGTATCTGGAGCCATCTACAAAAAACTCAAAATCTGCATTAGGAACAGGTTTTTCATGAACATTTGCAAAACCCACTGTCTCCTGACTCATCAATTCTATGCAGTCATGTTCGTGGGTCATGTCAAAGTACTCTTCCTCACTTTCTGATGTGTGGCCCAGCTTCGCAAGGCACACCTGTCTCCTGGAAAATGCACAGGAAGGTAACTGTAAAGCTTGATATTCATTCACGCACACTTCTCAGCATTGCCACTAGAGGCATATCAGACTATTTAGTAGTGTGACGTAGCAATAGTGAGGCATTCAAGTTCCTGTCTTTGGACAGAGAAGATCAGATTAGTCTTGGAGGGAGAGGAGAGAAGACTGAACCCACACAGAGCTTGTGTAGCTCATCTGATAAGAAAGTGGAGGCTAGTACGGGTGAAGTGAATCATCTTAGCCTAGTCAGAGCTACCCCTTAACCTGCTACTCAGAACAAGCTGCCTGTGTTCCTAAGAAAGTGGAAGGTGACTCTCAGAGCTACAGCGTAAATACAGTCTGACGAAGCGTCCTGTGAGCTGCTCTGGACAGAGTTCTGTGAAGGAAAGAAGGAAAGGAATTACAGCAGTTATACCAACGAGTCAACTGAGAACAGGTCAGTGAGCACTGAAGGAAAGCTGACCTTTATACCATTGCTACACGTGCTTATGTTAAGGGCGAGAGCAGGGCGAAGGGCGAGTGGAGAAGCAAGAGTGACTAAAGGGACAAATCACCCTCACTCAGTTAACCGGACACCGGGGTCCGAAGCGTTGCTAGTGCTTCACGCCTAGTAATAAGAAAACCGGAGGCCTTTCTGGACTACAAGTCGCAGAAGGTAGCCCTAAGCGCTGATACGTAACCGGAGTCAGGGAGAACAGGGACTTTGAGTCAAGTGCACGACAAAAGTAAGGACTTAGTTCTCTCAACATCTGATAATCAGAGACATAGAAGGCTCCACCACAATGTTGGCTGGGCGTAGTTGCTATTGAAAGAGTTGCACTTGACTTTATGCAAGTTGTACTCACACACATTAAAAGGATAAAGGAGGCCTCTAACCTGCTCAACAGTTTTCCTGAATGTGCATTCTCCAACCTAACCAGCTTCCCGGGACATACCTGCAACACCTACAAGTAAAGGTATGGAAAGAGACTGCATTGTGTGTGACTGAATTCTTATCTGCACCCGGCATCACCACCATAGACTTTGAGGGACCAGTCCCACCTGTGGGGGACTTAACATCTAGCTGCCATAACATCCCCTCAGAGATCTACCCTGCAGCGCTGGTCAATCAGATCAGAAACCACAGGTGGCGTCACGAACTATCTTTATAATCCCCTGTAAATATCCCCCATTGTATGAGCGCCCAGGGCCACGGACCGAGCTCTGCTGCCAGTGACGTCTCCCATAGACTTCCATGGGCTCGGTGCCGAGTACCCCATAACCCTGGTACCCACACCACTTGGTGCGTGCAACTCACTAATACTGTCACCAATTCCCCCTTTTCTGAATCCACAGGCAGAAGGGTAGCTGGATTCAGAACATTACATCTTTGAGGGTGACATATTCAGGAATTAGTAGAGCACATTCAAGTCTGAGCTGTCTGGCTATAGACAGATGTTTTGGTTGAACTTGTACGAGTATGGCATGGATGTCATGTGGGGAGTAAATTGTCAAAGGAAAAGTCAGTGTGATCTCACATGCTTTTCCTAGCAGTAGTGCAGCAGCCCCTACAGCACGGACACATGTAGGAGACCCTCTGATCACTGGGTCTAATTGTGCTGAGTAGTAAGCTATCAGTCTCTGTTTTCCAAAATGCTGGCTATTAAAATAGGGGGACCCCCCAAAAAAATGACGTGGGGTCCCCTATAATTTTTAGCCAGAAAGGCTACGCAGACAGCTGCAGGCTGATATTCATAGCCTAGGAAGGGGCCATGGATATTGGCGCACCCCCCTGGCTAAAAATACCAGCACCGAGCCACCCCAGAATTGGCGCATCTGTACGATGCGCCAATTCCGGCACTTAGCCCCTCTCTTCCCACTCCCCTGTAGTGGTGGGGATAATAAGGGGTTAATGTCACCTTGCTATTGTAAGGTGACAATAAGCCCGGTTAATAATGGAGAGGCGTCAATTAGACGTCTATCCATTATTAATCTTATGGTTTGAAAGGGTTAAAAAAACCACACACATAAGAATAAAGTATTTTAATGAAATAAAACACAACACGGTTTTCATATTTTTATTACACGCCCAGATCCAGGCAACACCCTCGGTCTCCTGTAATAAAATGTAAAAAAATAAAACAACCGCATACTCCCTGTCTGACGCAGTCCAATTAATAACGAGTGTCCCACGACTATCTCCCCTTTAAAACAGTGACATCGGGCGATGTCACTGTTCTATAGGGCCTTCCAGTGATGCACTGACAGGAGACAATGGCTCCTGCAGTGCATCACTGAGGTTACCTGAGTTCATTCTCTCACTTTCTGGCAATGCTGCGTGGGAATTTTCTCACCCAGCATTGCCGGTGAGAGAATGAACTGAAGTGACGTCATTCTCTCCCGGCGGAGGGATACGAACAGCGGAGGATTACCTCCGCTGTCAGTGTATCGCAGGGGCGGTGCAGAGCGCTGACATCACCCGATGTCAGTGTTCTACACCGGAGATCGTCGTGGGACACTCGGTAATAACTGGACTATGGCGGAAAGGTGATGTATAGGTTGCTTTATTATTTTATTTTTATTACAGGAGATCGATGGCTTCGGGGAATAGGTGATTGGTGAGTATGTACTCTATGTTATGTGTTGTATGTTCTGTATGTTATATGTTGTATGTTATGTGTATGTAATGTATGTTTTTGTTTTGTCTACATTCAACACATTAGCCGGATGGTGGGACTACTACTGTCCCATCATTGGCTAATGTGTCAGTCACTGTCAATGTAGCAGGCATAGCCGGATGGGACTTGTAGTCCCATCCGACAATGCCTGCATATGCAGAGACACACACACACAACCCCGCAGATACACAGATCACGCACACACACACAGGCCCGCAGACACCCGCACATACACAGATCACGCACACACACACAGGCCCGCAGACCCCCACACAGGCCCACCCCCGCACATACACAAATCACGCAGACACCGGCACACACACACGCACACAGTCAGCGCCCACACACATAGCCCCGCACACTATACACGCCCACACTCCGCCCACACACTTCCCTACTCCCGAACTGCAGCGTTTCTTCCGCAGCAAAACCACAGATCTTTTTTAGACCTGCAGTTTTGCTGCGGAAGTGCCCGACTCAATGCAAGTCAATGGGCGCAGAAACGCTGCAGTTCCAGACAAAGAATTGACATGCTGCGGAAAAAAAGTGCAGAATTTCAGCGTTTTATTTTGCACCTCAAACCTGCGTTTGCCATGAAATACATTGGCTGTGCACTGTGCTGCGGGTTGGATGCGTTTCCCTGCGTTGAAAAACGCTGCGGAAACGCATCTAAAAACGCAACGTGTGCACAGGGCCTTAGGGTATTTGCACACATTGTGCAGGTTCTGCTGCGGATCCGCAGCGGATTTGGCCCTGCGGATCCGCAGCAGAACTGCAAGTGATGTACAGTACCATTCTAGTCAATGGAAATAAAAAAACGCAGTGCACTTGCTGCGGATTTTTCTGCACAGATTTGCTGCGGATTTAAAACTGCAGCTTGTCACTTCTTTCGTGCAAATCCACAGCGTTTTGAGACCTGCTCCATTATAGGAATCTGCAGGTCTCAAAACGCAAGGGAAATCCACACAAAAATTACAGTAAATCTGCACTAAATCCGCAGGTAAATGCAGGTTATTTTACCTGCAGATTTGGCAAAATTCCACAGCAGAATCCACAACGTGTGCACATAGCCTTACTTCTAAGATACCGCAGTGACATGGATTGTGCTCTGACATAGCACTGTTTTTTCATCTCAAGTCTCCCCCAGACTGCAATCAGTTCTGAAGAAAGTCTAAACAGACCAAAACGTTATATTGTGGATTGTCAATAAAGTTTCACACGTCTAGAAACTTTCTGAGTGCCAAATTTGTTGCTTATTGTACTATGGGTTGGAACCCTACTTGGGTACCTGAATCACTCACCAGGATTGACGTATATTCCTTCTCCACTTACTTCTAAACAGGTTATACAATTTGCTCTGTGACCATATTTGGGCTTAATGCAAATTCAACCTACAATGTGACAGACGTATTTTCTCATATGTATCATGGCCACAGACCTGTTCACCTGTTTCAGACCTGTGACAAAAACTAACAAAACCAAAGGAATATGTGTCGACATGAGCCCAAGTCAAGACATCTGCAGTTGGGCCGCCAAATAGTTGTGTGAATTAAGTGTTAACTATGCTACAGATATAGAAATAATTCCTAAAGTTAAAAACTAACAATTTATTTCTGACCAATAATTCAGATTAGTAGTAACTAAATAGATGTCCACAGTTCTGCACACAAACTTACAATATAAGACCATAGATTTCTGTGGTCATATTGGGATCTGTGTCATAAGGATTCTTACTGGAGCTGTGTGAATAAAATGTTGTTATGACAATATAAGCACATTCACATGGGTTTTAGTACAAACCAGTTGAGACACCTGAACCCAACAGGTAACTGTACAGACTAGGAAAGTTCCTAATCTGACCACGGTGGTTGGCACCTTAAGTATATGCAATGGCACCCCCATTTACCTTGAATCAAATAGACCAAAAGAAGGACCAGCACATCTAAGCTAGTGTGAATAGGCGCCAACCAAAGAAAGCATATAAGTCAAAAAGATAAAGGTTTGCACCATAACTTACCAAGAATGATTACTCTAGAGCAGGGATGTCAAAGTCAAACACACCGAGGGCCAAAAAAAAAAAATTTGCTACAAGCCGAGGGCCGGACTGATGCCGGCCTTGCTACCGGTGCATTGTGGGAAATGTAGTGTTGGTGCCAGGGCCGGCTCCAGGTTTTTATGGGCCCCGGGCGAAAGAGCCTCAGTGGGCCCCTTTAAGGCCGGCGTCACACACAACGACAAAAAATCGGTCCGTTTTAGACGGTCGATTGTCGGATCAAAATGCAAACATCACACATCCTTCTGGCATCCGATTTTCCTTCAAAGATGCGATTTAGTCGTGTGTGTACCTTGTAACATCCGATTTTCATCCGACTTGCGAGATTTTCTCGCAGGCTTGCAAAACTGACATATAATGGATCCAAAAGAATAGTATTTCAATCACAAAAAAAGAATAGATATATACACATAGAACACATATATATATATATATATATATATATACATGTCATTGTGACATGTATATATACATATATTTATAGTTCCTAGACTTCTACATACTGTTATAGCTGCTAATTCAATTGCCGGCTTCTGTGAAATCACAGAAGCCGACATGAAATGATACATTGTTTCCACACAGTTAACCATGTCATTTCCTATATTTTGATATTTGTTTAGAACTTACAATTACATGAGTGTATTTGTGCTAAATTTCAGACATGTAGGGGTTAATTAAAGGTGTAAATTCGTTGACAAAAAAATGCGTGGGCTCCCGCTGTATTTTCTCCACCAGACAGACAAAGCAAGCGAGTGGGGGCAGATAATAATAGCCTAGGGAGGGTACTTTTTTTTTGTGCCCCCTGGCTACTAAGATCTGCCCCCAGACACCCCAGAAAGGGCAAATCTATAATTAGATTCGCCCTTTCTGGCACTTTGCCCGTCTATTCCCATTGCCCTGTAGCGGTGGCAAATGGGTTAATAATCTCACTTTAATGTCACCTTAGTATTGAAAGGTGACCTTAAGGCAGGTTAATAATTGAGAGCTGTCAATTAGACAACTATCAATTATTAATCCTATTGTATGATAGAAAAATCAAACACACACAGTTTAATAAAAAAGAAGTTTAATGAAATAATCACACAGTTTTTGACAATATTTTATTTTCCTGCTAAAACCATTTCCTGTAATAAAAATAAAATAAAAAAGCAAAATTATACTTACCAATCCGATGTACAGTCAGGTCCCACGCTGTAATCCATCAAAAAGGGTTAAGAGGTTACAGTTAGCAGGGAGATAATTCTGTCTCCTAGCTGTAACCCCCTGAATGAATAAGTTCCTCTACCACAGAAAGTAGAGGAAGTGATTCATGAATGGAGCTTAATTGATTTATTGGCAATTTAACTTTAGTGACCTGACCTAAAGGGAAAGTGGACACAATCAATTAAGCTTCATTCATTAAACACATCCTCTCCTGTCGCCAGGAGAGGAACTTATTCATTCAGGAGCTTTGAGCTGAGCATGCAGGATTACTTGCACTGCTTGGCTCAAAGCTAGTTAACCCTTTGTGAAGGATTACAGCGTGGGACGTGACAGATTGCCAGATAGGTAAGAATAATGTTGTTTTATTATTTTATATTTATTTTAAAAGAACAAGGGCTTCGAACGGATTAAGAGTGAAATAAAAGATGGTCAAAAATATGTGTTTTTATTTCATTAAAATTATTTATTCTTAAAGTGTGTGTGTGTTTTTTTATTTACTTCAATAGGATTAATAATTGATAGTTGTATAATTGACAGCTCTCAATTATTAACCTGCCTTAAGGTCACCTTTCAATACTAAGGTGACATTAAGGTGAGATTATTAACCCATTCGCCACCGCTACAGGGCAATGGGAATAGACGGGCAAAGTGCCAGAAAGGGCGAATCTAATTATAGATTTGCCCTTTCTGGGGTGTCTGGGGGCAGATCTTAGTAGCCAGGGGGGGCACAAAAAAAAAGTACCCTCTCTAGGCTGTTAATATCTGCCCCCACTCGCTTGCTTTGTCTGTCTGGTGGAGAAAATACAGCGGGAGCCCACGCATTTTTTTGTCAACGAATTTACACCTTTAATTAACCCCTACATGTCTGAAATTTAGCACAAATACACTCATGTAATTGTAAGTTCTAAACAAATATCAAAATACAGGAAATGACATGGTTAACTGTGTGGAAACAATGTATCATTTCATGTCGGCTTCTGTGATTTCACAGAAGCCGGCAATTGAATTTGCGGCTATTACAGTATGTAGAAGTCTAGGAAATATAAATATACATATATATACATGTCACAATTACATATATATATATATATATATTATATGTATTCTATGTGTGTATATGTATTCTTTCTATTCTTTATTAAAGCTGTCAGTGTGATTTTACAGTATAGCCGGGGATGAATTGCCGGCTTTTCGAAAGGACACCGATGCGATTTCATCGCAAGTCACACATGCAGTCCGTTTGTAATCAGATTTTTCATCGCTCCCATAGACTTGCATTGGCGATAGTCGACCCACAATCGGTGACAATCGCAGCATGCTGCGATTGCACACGGACGTTTAAAACGGACCACAAAAAATCTGATACTGGGAGCTGCTCCATAGATTAACATAGGGCAGACTGCAATACGATTTTTCATCGCATTGCAGTCGTCCGATTCTGTCGCCAGTGTGACGCCGGCCTTACACAGACCACGATTCATGATGCACAGATACAGCAGAGAAATATGGGTATAGTACAATGCCAAATACTTCTCTTCTTCCATTACATGAGTGATATCTATTGTAAATTGTACAATAGCTCAAAAACCGCCAAATCCTCACAGCCCACAGTACAGACTGGACAGTACAGTCCTCCATACAATATTATGGGCACCACATAGTCTCCCCCTCATCACCCATATAATACCCCATGCAGGATGTCACCCCCCATATAATGCTCCATACAGAATACTGGACCCAATATAATGCTCCATACAGGATACTGGACCCAATATAATGCTCCATACAGGATACTGGTCCCCATATAATGCTCCATACAGGATACTGGTCCTCATATAATGCTCCATACAAAATATGGAGCTCTCCTCTGCGCTGTACTGCGTTCTGCACTGTTACAGCTCAGGAAAGGGCGCTGTGGAAAGACTCCCCATTATCATCATCATTTCCTCCCCATCATCATCATGGCCTCCCCATTATCATCAATGCCTGCCCATCATCATCATCTCCTCCCCATCATCATCAATGCCTGCCCATCATCATCTTCTCCCCATCATCAATGCCTGCCCATTATCATCATCTTCTCCTCATCATCATCAATGCCCCCCATTATCAGCAATGCCTGCCCATTATCATCTTCTCCCCATCATCATCATCAATGCCTCCCCATTATCAGCAATGCCTGCCCATTATCATCATCTTCTCCCCATCATCACCAATGCCTCCCCATTATCAGCAATGCCTGCCCATTATCATCTTCTCCCCATCATTATCATCAATGCCTCCCCATTATCAGCAATGCCTGCCCATTATCATCTTCTCCCCATCATCATCATCAATGCCTCCCCATTATCAGCAATGCCTGCCCATTATCATCTTCTCCCCATCATCATCATCAATGCCTCCCCATTATCAGCAATGCCTGCCATCATCACACACAAGCACTCTCTCACATACTTATACACACACACACAAAGCACCGCGCTACATACACACAGACACACACAGAGACATACACACACACGTCTTACCTGTCCGACGTCCGCGCGCTCTGTGCCACAGCCGGCCGCTGAATGATGACGTCATTCAGCGGCCTGCTGTGAGAGGAAGCGCCGGCGCCCCCTGGAGCCCGGAGCTGCGGCAGCGGAGGCACGGGAGAGGTAAGTATTGTGCCAGCTGATGCCGGGGCCCTGAGCAAGCGGGGGGGCCCAGTGGCGGCGCTGACACCGCTCTCCTCCGCTAACGGGCGGGGGGGTGCCAGACTGCGAGTAGGCCCTGCCCCCGCCTGCTCAGGGCCCCGGCACTTGCCCGGGTGTGCCGGGTGCTGACGCCGGCCCTGGTTGGTGCGTGCAAAACACCAGCAGGCGGCTGTGGCCTGCGGGCCGGATCTAATAGTAATTAAATATCATCCAGGGGGCCATAGATAATCAATTCGCGGGCCGGATCTGGCCCGCGGGCCTTGACTTTGACATATGGGCTCTAGAGCATAGGAACTGCATTGCTGCCATAGAAAATGGGAGAAAAAAAATTGAAAAAAGCGCTATATAGTGTATGTATGAAATATGCATCTGCAAAAATTGCTATGTAAAAAGGAAGATTCTTAGCGTATAGATAGGCCAATATATGTGTGCCCAATTGCCAGGTCAAGGCGTCCTTCGTAAATTGGGTCCTTGTCCTGTAATGTCACCTCTCTTGGGCAAAAAAGCTAATCTTCTTAAAATCACCTGTGGCTATTGGGAGTGGGAGTGCACATGTCCAAAAGGCATTGATACAAATAGACAAAAAGAAGGACTTGCACATCTAAGCTAGTATAAATAGGTGTCAACCAAAGAAAGCATATAAGTCAAAAAGAAAGGTTTGCACTATATCTAACCAAGAATGATTACTGTAGAGCATAGGAACTGCATTGCTGCCATAGCAAATGGGAGAAAAAAAATTGAAAAAGCACTATATGGTGTGTATATGAAATATGCATCTGCAAAAATTGCTATGAAAAAAAGGAAGGTTCTTAGTGCATAGATTGGCGAATATATGAGTGCCCAATTGCCATGTCAAGGCGTCCTTCGTAAATTGGGTCCTTGTCTTGTAATGTCACCTCTCTTGGGCAAAAAAGCTTGCAATTTATGGGGCAGGAATGGACCATCTAATCTGCTTAAAATCACCTGTGGCCAATGGGAGCAATTTTTGCAGATGCATATTTCATATATACACTATATAGCGCCTTTTTCAATTTTTTTCTCCATTTTCTGTGGCAGCAATGCAGTTCCTATGCTCTAGAGTAATCATTCTTGGTAAGTTATGGTGCAAACCTTTATCTTTTTAACTTACCTTGAATATCCCTAACTGCACCTTCCCTATAACCAATATACATAACTAGAATAATCGCTATAAAGTGAAATACACAAAAATCTGAGGAAAAGGCACAAGCCTATGAACATGTTCATACAGACACACAGGAAAGACGGAAGAAAATAAGAACCACACGACAAACTAAATAAGTGTAAGGCTGTGTTTCCATGGTCAGGAAACACCGGGGTCCGAAGCGTTGCTAGTGCTTCACGCCTAGTAATAAGAAAACCGGAGGCCTTTCTGGACTACAAGTCGCAGAAGGTAGCCCTAAGCGCTGATACGTAACCGGAGTCAGGGAGAACAGGGACTTTGAGTCAAGTGCACGACAAAAGTAAGGACTTAGTTCTCTCAACATCTGATAATCAGAGACATAGAAGGCTCCACCACAATGTTGGCTGGGCGTAGTTGCTATTGAAAGAGTTGCACTTGACTTTATGCAAGTTGTACTCACACACATTAAAAGGATAAAGGAGGCCTCTAACCTGCTCAACAGTTTTCCTGAATGTGCATTCTCCAACCTAACCAGCTTCCCGGGACATACCTGCAACACCTACAAGTAAAGGTATGGAAAGAGACTGCATTGTGTGTGACTGAATTCTTATCTGCACCCGGCATCACCACCATAGACTTTGAGGGACCAGTCCCACCTGTGGGGGACTTAACATCTAGCTGCCATAACATCCCCTCAGAGATCTACCCTGCAGCGCTGGTCAATCAGATCAGAAACCACAGGTGGCGTCACGAACTATCTTTATAATCCCCTGTAAATATCCCCCATTGTATGAGCGCCCAGGGCCACGGACCGAGCTCTGCTGCCAGTGACGTCTCCCATAGACTTCCATGGGCTCGGTGCCGAGTACCCCATAACCCTGGTACCCACACCACTTGGTGCGTGCAACTCACTAATACTGTCACCAATTCCCCCTTTTCTGAATCCACAGGCAGAAGGGTAGCTGGATTCAGAACATTACATCTTTGAGGGTGACATATTCAGGAATTAGTAGAGCACATTCAAGTCTGAGCTGTCTGGCTATAGACAGATGTTTTGGTTGAACTTGTACGAGTATGGCATGGATGTCATGTGGGGAGTAAATTGTCAAAGGAAAAGTCAGTGTGATCTCACATGCTTTTCCTAGCAGTAGTGCAGCAGCCCCTACAGCACGGACACATGTAGGAGACCCTCTGATCACTGGGTCTAATTGTGCTGAGTAGTAAGCTATCAGTCTCTGTTTTCCAAAATGCTGGCTATTAAAATAGGGGGACCCCCCAAAAAATGACGTGGGGTCCCCCTATAATTTTTAGCCAGAAAGGCTACGCAGACAGCTGCAGGCTGATATTCATAGCCTAGGAAGGGGCCATGGATATTGGCGCACCCCCCTGGCTAAAAATACCAGCACCGAGCCGCCCCAGAATTGGCGCATCTGTACGATGCGCCAATTCCGGCACTTAGCCCCTCTCTTCCCACTCCCCTGTAGTGGTGGGGATAATAAGGGGTTAATGTCACCTTGCTATTGTAAGGTGACAATAAGCCCGGTTAATAATGGAGAGGCGTCAATTAGACGTCTATCCATTATTAATCTTATGGTTTGAAAGGGTTAAAAAAACCACACACATAAGAATAAAGTATTTTAATGAAATAAAACACAACACGGTTTTCATATTTTTATTACACGCCCAGATCCAGGCAACACCCTCGGTCTCCTGTAATAAAATGTAAAAAAATAAAACAACCGCATACTCCCTGTCTGACGCAGTCCAATTAATAACGAGTGTCCCACGACTATCTCCCCTTTAAAACAGTGACATCGGGCGATGTCACTGTTCTATAGGGCCTTCCAGTGATGCACTGACAGGAGACAATGGCTCCTGCAGTGCATCACTGAGGTTACCTGAGTTCATTCTCTCACTTTCTGGCAATGCTGCGTGGGAATTTTCTCACCCAGCATTGCCGGTGAGAGAATGAACTGAAGTGACGTCATTCTCTCCCGGCGGAGGGATACGAACAGCGGAGGATTACCTCCGCTGTCAGTGTATCGCAGGGGCGGTGCAGAGCGCTGACATCACCCGATGTCAGTGTTCTACACCGGAGATCGTCGTGGGACACTCGGTAATAACTGGACTATGGCGGAAAGGTGATGTATAGGTTGCTTTATTATTTTATTTTTATTACAGGAGATCGATGGCTTCGGGGAATAGGTGATTGGTGAGTATGTACTCTATGTTATGTGTTGTATGTTCTGTATGTTATATGTTGTATGTTATGTGTATGTAATGTATGTTTTTGTTTTGTCTACATTCAACACATTAGCCGGATGGTGGGACTACTACTGTCCCATCATTGGCTAATGTGTCAGTCACTGTCAATGTAGCAGGCATAGCCGGATGGGACTTGTAGTCCCATCCGACAATGCCTGCATATGCAGAGACACACACACACAACCCCGCAGATACACAGATCACGCACACACACACAGGCCCGCAGACACCCGCACATACACAGATCACGCACACACACACAGGCCCGCAGACCCCCACACAGGCCCACCCCCGCACATACACAAATCACGCAGACACCGGCACACACACACCGCACACAGTCAGCGCCCACACACATAGCCCCGCACACTATACACGCCCACACTCCGCCCACACACTTCCCTACTCCCGAACTGCAGCGTTTCTTCCGCAGCAAAACCACAGATCTTTTTTAGACCTGCAGTTTTGCTGCGGAAGTGCCCGACTCAATGCAAGTCAATGGGCGCAGAAACGCTGCAGTTCCAGACAAAGAATTGACATGCTGCGGAAAAAAAGTGCAGAATTTCAGCGTTTTATTTTGCACCTCAAACCTGCGTTTGCCATAGAAATACATTGGCTGTGCACTGTGCTGCGGGTTGGATGTGTTTCCCTGCGTTGAAAAACGCTGCGGAAACGCATCTAAAAACGCAACGTGTGCACAGGGCCTTAGGGTATTTGCACACATTGTGCAGGTTCTGCTGCGGATCCGCAGCGGATTTGGCCCTGCGGATCCGCAGCAGAACTGCAAGTGATGTACAGTACCATTCTAGTCAATGGAAATAAAAAAACGCAGTGCACTTGCTGCGGATTTTTCTGCACAGATTTGCTGCGGATTTAAAACTGCAGCTTGTCACTTCTTTCGTGCAAATCCACAGCGTTTTGAGACCTGCTCCATTATAGGAATCTGCAGGTCTCAAAACGCAAGGGAAATCCACACAAAAATTACAGTAAATCTGCACTAAATCCGCAGGTAAATGCAGGTTATTTTACCTGCAGATTTGGCAAAATTCCACAGCAGAATCCACAACGTGTGCACATAGCCTTACTTCTAAGATACCGCAGTGACATGGATTGTGCTCTGACATAGCACTGTTTTTTCATCTCAAGTCTCCCCCCAGACTGCAATCAGTTCTGAAGAAAGTCTAAACAGACCAAAACGTTATATTGTGGATTGTCAATAAAGTTTCACACGTCTAGAAACTTTCTGAGTGCCAAATTTGTTGCTTATTGTACTATGGGTTGGAACCCTACTTGGGTACCTGAATCACTCACCAGGATTGACGTATATTCCTTCTCCACTTACTTCTAAACAGGTTATACAATTTGCTCTGTGACCATATTTGGGCTTAATGCAAATTCAACCTACAATGTGACAGACGTATTTTCTCATATGTATCATGGCCACAGACCTGTTCACCTGTTTCAGACCTGTGACAAAAACTAACAAAACCAAAGGAATATGTGTCGACATGAGCCCAAGTCAAGACATCTGCAGTTGGGCCGCCAAATAGTTGTGTGAATTAAGTGTTAACTATGCTACAGATATAGAAATAATTCCTAAAGTTAAAAACTAACAATTTATTTCTGACCAATAATTCAGATTAGTAGTAACTAAATAGATGTCCACAGTTCTGCACACAAACTTACAATATAAGACCATAGATTTCTGTGGTCATATTGGGATCTGTGTCATAAGGATTCTTACTGGAGCTGTGTGAATAAAATGTTGTTATGACAATATAAGCACATTCACATGGGTTTTAGTACAAACCAGTTGAGACACCTGAACCCAACAGGTAACTGTACAGACTAGGAAAGTTCCTAATCTGACCACGGTGGTTGGCACCTTAAGTATATGCAATGGCACCCCCATTTACCTTGAATCAAATAGACCAAAAGAAGGACCAGCACATCTAAGCTAGTGTGAATAGGCGCCAACCAAAGAAAGCATATAAGTCAAAAAGATAAAGGTTTGCACCATAACTTACCAAGAATGATTACTCTAGAGCAGGGATGTCAAAGTCAAACACACCGAGGGCCAAAAAAAAAAAATTTGCTACAAGCCGAGGGCCGGACTGATGCCGGCCCTGCTACCGGTGCATTGTGGGAAATGTAGTGTTGGTGCCAGGGCCGGCTCCAGGTTTTTATGGGCCCCGGGCGAAAGAGCCTCAGTGGGCCCCTTTAAGGCCGGCGTCACACACAACGACAAAAAATCGGTCCGTTTTAGACGGTCGATTGTCGGATCAAAATGCAAACATCACACATCCTTCTGGCATCCGATTTTCCTTCAAAGATGCGATTTAGTCGTGTGTGTACCTTGTAACATCCGATTTTCATCCGACTTGCGAGATTTTCTCGCAGGCTTGCAAAACTGACATATAATGGATCCAAAAGAATAGTATTTCAATCACAAAAAAAGAATAGATATATACACATAGAACACATATATATATATATATATATATATATACATGTCATTGTGACATGTATATATACATATATTTATAGTTCCTAGACTTCTACATACTGTTATAGCCGCTAATTCAATTGCCGGCTTCTGTGAAATCACAGAAGCCGACATGAAATGATACATTGTTTCCACACAGTTAACCATGTCATTTCCTATATTTTGATATTTGTTTAGAACTTACAATTACATGAGTGTATTTGTGCTAAATTTCAGACATGTAGGGTTAATTAAAGGTGTAAATTCGTTGACAAAAAAAATGCGTGGGCTCCCGCTGTATTTTCTCCACCAGACAGACAAAGCAAGCGAGTGGGGGCAGATAATAATAGCCTAGGGAGGGTACTTTTTTTTTGTGCCCCCCCTGGCTACTAAGATCTGCCCCCAGACACCCCAGAAAGGGCAAATCTATAATTAGATTCGCCCTTTCTGGCACTTTGCCCGTCTATTCCCATTGCCCTGTAGCGGTGGCAAATGGGTTAATAATCTCACTTTAATGTCACCTTAGTATTGAAAGGTGACCTTAAGGCAGGTTAATAATTGAGAGCTGTCAATTAGACAACTATCAATTATTAATCCTATTGTATGATAGAAAAATCAAACACACACAGTTTAATAAAAAAGAAGTTTAATGAAATAATCACACAGTTTTTGACAATATTTTATTTTCCTGCTAAAACCATTTCCTGTAATAAAAATAAAATAAAAAAGCAAAATTATACTTACCAATCCGATGTACAGTCAGGTCCCACGCTGTAATCCATCAAAAAGGGTTAAGAGGTTACAGTTAGCAGGGAGATAATTCTGTCTCCTAGCTGTAACCCCCTGAATGAATAAGTTCCTCTACCACAGAAAGTAGAGGAAGTGATTCATGAATGGAGCTTAATTGATTTATTGGCAATTTAACTTTAGTGACCTGACCTAAAGGGAAAGTGGACACAATCAATTAAGCTTCATTCATTAAACACATCCTCTCCTGTCGCCAGGAGAGGAACTTATTCATTCAGGAGCTTTGAGCTGAGCATGCAGGATTACTTGCACTGCTTGGCTCAAAGCTAGTTAACCCTTTGTGAAGGATTACAGCGTGGGACGTGACAGATTGCCAGATAGGTAAGAATAATGTTGTTTTATTATTTTATATTTATTTTAAAAGAACAAGGGCTTCGAACGGATTAAGAGTGAAATAAAAGATGGTCAAAAATATGTGTTTTTATTTCATTAAAATTATTTATTCTTAAAGTGTGTGTGTGTTTTTTTATTTACTTCAATAGGATTAATAATTGATAGTTGTATAATTGACAGCTCTCAATTATTAACCTGCCTTAAGGTCACCTTTCAATACTAAGGTGACATTAAGGTGAGATTATTAACCCATTCGCCACCGCTACAGGGCAATGGGAATAGACGGGCAAAGTGCCAGAAAGGGCGAATCTAATTATAGATTTGCCCTTTCTGGGGTGTCTGGGGGCAGATCTTAGTAGCCAGGGGGGGCACAAAAAAAAAGTACCCTCTCTAGGCTGTTAATATCTGCCCCCACTCGCTTGCTTTGTCTGTCTGGTGGAGAAAATACAGCGGGAGCCCACGCATTTTTTTGTCAACGAATTTACACCTTTAATTAACCCCTACATGTCTGAAATTTAGCACAAATACACTCATGTAATTGTAAGTTCTAAACAAATATCAAAATACAGGAAATGACATGGTTAACTGTGTGGAAACAATGTATCATTTCATGTCGGCTTCTGTGATTTCACAGAAGCCGGCAATTGAATTTGCGGCTATTACAGTATGTAGAAGTCTAGGAAATATAAATATACATATATATACATGTCACAATTACATATATATATATATATATATATATTATGTATTCTATGTGTGTATATGTATTCTTTCTATTCTTTATTAAAGCTGTCAGTGTGATTTTACAGTATAGCCGGGGATGAATTGCCGGCTTTTCGAAAGGACACCGATGCGATTTCATCGCAAGTCACACATGCAGTCCGTTTGTAATCAGATTTTTCATCGCTCCCATAGACTTGCATTGGCGATAGTCGACCCACAATCGGTGACAATCGCAGCATGCTGCGATTGCACACGGACGTTTAAAACGGACCACAAAAAATCTGATACTGGGAGCTGCTCCATAGATTAACATAGGGCAGACTGCAATACGATTTTTCATCGCATTGCAGTCGTCCGATTCTGTCGCCAGTGTGACGCCGGCCTTACACAGACCACGATTCATGATGCACAGATACAGCAGAGAAATATGGGTATAGTACAATGCCAAATACTTCTCTTCTTCCATTACATGAGTGATATCTATTGTAAATTGTACAATAGCTCAAAAACCGCCAAATCCTCACAGCCCACAGTACAGACTGGACAGTACAGTCCTCCATACAATATTATGGGCACCACATAGTCTCCCCTCATCACCCATATAATACCCCATGCAGGATGTCACCCCCCATATAATACTCCATACAGAATACTGGACCCAATATAATGCTCCATACAGGATACTGGACCCAATATAATGCTCCATACAGGATACTGGTCCCCATATAATGCTCCATACAGGATACTGGTCCTCATATAATGCTCCATACAAAATATGGAGCTCTCCTCTGCGCTGTACTGCGTTCTGCACTGTTACAGCTCAGGAAAGGGCGCTGTGGAAAGACTCCCCATTATCATCATCATTTCCTCCCCATCATCATCATGGCCTCCCCATTATCATCAATGCCTGCCCATCATCATCATCTCCTCCCCATCATCATCAATGCCTGCCCATCATCATCTTCTCCCCATCATCAATGCCTGCCCATTATCATCATCTTCTCCTCATCATCATCAATGCCTCCCCATTATCAGCAATGCCTGCCCATTATCATCTTCTCCCCATCATCATCATCAATGCCTCCCCATTATCAGCAATGCCTGCCCATTATCATCATCTTCTCCCCATCATCACCAATGCCTCCCCATTATCAGCAATGCCTGCCCATTATCATCTTCTCCCCATCATTATCATCAATGCCTCCCCATTATCAGCAATGCCTGCCCATTATCATCTTCTCCCCATCATCATCATCAATGCCTCCCCATTATCAGCAATGCCTGCCCATTATCATCTTCTCCCCATCATCATCATCAATGCCTCCCCATTATCAGCAATGCTGCCCATCATCACACACAGACAGCACACAAGCACTCTCTCACATACTTATACACACACACACAAAGCACCGCGCTACATACACACAGACACACACAGAGACATACACACACACGTCTTACCTGTCCGACGTCCGCGGCGCTCTGTGCCACAGCCAGCCGCTGAATGATGACGTCATTCAGCGGCCTGCTGTGAGAGGAAGCGCCGGCGCCCCCTGGAGCCCGGAGCTGCGGCAGCGGAGGCACGGGAGAGGTAAGTGTTGTGCCAGCTGATGCCGGGGCCCTGAGCAAGCGGGGGGGCCCAGTGGCGGCGCTGACACCGCTCTCCTCCGCTAACGGGCGGGGGGGGTGCCAGACTGCGAGTAGGCCCTGCCCCCGCCTGCTCAGGGCCCGGCACTTGCCCGGGTGTGCCGGGTGCTGACGCCGGCCCTGGTTGGTGCGTGCAAAACACCAGCAGGCGGCTGTGGCCTGCGGGCCGGATCTAATAGTAATTAAATATCATCCAGGGGGCCATAGATAATCAATTCGCGGGCCGGATCTGGCCCGCGGGCCTTGACTTTGACATATGGGCTCTAGAGCATAGGAACTGCATTGCTGCCATAGAAAATGGGAGAAAAAAATTGAAAAAAGCGCTATATAGTGTATGTATGAAATATGCATCTGCAAAAATTGCTATGTAAAAAGGAGATTCTTAGCGTATAGATAGGCCAATATATGTGTGCCCAATTGCCAGGTCAAGGCGTCCTTCGTAAATTGGGTCCTTGTCCTGTAATGTCACCTCTCTTGGGCAAAAAAGCTAATCTTCTTAAAATCACCTGTGGCTATTGGGAGTGGGAGTGCACATGTCCAAAAGGCATTGATACAAATAGACAAAAAGAAGGACTTGCACATCTAAAGGTACTGCCACACTAAACAATCCCGCTAGCGATCACGATAACGACGCATACTAATGCGATCGCTAGCGGGATTGTTTCTATATCGCTAAATGCTGCCACATTTAGCGATATAGTTAACGACGCTATCGCCGTTAGCGATCTTCTTAACGACTTTAGCGGTACAAAAGTACCGCTAAATCGCTAAGAAAAGGTGCCACACAGCGATTAGATACTTACCCAGCGGGAGCGCCAGTGATGAAATAGGGTCCGGAGCGATTCCAGCGACGAGCGAGATCACAGCAGGAAGCTCGTCGCTGGAAGCTGCCGCACTGAACAATATCGCTAACGGGATCGCTAAATAGTGACGTTTTTTAGCGATCCCGTTAGCGATATTGTTTAGTGTGGCATACCCTTAAGCTAGTATAAATAGGTGTCAACCAAAGAAAGCATATAAGTCAAAAAGAAAGGTTTGCACTATATCTAACCAAGAATGATTACTGTAGAGCATAGGAACTGCATTGCTGCCATAGCAAATGGGAGAAAAAAATTGAAAAAGCACTATATGGTGTGTATATGAAATATGCATCTGCAAAAATTGCTATGAAAAAAGGAAGGTTCTTAGTGCATAGATTGGCGAATATATGAGTGCCCAATTGCCATGTCAAGGCGTCCTTCGTAAATTGGGTCCTTGTCTTGTAATCAAATAAAATGATAGATCAACATTTCAGTTACAGGGGCAGCCGGTGTGGTGTTACACTGTGATCATTTTGGTATGTACTACATCACCATTAATTCTTTGCTGTATGCACACCTACTTACTGTTGTATATATATGTATCCATTTCCATATGGGCATTTATGCATTGCAATTATGCTATACTATCTGCTATAAGTAGCATGAGCTACTAATGTATTTTGTTCACCACACGCGGCTTCCCTTGCTTATTGCATCTGTTCTTGGGCACATGCAGTATCGTTTCGCTGTGCTATACTTTTATCTTGTTACATTAATAAAGTGTTTTCTACTTCTCTATATTTTTGACCTCTTGACTGCTTGTTTCTCTTTGTGTTGTTCCTTGTCTTGTAATGTCACCTCTCTTGGGCAAAAAAGCTTGCAATTTATGGGGCAGGAATGGACCATCTAATCTGCTTAAAATCACCTGTGGCCAATGGGAGCAATTTTTGCAGATGCATATTTCATATATACACTATATAGCGCCTTTTCAATTTTTTTCTCCCATTTTCTGTGGCAGCAATGCAGTTCCTATGCTCTAGAGTAATCATTCTTGGTAAGTTATGGTGCAAACCTTTATCTTTTTAACTTACCTTGAATATCCCTAACTGCACCTTCCCTATAACCAATATACATAACTAGAATAATCGCTATAAAGTGAAATACACAAAAATCTGAGGAAAAGGCACAAGCCTATGAACATGTTCATACAGACACACAGGAAAGACGGAAGAAAATAAGAACCACACGACAAACTAAATAAGTGTAAGGCTGTGTTTCCATGGTCAGGAAACACAGCGCTTTGGACGGAGCGGAAATTCCGCTCCGCCCAAAGCCCCGCCCCCTTCTGAACGCGCGCTCATTCCGGAAGTGTTCAGGACACCTCCGGAACACATCTAGAATGACCGCAGGGCTGCATAGCCCTGTGTTATTTCCCTTGCGGCGACGCAGCGTCGCCGCAAGGGACTAGAACATGCTGCGGTCTGAAAAGACGCGCCGCATGTTCGGAAACGCAGGTCTTCCGCCTGCGTGTTTTGCAGCATAGTGGAGACGGGATTTCTTGAAATCCCCTCCACTATGCTGTAACATCTGGATGCTGCGTGTTTGACGCTGCGCCAACGTACAGCGTCAAACACGCAGCAAATCCGGAGTGTTTCCTGATAGTGGAAACATATCCTCAGGCTGTGTTTTCACGTTTCGGAAACACAGCGCTTTGGATGGAGCGGAAAGTCCGCTCCGCCCAAAGCCCCGCCCCCTTCTGAACGCGCGGTCATTCTGGATGTGTTCACGGAACACATCCGGAACACATGCGGAATGACCGCAGGGCTACATAGCCCTGTGTTATTTCCCTTGCGGCGACGCAGCGTCGGCGCAAGGGAATAGGACATGCTGCGGTCTAAAAAGACGCGCCACATGTCCGGAAACGCAGGTCTTTCGCCTGCGTGTTTTGAAGCATAGTGGAGACGGGATTTCTTGAAATCCCCTCCACTATGCTGTAACATCTGGACGCTGCGTGTTTGACGCTGCGCCAATGTACAGCTTCAAACACGCAGCAAATCCGGACTGTTTCCTGACCGTGGAAACATACCCTTAAACCTCCCAGACCCCATTCGTAAAAGAAAGTTATGGGTACTGGTGAGGAAGACACACAAGCAAACTGTAGGAAAATCAACAGAGATTAACCAGTAATCCCTAGCTTGGACACTGGATCTCCAAACACCATCTTTCTGAAATATAGCCAGCAAAGATGCAAGTGAAAGTTGAGTATAAATACGGTAGTTCCTTCCAAGAAGGGATAGGACAGAACTAGAGATGAGTGAATATTTCAATGTTCAGTTCAGATTATGATTGCTGATTTTGCAATATTTGCTGATTTATTTGTCAAATATTCGACGAACATAGCCGAACACCATTGGAGTCAATGGGAGGCAAAAGCAAACGCATACACAACACCTTCATAAGGTGCCAAAACACATCAAATTAGGGGCAGACACCAGGAAAGTGGTCTCAGTTGACCCACAGTACAAATTTTAGAATGGCATGGCAGCGAACAGCCATGCATGAGGTATCAAGGTCTTGGTGTCAATGACGTCGTTTGTGGAACCACTGTGCCATGGACTGCGGAGAGCTTGGGGGGCATAACTAAGCGAGAACCGGACTGTTCACTAGAGCCTCTGTTGGTGAGGTTAGACTTGGCTCCCGATGAACGCCAGGTGCCACTCCAGGACAGACAAACGGTCACGCAGCAGCTGGACCAGAAGGACAGACTGGTAGGAGCAGCAGGCAGAGTTTGCATCAGAGTGCTGTATGCAGAGTTTGTATCAGAGTGTAGCAGACAAAGTTTGTATCAGAGTGCAACAGAGTTTGTGTCAGAGTGCAGAAGACGGGGTCTGCATCAGAGTGCTGCAGGCAGGATTTGCACGAGAGTATTTGAGTTGGTTACTCTAGGTAAGCACCTGTTCAGATCCGATTTGTGTTTGGATATGACGGTCAATTTTTTCGATATTTGTATTAGCCTTCTGATTGAGCACGCCGCCCCTTAGCCTTAGGTGTTTTTAATTTCAACAAGATCCTACCCCTCCATAGAGATACAGACATTAGTACAAGAGAGGATTCACATTAGGTTCCCATAGAGATGTAGACAGTCTAAGAGAGGATTGGCATTAGGTCCTGGCAAACGAGAATCGCCATGCCGTGGCTGCCAGGTACACATGAATTGGCCAATTTATGCGCTAAGCATTCTCAATTTTTCATATTTTGCAACCTTACGCAACATAGACTGCAAACAGAAAGGTTGCTCAGGCACCTCCCCAGTGTGGAGGAAGTAAGGCCGGCGTCACACTAGAGAGGAATACGGATGAGTGAGAGGCGTAAAAACAACGCATTACACTCGGACCAATGTTTCTCTATGGGGCAGCTCCGATCATCCTTATATTTCTCGCCCGTATTTTACGGGCCGTGACAATCGCAGCATGCTGCGATTGTCAGCGTATTACGCTCATAGTACGCCAATGCAAGTCTATGGGGGCGAGAGAAATACGGATTACACACAGACCACATGTGTGACTTGCAAGAAATACGCAAGACTTCTCCAGGTCATAGGAAATGGGGCAAGCCATTAATCAGGAAGCTTAGACATACAAATTAGCTGAAAAAGCGCTCCAGACATCCCGGAAGTACGCCTCCATGGAGTCCTGCAGCATGTCTACACACATTAATGCTCATCGTTTTGGTCCAGGAAGGGCCCGAAATTTGGGACCAAAGGGATGCACATTACTCTGAATGGGCCAGAAAAGAGGCGGCTTGGAGGCGCATCTGTGGGCAGATGTTTCCTGATTTTTCAGAACGTCCATGTGAGGAACAGCAACAAATGAGTAAGTTACCTAATTTTTGTCCAATCATCTTAAAGGCCCGAACTTAGAATTTTCCCAGTATCCCCTAAAATCATATCGGTATTTTGGGATCATTGTTTGTAAGCGCTAAACTTTTATTAAACTGACACTCTACTAGGCCCCATGACTATGTGAAATGTTTAGAAAGTGTTTAGTCAAATGTCAGCAATGTAATAACCAAATTGTATGTCACATTGCAGTTTAAGATGTGATGAGACGCTGGCGCAGCATCCGTGACCAGTACCGGCGGGAATGTCAGCAGCAGGCCAGGAGTGGGGCTGCAGCAACAGCAAAGTGGAAATACATCTATTTTGACCGTCTTGATTTTTTGGTTCCTATTCTGGATCTCAGACCGTAAGTACATACATCACACCACATTACACATTTGCTGTTTAGGGTCAGATCTCCAACCGTTTTTTTTAAATTTCATTTCCTAACAGAACTCAGTCCAACCTCACTGAGGGGGAGACAGGGTCGGGTTCTGAGGCCATTATAGACCCGGTCGGGGGAGGTGAAGAGGTGGCTGACCCATCTTCTAAGTCTCCCAGCTGCAACCCCAAAGCTCCACCAGCACCAGGACCTGACCCAGCAGCTGCACTAGCACCTGTTTCAGTTCCTGTACCAGGACCTGACCCAGCAGCTGCACCAGCACCCGGCAGCCTTGACAAACCAGGCAACAGCAGCAGCCCTACTGTACATTTGGAGGGTTCCCCCAAGCCTGCTGCCATATCCCGCCGTGGGAGACGAAGGCGAGATAACCCTGCCTCTGATACCTGGAGGCATGTGGACACAGGGGTCCTCAATTACCTGTCCAGGGCATCCCTGGATGAGGGTGAAGAAGCTTAATCCTGCAGCCTGTGTTAGAACCCTCTTGTAAGGTTTTTTTTTCAGTTTGCTGGTCACATGACCTTTTTTCCCTATTTAGTCTGGCTCCGCCCTTCTGGCTTTGCTGGACTTCATTGTATTATCTACTCTTAACCCCTTCCCGACCCATGACGCCAACGTTGGCGTCATGAAAACCTGTGCCATCCCGACCCATGACGCCAACGTTGGCGTCATGCTATAAATCATGTTCCTGCGGACCGGGAGACCGGGGTCACTGAAAGGTCACCCGACCCGCAGTAACAGGACCCTTACTGCATCACCACAGGGGGGTTGGCTTAACCCCCACGTGGCCACGATCGCTCTGATTGGCTGTTAAAAGTGAAACAGCCAATCAGAGCGATTGGTAATATTTCACCAATGAAACTGGTGAAATATTACAATCCAGCCATGGCCGATGCTGCAATAGCAGCTGCCATGGCTGGACACCAAGATCTGACCCCCCCACACCAAGTCACGGCGGTGATCGGCCGCCGCCATCGAAAGATGGCAGCGATCGGTCACCGCCGTCACTGTCTGCTCCCCTGCTCCTGCGATCTGCTGCCCCACCTACCGATCCCCCCCCTCACCTTCCGACGCCCCATACTCACCTCTCCCGGTCCACCGATGTCCCTGGATCCGTCCCGGCGGCTGCCCGGGATTCTTCATGGGCGCCGCCATCTTGGAAAATGGCGGGCTGCGCAGTCCCCCGCATGCGCAGTGCGCCCTCCATTTTACAAAAATTTATTTTGATCACTGTGATAAACTGTCACAGTGATCAAATAAAAAAAAAGTAAATGAACCCCCTGTCATAGATAGGGACAAATAATAAAATAAAGAATTTTTTTTTTTTTTCCTAGCGGATTTTGCTGCTGATCCGCAGCTGATTTCGCTGCGGATCGCGGCGATTTCGCTATCCGCGGCATGGATCTTTTGCTGCTGATGATTCCTGCTGCGCGGGATTTTTCGCTGCGGAATTCCGCTGGCGCTCGCTGATCCGCGGCGGATTTGCTGCTCGCCTGATTCCTGCGATCCGCGCTGATTTTGCTGCTGATCCGCGGCGGATTTTGCTGCGGATCCGCGGTCTGATATTTTGCTGCTGATCCGCGGCGGATTTTGCTGCTGATCCGCGGCGGACTTTGCTGCGGATCCCGGTGGATTTTGCTGTGATCCGCGCGGATTTTGCTGCGGATCCGCGGCGGATTTTGCTGCTGATCCGCGGCTGATTTTGCTGCTGATCCGCGGACTGATGGTATTTGCTGCGGATCCGCGGCTGATTATCTGCTGATTCATCTGTGCTAGCGGGTATAGCATAACGCGATTGCGTTATGCTATACCGTTACCAGCCGGTCAACGTTACGTGTTGAATGGGCTGGTAAAACGCAATATGAACCCAGCCTTAGGATTAGAACTAGGGTTAGGGTTAGCATTAGGGTTAAGGTTAGAATTACGGTTAGGGTTGGAATTTGGGTTAGGGTTGGAATTAGGGTTAGGGTTGGAATTAGGGTTAGGCTTGTGGTTAGGTTTATGGTTAGAGTTGGGATTAGGGTTAGGGGTGTGTTGGGGTTAGGGTTATGATTAGGGTTTGTATTAGGGTTAGGTGTGTGTAGGGGTTAGGGTTGGGGTTAGGGGTGTGTTGGGGTTAGGGTTGGAGTTAGAATTGAGGGGTTCCCACTATTTAGGCACATCAGGGGGTCTCCATACGCGACATGGAGCCACCATTGATTCCTGCAAATTTTGCGTTCAAAAAGTCAAACAGTGCTCCCTTTATTCCAAGCCCCGACGTATGCCCAAACAGTGGTTTATCCCCACATATGGGGTATCAGCGTACAATTGTACGACAACTTTGGGGGTTCTAATCTCTCCTGTTAACATTGGGAAAAAAAATTGGGGACTAAAAAATTATTTTTGTGGAAAAAAAATGATTTTATATTTTCACGGCTCTGCG
This sequence comes from Oophaga sylvatica, assembly GCA_033576555.1. Classification (NCBI taxonomy): domain Eukaryota; kingdom Metazoa; phylum Chordata; class Amphibia; order Anura; family Dendrobatidae; genus Oophaga; species Oophaga sylvatica. The sequence continues at coordinate 210,711,302 of JARQOD010000002.1, forward strand.
TTATAAACTTCTGTGAAGGACTTGGAGATTCAAAGTGCTTATCACACATCTATAGGAGTTCCTTGGGGGATCTAGTTTCCAAAATGGGGTCACTTGTGGGGAGTTTCTACTGTTTAGGCACATCAGGGACTCTGCAAACGTAACATGACGCCCGAAGACCATTCCATCAAGTGGGCATTTCAAAACGTCACTACTTCCCATCCGAGCCCCGACGTGTGCCCATACAGTAGTTTTCTCCCACATATGGGATATCAGCATACTCAGGACAAATTGGACAACAACTTTTGGGGTCTAATTTCTCATGTTACCCTTGGGAAAATAAAAAAATTGGGGACTAAAAGATCCTGATTGTGGAAAAAATATGATTTTTTTATTTTCATGCCCGGGCGTTATAAACTTCTGTGTAGCCTTGGGGGTTCAAAGTGCTCACCACACATTGTAGCGCGGGTGCTAGTTCAAACTGGAGTACCTGGGGAGTTTCTATGGTAGAATCGGCGGCTCTAAACGTACAAGATGGCATTCCATCAAGTCCAATTAGACACACCCCTTGGCCTGAGTGATACTCTAAGCAGTGGTCCAATGTGAGGGACTAGGTATCAGATGGAAATTTGGTCCTAAATTCCTGTACCATTGGAAAATGAAAATAGTGGGTAAGAATATTTTTGAGAAATGATAGTTTAAGGTGGTATAAACTTCTTAGCCTGCTTCAATCTCAGTATCATTCTAGTAGTTCTGGGGTATAGGTGTTTGGAATACACCTTAGTCTGGTCAGAGCTGTATCACCCTCTCAGCACCCATTGAAGAAAGGAGAAGTAATAGCACGGAAAGTCTTCAGCATCCCTGTCTAGAGGACGGTATCAGGTTCAGAGACGTGCTCCTGCCTGTGATAACTGAGCATCCGTGGCTGACTTCATTGGAAGGAAAAGGAAAGAAGTGACTGCTCAACCTGGGCTAGTAAGAGTGCTTATGTTACCAGCGTGGACAAGGCGAAAGGCAAGTGGATTATAGAATTAGTGCTACAGGATTGCAGAAGTCCAGCACGTTGCTACCGGTCACTGGGGACCGAAGAGTTACTGTTGTTTCAGGCACGGTGACAGGAAAACCAGGAATCTACCGGACCCTAGGTCGCGGCAGACAAGCCCCTTATAGTCAGTACGTAACTGGGTCAGGGGGAGTGAAGACTTTGGAGTTCTGCAGGACCACGTAAGAATTCAGCTCCTTCATAGGAAGGCCCTAACACTAAGCTGACTGGGCAGGTACAGCTTTGGATAAGCTGGAGAAGTGAGGGAACTACGCTTCATGCTAGTTGCACTCGTCATATTGGAGATAAAGGAGGCCCCTAACTTGTCCAGCTGCCGTCTCAAGATACACTCTCCTTGGATCAGCCTCCCTGGGACCTGCCTTATCATCTTGCAAGTAAAGGTATGGAAAGACGCTGACCGTGTGAGACTGTGTTCTTTAACCGCACTCGACTTCACTACTCACATAGACTTTGAGGGACCAGTCCCACCTGTAGGGGACCCGACATCTAGCTGCCTCACCATCCCCTCAGAGATCTACAGCAGCGCTGGTACTAATTACCAGAACACTACAGGTGGCGTCACGAACTGTACATAAATCAATCCCCTGTAAATATATCCCCAACATACGCCAGACCGCCCGGGCCACAGACCGAGCCACAGCTACCTGTGACAAAATCCCCATAGACTTCCATGGGCTCGGCTCTGAGTACCCCATTGCCCTGGTAACCCACAATTGTGGTGGCGGGTCGACACACACACATCTAGATAAGTTCTTTGCGGGGTCTAGTTTCCAAAATGGGGTCACTTGTGGGGAGTTTCTACTGTTTAGTCACATCAGGGGCTCTGCAAACGTAACAAGATGCCCGCAGACCATTCCATCAAGTCGGCATTTCAAAGCGTCACTACATCCCTTCCGAGCCCTGACGTGTGCCCAAACAGTGGTTCCCCCCACATGTGAGGTACTAGCGTACTCAGGACAAACTGGACAACAACTTTTGGGGTCCAATTTCTCCTGTAACCATTGTGAAAATAAAAAATAGTGGGCTAAAAAATAATTTTTTGAGAAAAAAAAAATGATTTTTTATTTTCAAGGCTCTGCGTTATAAACTTCTGTGAAGCACCTGGGGGTTCAAAGTGCTCACTATGCATCTAGATAAGTTCCTTAGGGCGCCTAGTTTCCAAAATGGGGTCACTTGTGGGGGAGCTCCAATGTTTAGGCACACAGGAACTCTCCAAATGCGACATGGCAACCGCTAAATATTCCAGCATATTTTCCATTCAAAAAGTCAAATGGCGCTCCTTCCCTTCTGAGCCCTGCCGTGCGCCCAAACAGTGGTTTATGACCACATATGAGGTATCTGTGTACTCAGGAGAAATTGCCCAACAAATTTTAGGATCCAATTTATACTGTTGCCCATGTGAAAATGAAAAAAACTGAGGCTAAAAGAAAATTTTTTGGAAAAAAAAGTACTTTCTTTATTTACGGATCAATTTGTGAAGCACCTGGGGGTTCAAAGTGATCACTATGCATCTAGATAAGTTCCTTAGGGGTCTAGTTTCCAAAATGGGGTCACTTGTGGGGGAGCTCCAATGTTTAGGCACACAGGAACTCTCCAAATGCGACATGGCAACCGCTAAATATTCCAGCATATTTTCTATTCAAAAAGTCAAATGGCGCTCCCTCCCTTCTGAGCCCTGCCGTGCGCCCAAACAGTGGTTTATGACCACATATGAGGTATCTGTGTACTCAGGAGAAATTGCCCAACAAATTTTAGGATCCAATTTATACTGTTGCCCTGTGAAAATGAAAAAAACTGAGGCTAAAAGAAAATTTTTGTGAAAAAAAAGTACTTTCTTTTTTTTACGGATCAATTTGTGAAGCACCTGGGGGTTCAAAGTGCTCACTATGCATCTAGATAAGTTCCTTAGGGGGTCTAGTTTCCAAAATGGGGTCACTTGTGGGGGAGCTCCAATGTTTAGGCACACAGGGACTCTCCAAATGCGACATGGAAACCGCTAAATATTCCAGCATATTTTCCATTCAAAAAGTCAAATGGCGCTCCTTCCCTTCTGAGCCCTGCCGTACGCCAAACAGTGGTTTTCTGACCACATATGAGGTATCTGTGTACTCAGGAGAAATTGCCCAACAAATTTTAGGATCCAATTTATACTGTTGCCCATGTGAAAATGAAAAAAACAGGCTAAAAGAAAACTTTTGTGAAAAAAAAGTACTTTCTTTTTTTTATGGATCAATTTGTGAAGCACCTGGGGGTTCAAAGTGCTCACTATGCATCTAGATAAGTTCCTTAGGGGGTCTAGTTTCCAAAATGGGGTCACTTGTGGGGGAGCTCCAATGTTTAGGCACACAGGGACGCTCCAAATGCGACATGGCAACCGCTAAATATTCCAGCATATTTTCCATTCAAAAAGTCAAATGGCGCTCCTTCCCTTCTGAGCCCTGCCGTACGCCCAAACAGTGGTTTTCTGACCACATATGAGGTATCTGTGTACTCAGGAGAAATTGCCCAACAAATTTTAGGATCCAATTTATACTGTTGCCCATGTGAAAATGAAAAAAACTGAGGCTAAAAGAAAACTTTTGTGAAAAAAAAGTACTTTCTTTTTTTTATGGATCAATTTGTGAAGCACCTGGGGGTTCAAAGTGCTCACTATGCATCTAGATAAGTTCCTTAGGGGGTCTAGTTTCCAAAATGGGGTCACTTGTGGGGGAGCTCCAATGTTTAGGCACACAGGGACGCTCCAAATGCGACATGGCAACCGCTAAATATTCCAGCATATTTTCCATTCAAAAAGTCAAATGGCGCTCCTTCCCTTCTGAGCCCTGCCGTGCGCCCAAACAGTGGTTTATGACCACATATGAGGTATCTGTGTACTCAGGAGAAATTGCCCAACAAATTTTAGGATCCAATTTATACTGTTGCCCATGTGAAAATGAAAAAACTGAGGCTAAAAGAAAATTTTTGTGAAAAAAAAAGTACTTTCATTTTTTTACAGATCAATTTGTGAAGCACCTGGGGGTTCAAAGTGATCACTATGCATCTAGATAAGTTCCTTAGGGGATCTAGTTTCCAAAATGGGGTCACTTGTGGGGGAGCTCCAATGTTTAGGCACACAGGGACTCTCCAAATGTGACATGGCAACCGCTAAATATTCCAGCATATTTTCCATTCAAAAAGTCAAATGGCGCTCCTTCCCATCTGAGCCCTGCCGTGCGCCCATACAGTGGTTTATGACCACCTATGAGGTATCTGTGTACTCAGGAGAAATTGCCCAACAAATTTTAGGATCCATTTTATCCTGATGCCCATGTAAAAATGAAAAAATTGATGCTAAAAGAAATTTTTTGTTGGAAAAATTAAAATGTCCATTTTTTCCTTCCACGTTGCTTTAGTTCTGTGAAGCACTTGAAGGGTTAATAATCTTCTTGAATGTAGTTTTGAGTAGCTTGAGGGGTGCAGTTTTTATAAAGGTGTCACTTTTGGGTATTTTCTGCCATATAGACCCCTCAAAGTGACTTCAAATGTGAGGTGGTCCCTAAAAAAAATGGTTTTGTAAATTTTGCTGTAAAAATGAGAAATCGCTGGTCAACTTTTAACCCTTATAACTTCCTAACAAAAAAAAATGTTATTCCCAAAATTGTGCTGATGTAAAGGAGACATGTTGGACATGTTATTTATTAACTATTTTGTGCCACATAACTCTCTGGTTTAACAGAATAAAAATTAAAAATTTGAAAATTACAAAATTTTCAAAATTTTCGCCAAATTTCCATTTTTTTCACAAATAAACGCAAAAATTATCGACCTAAATTTACCACTAACATGAAGCCCAATATGTCACGAAAAAACAATCTCAGAATCGCTAGGATCTGTTGAAGCGTTCCTGAGTCATTACCTCATAAAGGGACACTGGTCAGAATTGCAAAAAATGGCAAGGTCTTTAAGGTCAAAATAGGCTGGGTCATGAAGGGGTTAAGCTAGCTGGGTGCTTAGGTGCCTTTCTCAGTCAGTTTTACTTGATCTTTGGATCTCTAACTAATTTGTTTTCTGTTTATTTACCCCTGCTACAACTTCTATTAGGAGGTGTCCACCTTTTCTCCCAGTCCCTAGATCTTGCAGGGATTCCTCCCTCGCATCTATAGGTCTTCGTTCAGACTAGCTGAGGACTTTAGCGGGTCTGGTCGCAGGATCAGGTTCCCCGTTACATCGTAGGGATCCAGCTTAGTTCTATTGTAGGGACAGAATTCCCATCTTTCCTTAGTGCTTGTAGCAGATCATAACAGTAAGTCCAGCCCAAAAAAAAAAAAAAAAAATCTCTAAGGAAAGATTTTCTGTTTCCATCATGGTGTCGGTTCAGGATTTGGCTAAACGCCTGCAGGGACTCTCTCTGGAGGTGGCTGAGGTCCAGCAACACATGAGTAGTTGTTCTGGAGCACATTTCGTGGAGCCAAAGGTACGTTTGCCTGATTTATTTTTTGGTGAACAACAAGATTTTTTTTCTTTTAAAAATGCTTGCTGGTTGTATTTCCGTTTGAGACCCAGATCCTCTGGTGATGAATCACAGCGCATAGGGTTCATAATGTCACTTTTGCGCAAAGAACCTCAGGAGTGGGCCTTTTCTCTGCAATCTAGTGATCCATGCTTTAGATCAGTGGATAGTTTTTTTTCTGCTTTGGGGTTACTGTATGACGATCCTGATCGTGTTTCATCAGCTGAGACAGAATTGAGACGTTTGAGACAGGAATCAGGTAATGTGGAAAAATATTGTACTCACTTCCGACGGTGGTCCACTCAGGTGGGGTGGAACGATTCAGCTTTGAAAAGTTTATTTCTTGCAGGGCTAAGTGAAAGGGTTAAAGATTTGCTGATTGCTTATCCTATACCTGGTAACTTGCAAGAGGCTATGCAATTAGCCATGCGGGTGGATAGGAGACTGCGTGCAAGGGTTAATGAGAGTAAATCTGCCTTGTCAGCTCCAAGTCTGGAGAGGGACTGTACTGACATTGGAGAGCCAATGGAAATTGGAGCAATGGCACCTCACTCTCGGGAAAAAGACCGCAGATTTGCTGAAGGTTTTTGTTTCTATTGTGGCAAGTCTAAGCATTTTATTAAGAACTGTGCGCTTCGAATGGATAAAGAGAATGAAAAATGAGGTCAGTTTCGCCCGTATAGCTTGTTTAAACAATAAAGGTGTCTTTCTTTCTGCTACCACTGCTGTTGAGGAGGAATTAATGGAGTTTCGGGTATTTGTGGATTGTGGTTCTACTCTCAATGTGATTGATGGGAAATTTTTGGAAAAACTAAAATTAAAACCCAAACTTCTGTCTTCCCTATTAATGTGGTTTCTGTGGATGGTTCTCCTTTGAAAAATGTTACTCAGCATATCTGTAAATTTCCTCTTACTATTAATGGTGTTCATCAAGAGAATTTGGATTTGGTAGTTGTGAGACAGTGAAGGAATATGTGGTGAATGAGGTGTATATTTCACCTAAGTACCTTGCTGACTGGTATGAGCGAAATGTGTGGCTTTGTAAACCTGGTGGTAAAGAAAGGTCACTACACCTGCCATTCAGTACACGCTTGCAGCTCAGACCTGAATCCACTCAGGTGTTGATTAGGAAGCCAGAAGTAGGTGCTTGGGAGCACAGTCAGGGAGCTCATTCAGTCTGGACAGGAGTCCAGGCACGGAAGGAGACTCCGGGAGGTGGGCTCTCTCTGTCTGGGTGCTCGAGGTACCCCGGACACAAAGAGGAGACTCTGCGACACTCCATGCTGGTGACTACTGAATAGGAGGTGACCTCTCTCAAGTCTGGACGTTGGAGTTGCCTTCAGACATAAAGAGGAGTGTCTGTGAAACTCCATACTGGTAACAGAGATCATATGTGTTGTTTTGGGCACAGACTGGTAGAGTCTGGGTCCCGGATAGAGAGGGCCATCTATCTAAGTGTAATTAGAGGCTAGACAAGCCTAGGTCTTTTGTTTATGCTTTGTTTTAATCTGTTTGCTGTGGACTTTAATAAAACTGGTTGCGGCCAGTTTTCACCAAACTGCTGTCTGAATGAACTGTTTCCGTGCCATTCTGTCTACCCAGACAGCGATCCTAGAGCTAAATACCCCTGGAAATGCTACATAGTTTTGAATAATTTGCCCTCACCGGTGATTTTGGGGTTACCTTGGTTAAAATTGCACAATCCGGTACTGGATTGGTCTACCAATGAAATTAAGTCCTGGAGTCCTAATTGTTATGACAAGTGTTGTAATGGGCGTATTGCTGCTGTAGTTAAGGGGAGTTACCTTTACCTATTCAGGAATCGCAGGTATTGCCTCCTCATAGAGATTATGATTGTGCAATTGAATTTGTCCCTGGAGCAACTCTTCCTAAAAGCCGTTTATTTAATCTTACCATTCCTGAGAGAAAGGCTTTGGAGGAATACATACAGACAAGCTTGGCCGCCGGTCACATTAGGCCTTCCAAATCTCCTGTGGCGGTTGGAATTTTTTTGTTGTTAAAAAAAAGGACGGCGGTTTACAGCCTTGTCTAGACTTTCGTGAGATTAACAAGATTTCTGTACGCAATCCTTACCCACTGCCATTGATTCCTGATTTGTTTAACCAGTTAGTGGGGGCCAAGTGGTTCTCGAAAATTGATCTTCGAGGGGCATACAATTTGTTGCGCATGAAGGAGGGGGATGAATGGAAGACTGCGTTTAACACTCCACTGGGTCATTTTGAGAATCTGGTTATGCCTTTTGGGCTTTCCAGTGCTCCGGCATTTTTTCAGAATCTTATTAATGACATCCGTAGACCTTTGACGGGCAGAAGTGTGGTTGTGTATTTGGATGACATTTTGATTTATTCACCGGATTTGGAGTCTCATTGGAGGAGTGTGCGTGAAGTATTACAGTTACTGAGTGATAATTCACTTTTGCCAAGCTAGAAAAATGTGAGTTCGCTGTACAGAGACTTAGTTTTTTGGGCTACATTGTCTCCAGTGAAGGTTTTGAGATGGACCCGGTGAAAGTGCAAGCTGTGCAGGATTGGCCTAGACCTATTGGTGTGAAATCAATACAGAGGTTTTTGGGGTTCGCCAATTATTATAGAAAATTCATTAAGAAATTTTCTGTGATTGCCAAACCTCTGACCGATCTCACCAGGAAAGGTGCTGATGCGGTTCAGTGGACTACTGAGGCCATTGAGGCTTTTGTGTTGCTAAAGGAGAAGTTCAGCTCTGCTCCCATCCTTACGCAGCCTGATGTGGCTAAGCCATTTTTGGTTGAGGTTGATGCTTCTTCTGTGGGGGTCGGCGCGGTGTTGTCTCAGGAAAAGACAGATGGAGTACATCCCTGTTCTTTTTTTTCAAAGAAATTTTCTGAGTCTGAACTAAATTATGATATCGGTAATCGGAATTGTTGGCAATTAAACTCTCATTTGAACACTGGCGTCATTTTTTGGAGGGAGTGGAATTTCCCGTTCAAGTCTTCACCGATCATAAAAATCTGGTCTACCTTGATGCTGCCAAGCACTTGAATGCCCGTCAGGCTAGGTGGGCACTGTTTTTCTCGCGGTTTAATTTTACCGTTACTTACATCCCAGGTACTAAAAATGTTAAAGCTGATGCTTTGTCTCGCAGCTTTTCTCCTATGGTGGGTACTGAGGAGGAGGAAAACATTTTGCAAGAGGGGGTTGTTATTGCTGTTTTGGACTCTGTGTTGGAAGATGAGATTCTTAAAGCACAGGAGAATGCCCCATCTAACACGCCGCATGGGAGGTTGTTTGTGCCTGGTACCCTGAGGAGAGATTTGTTTGTTGAATGTCATGACTCTCAGTTGGCAGGTCATCCTGGAATCTCTGAGACCAAGAGACTTGTGGGTCGCAGCTTTTGGTGGCCTGGATGGCAGAAGGAAGTCATTAAGTGGGTGCGTCAATGCACTGTGTGTGCTAGATCTAAGTCTTCTCATAATCCTGCTGCGGGGTTGCTTTGCCCTCTGGAGGTCCCTAGTGCACCTTGGACACATTTGGCTATGGACTTTATTACTGACCTTCCCCCCTCTGAGGGTTTCACTGTCATCTGGGTGGTCGTGGACCGTTTTAGCAAGATGTGTTACTTGGTTCCTTTCATCAAACTGCCCTGCGCTAAGACTCTCGCTAAGGCCTTTGTCAAGGAAATTGTCAGACTACATGGCGTTCCTACTGACATTGTTTCCGATAGGGGACCTAAGTTTGTGGCTCGTTTTTGGCGCTCTTTTTGTGACAGGTTGGGAATTCATTTGTCGTTTTCGTCCGGATATCATCCTGAGTCTAATGGCCAGACAGAAAGGAAAAACCAGGATGTTGAGCAGTTCTTGCACTGTTTTGTGACTGATAATCAAGAGGGGTGGTCTGAGTTTCTGCCACTTGCTGAGTTTGCTCTTAAGAACCATACATCCGCTTCTGCTGGTTGTTCGCCTTTTTTTTGTTGTACTGGGAGACATCCGTCGTTTGGGTCATTTTCCAAGTTGGGATCGGCTGTACCTGAAGAGGAGAATTTTTCTGGTGATTTGGAGAGAGTTTGGACGGATGTGCGTGGTAATCTTCAGGAGGCTAACAAAAGATCCAAAGTGTATTTTGATAGAAAACGACAAGACGTTTTGTTTGCTATTGGTGACATGGTTTGGTTATCCTCTAAGAATCTGCGCTTGAGGATTCCGTCTAAGAAATTGGGTCCCAAGTTTGTAGGGCCCTTTAAGGTGCTTCAGGTTATTAACCAATCCGCTGTTAAGTTGGAGCTTCCTTCTTCCTGGAAGATTAATCCGGTGTTTCATGTTTCTCTCTTGAAAAAGCTGAGGTCTCAGATGGAGACGTCTTGGCCACTGTTCCCTTGGTGGCGGAGTACGGGCAATATGAGATTTCCCGCATCCTAAATTCTAGACGGTATAGAGGGAGTTTGCAGTACCTCGTCGCTTGGAAGGGTTATGGACCCGAGGATAACTCATGGGTGAGGGCGGATGATGTTTCTGCGCCTAGACTTGTCAGAGCGTTTCACAAGAGGTTTCCAGATAAGCTTAAGTCCTAGGGGATCCGGAGGATCCTATTAGAAGGGAGGGTACTGTTAGAACCCTCTTGTTAGTTTTTTTTCAGTTTGCTGGTCACATGACCTTTTTCCCTATTTAGTCTGTCTCTGCCCTTCTGGCTTTGCTGGACTTCATTGTATTATCTACTCTTAAGCTAGCGGGTGCTTAGGTGCCTTTCTCTGTCAGTTTTGCTTGATCTTTGGATCTCTAAGTAATTTGTTTTCTGTTTATTTACCCCTGCTACAACTTCTGTTAGGAGGTGTCCACCTTTTCTACCAGTCCCTAGATTTTGTAGGGATTCCTCCCTCGCATCTATAGGTCTTCGTTCAGACTAGCTGAGGACTTTAGCGGGTCTGGTCGCAGGATCAGGTTCCTCGTTACATCGTAGGGATCCAGCTTAGTTCTATTGTAGGGACAGAATTCCCATCTTTCCTTAGTGCTTGTAGCAGATCATAACAGCCTGGCCCGGTACCTACGTCCAGGGCCGTATTTCCCACTAGACACTTGTGGGCATGTGCCTAGGGTGGGAATCTGTGGGGGGCGGCACCTGAGCAAGCATTTATTTTTTTGTCCGGGGGTCGGCCCTCCCCTTCCCTCCAACCTCCCCCATCATCATACTCACCTCCTCAACCACCACTCATTAAGCTCATGAATATGGAAGAGCCCTGGGTGCGGGCACACTACAGCAGCAGAGCAGCTTCTGCCTGGCACACAAGAGTTAAGTGGGATGCACTGAATCCGATTTTTAAAAATCCACTTTTTAGAACTACAATTCCCAGAGTTCCTCAGCCCCCTACACAGAGGACTGGGAAGCCTGATGGGCAACTAGGGCAGGGCCAGCGTCAGCACCCGGCATACCCGAGCAAGTGCCGGGGCCCTGAGCAGGCGGGGGGGCCCACTCACCATCGGCACCCGGGCCGTTAGCGGAGAGGCGGTACCAGCGCCGCCACTGGGCCCCCCGCTTGCTCAGGGCCCCGGCAGCAGCCGGCGCAATACTCACCTCTCCCCGCGCAACCGCTGCCGCAGCTCCGGGCTCCAGGGGGCTCCTGCAGGGCACCGGCGCTTCCTCTCACAGAAGCGCCGCTGAATGACATCAGAGCGCGGACGCCGGACAGGTGAGGTGTGTGTGTATCAGTGTGTGTGTCTGCCTGCGTGTGTGTGTCTGTGTGTATGTGAGAGAGTGCTGCGGTGCTGTCTGTGTATGGTGCGGTTTTTGAGCTATTGTAGAATTTACAATAGATATCACTCATGTAATGGAAGAAGTGAAGTGTTTGGCATTGTACTATACCCATATTTCTCTGCAGTATCTGTGCATCATGAATCGTGGTCTGTGTTAAAGGGGCCCAATGAGACTCTTTCGCCCGGGGCCCATAAAAACCTGGAGCCGGCCCTGAACTGGGGTATCTGTAGAACATGTCCAGCAAGGGTAATCCCAGCATGCTCTGCAAGTGAATCCTTTACTTAGTACTTAGCAAACCGGATAGCTACTGCTATTAACCTGTAACTCTCCAGCTGTTAAAAAACCACAACTCTCAGCATGACCTGACAGCTGGGAGTTGTAATTTTGCAACAGCTGGAAAGCGACAGATATGTCTGATTCAGGGCCGGCTCCAGGTTTCATGATGCACAGATACAGCAGAGAAATATAGGTATAGTACAATGCCAAATACTTCACTTCTTCCATTACATGAGTGATATCTATTTTAAATTTACAATAGCTCAAAAACCGCCAAATCCTCACAGCGCACAGTACAGACTGGACAGTACAGTCCTCCATACAATATTATGGGCACCACATAGTCTCCCCCTCATCACCCATATAATACCCCATGCAGGATGTCACCCCCCCGTCCCCTATATAATGCTCCATACAGAATACTGGACCCAAAATAATGCTCCATACAGAATACTGGACCCAATATAATGCTCCATACAGGATACTGGTCCCCATATAATGCTCCATACAGGATACTGGTCCCCATATAATGCTCCATACAAAATATGGAGCTCTCCTCTGCGCTGTGCTGCGTTCTGCACTGTTACGGCTCAGGAAAGGGCGCTGTGGAAAGACTCCCCATTATCATCATGATTTCCTCCCCATCATCATCATTGCCTCCCCATCATCATCATCGCCTCCCCTGTTATGTTTCGGTAGCTGAGGAGAGCAGGCAAAAACGGCAATACACCAGAGAGGTTGGAATCTATTGGATTGCAGTACCCTGACTAACCACCACAACTAAAGGCAGCCGTGGAGCGTTCCAACGTTAGTCCTAGACGCCTCGTCACAGCCTGAGAGATTAACTACACCTAAAGATAGAAAGAGGAAAGCTATCTGCCCCGGAGCTGATCCCCAAAGAACATAGGAAGCCCCCAAACATGTAATGGCGGTTAGACAAGAGGAAATACAGACACAGACAGAAAATAGTATGAGCAAACGCTGAGACCCAATCTGCTGTGGCAAGACGACTCGCTCGGCTCTCCTTGAGGCAGACTCAGGACACACGTTCTCTGGGTTGTCTTTCTGCTGGTTTATTATCAGCCATAAACTCATGCAAGGTTTTGCAGGAAAAGTAAACATGACCCCTCTGGGTAAAACGGGAAAAAACATAAAAAAAAAAAACAATAACTCAGTCCATAGATGAGTGGGTTCCGCCCGCTCTCGGTAGCATAAACTGCACTGTTAAAGTCCTTGTGGAAAGCTTGGTAGCTTCCACTATACTGTCTGGAGACTTTCCTCTCCAGACCACACACTCCAGAAAAAAAAACAGGACTGAGCTTTTACACATTGCTCAGCCACACCCTGAGGGGAGGTAAGGGGAATGCCTCCCGCCCTCTTTGCCATTCCCATAAAACCGCATACCCTTTAACAGAGTAAACCTACCAGCATATAACATGCTGGCAGATAAATGAAGTAGGTCTTAGTTCACACAGGAGAGCATCCTGTGTGACACATACCTCCCCACACATATAAAACCAGTGACACTGTCACATATTCCCCCCCTCTGCCCAAAGCCGGGGGTTTGGGCACCTTTTGACACCAGACAGGGAATCCTAGAGAGGGCATCTGCATTCCCATGTAACTTCCCTGGCCTATGCTCCACGTGAAAGTTAAAATCTTGAAGCTCTAGGAACCATCTAGTTACCCTAGCATTTTTTCCCCTCTTTTCCCTCAACCATCTCAACGGGGCATGGTCTGATACTAATTTAAACTTCCGGCCTAGTAGGTAATATTTCAGTGTATCCACGGCCCATTTTATGGCTAAACACTCTTTCTCTACTATGGCGTAGTTCTTCTCGCAGGAGGACAGCTTTCGGCTTAGATAGAGAACGGGATGTTCTTCCCCATTTATTTCTTGGGAGAGTACGGCCCCTAGACCAACCTCTGATGCGTCAGTCTGGACCATAAATTCTTTCTTAAAGTCTGGCGCGACCAGGACAGGCTGCTTGCACAGTGTTAGCTTCAGCTTTTGAAACGTGGCCTCCGTTTCTTCCGTCCATTTCACCATGGTTGATTTGGTGCCTTTTAGAAGATCTGTTAGTGGGGCGGCAATCATGGACGAAATTCGGGATAAACCGCCGGTAGTATCCCACCATTCCCAGGAATGCTTTCACCTGCTTCTTTGAGAGCGGTTGCGGCCAGGTTTGAATTGCCTCCACTTTCTTGATTTGCGGCTTTATTTTGCCTCTCCCAACAACATAGCCCAGGTACTTGGCCTCCTCTTTCCCGATGGCACACTTTCTCGGATTTATGGTAAATCCTGCTTTCCTTAACGCGTCCAAAACGGCCTGTAGTTTAGGTAGGTGACTAGCCCAGTCTGAGCTAAAGACCACAATGTCGTCGAGGTAGGCTGCGGCATACTTCTTATGTGGGGCTAGGATCCAATCCATAGCCCTCTGGAAAGTGGCTGGGGCCCCCTGTAGTCCAAACGGCATCCGCGTGTATTGAAAACAGCCATCAGGTGTTGAGAAAGCCGTCTTCTCTTTAGCCATCTGGGACATGGGGATCTGCCAGTAGCCCTTCGTCAGGTCAAGAGTGGTGATGTACCTCGCCGGTCCCAGCCTCTCGATAAGTTCGTCAACGCGGGGCATCGGGTACGCGTCACACTTGGAGACCTCATTCAGCCGACGGTAGTCATTACAAAACCTCCACTCTCCATTGGGTTTCTGCACGAGAACGATTGGGCTCGACCACCCACTCTTTGACTCCTCTATTACCCCAAGGTCTAACATCCTCTTCACCTCAGCCGAGATCACCTCCCGGCGTGCTTCCGGAATCCGATACGGCTTCAGATTCACTCGTACATGCGGTTCTGTCAGCACGTCATGCTCTACCACTTGGGTATGCCCTGGCAACTCTGAGAACAGCTCCCGATTCCGCTGTAGTAATTCTCGACACTGTTGCTTCTGGGCCGGTAATAGAGTCTCTGCAATAGTGACCTCCTCCACCTTGCCTTCTGGTGCGGCCCCCAGGCAAGGAGTTTCCACAGGTTCATGGTCCCGCCACAGCTTGAGCAAGTTTATATGATATATTTGATGTGCCTTCCTTCGGCCAGGCTGGTGGACTCTATAATTAACCTCGCTGACTTTCTCCACCACCTCGTATGGACCTTGCCATTTGGCGAGGAACTTGCTCTCGACGGTAGGGATCAGCACCAAAACACGGTCTCCGGGCTGGAACTGTCTTAGTCCGGTTATAGACCCTCGCCTGGGCTTCCTGCGCCTGGAGGAGATGTTCCTTCACGATGGGCAACACCCTTGACATTCTCTCCTGTAACTGGGCGACATGTTCGATGATACTCCGGTGTGGCGTGACTTCAGCCTCCCAAGTTTCCTTGGCGATGTCTAGGAGACCTCTTGGATGCCGCCCATATAGGAGCTCAAATGGAGAGAAGCCAGTAGAGGCTTGAGGGACTTCTCTGACCGAGAAAAGCAGAAATGGGAGCAGGTAGTCCCAGTCTCTCCCATCCTTTTCAACGACCTTCTTGAGCATCGCCTTTAAGGTCTTGTTGAAGCGTTCCACTAGGCCGTCCGTTTGTGGATGATAAACCGAGGTCCGCAGCTGAGTTATCTGAAGGACTCTGCAAAGCTCCTTCATCACCTTGCTCATGAAGGGGTTCCTTGGTCTGTTAAAATTTCTTTTGGTAGACCTGTCTGAGCAAAAATATGTACCAACTCTCGGGCTATACTTTTACTGGACATGTTCCTTAGGGGAACTGCTTCTGGATACCGAGTCGCATAGTCCATAACGACCAGGATATATTGGTGGCCCCGAGCTGATTTGACTATGGGGCCCACGAGGTCCATGGCAATCCTCTCAAAGGGAACCTCAATCACAGGTAGTGGAACTAAGGGGCTACGGAAGTGGGAGGAGGGAGCGGTTATTTGGCAGGTGGGGCAGGACCTACAAAAGTTTTGAATTTCTCTATAACACCCTGGCCAATAAAACCTCCTCAGTATCCTCTCCTGAGTTTTCTCGACCCCTAGGTGTCCCCCCAGAACATGTGAATGGGCCATATCTAGCACCCGCCGTCTGTATGGCCCCGGCACTAACAACTGTTCCACTATCTCACCGCCCCTCAGTTTGGCCACCCGATATAGCAACTCCCCCTGTACTGCAAAGTGGGGGAATCTGGTGTCGGCCCCCGGCTCTTGGGCAACCCCATTACATACAGTAACCTGGTCGAACGCCCCTTTTAAGGTCAGGTCTCGAACTTGAGCAGTCCCAAAGTTCTCTCTGGACATATCTAATGCAGGTAGGTCGGCCTCCTCGGTTACCGTCTCACCCTCATCACCGACAAGGACGCACAGTGGGAACTCCTCTCCCTGAGACTCTGTCGGGGGTTCTTCTTCAAGGATCTCGCTTTTCCCCATGCTACTTAGTCCAGTTCCCTTCTCCCACAAGTCCCAGAATAAGGAAAAATCACGGCCCAATATGACAGGATGTATCAGGTCCTTTACCACCCCGACTTCATGGGACTGGGCACCACAGTCTGTCCCCACTGTTACTGTGGCCACGGGATAGTCCTTGGCGTCACCATGGATGCACCGAACACCCAGGGTTTTGGAAGGGATCAACTGGTGGGGAAGGGATGCTCTGATCAAGGTCACCAGACTCCCGGAGTCCAACAGTCCAAGCACTTTTATTCCATTAATGGATACTGCACACGCCTGCGGTCCCTCGCCGTGTCGACAGTCCACGCTACAGGCTGGATAGGCATAATAGGAGACCCGTCTGCCTAGGCTGCAGTCCATGGGCTCAGGGGATATTTGACACCTGGCGGCTACATGTCCAGGGTTGTGACATCGCCAGCAAACTATATCTTTCCCAACTGTTCTAAAGGCACCTTCAATAGGAGTGGGACGCCCCCCAGTGGTGGCTCTAGACACCTTCCGTGGTGAACCCACCCCCTTTTGGGTATCCCAGTAGGGAGAAGTGACTGCATCCGGTTTCCCAAGAGATCTCTCCACTACCTGGTATCTCTCTACCAGGCCGATAAAGTCATCTGCGTTCTGGGGATCACCCTGGGCAACCCAGGTCTGTACTGACTTGGGAAGGGAATGCATGAATCTGTCAATCACCACCCGCTCAACCATCTGGGCCGGAGTGGAGGACTCCGGTTGTAGCCACTTCTGAACAAGATGCAGTAGGTCAAACATCTGCGAACGAGGGGGTTTGTTGCAGCATATGCCCATTGATGAACTCGCTGGGCTCTTACTGCCATATTTACTCCCAGACTTGCTAAGATCTCTGTCTTTAGTTTGGGATACTCCTTAGCATCTTGCAGCACCAAGTCAAAATACGCTTTTTGGGGTTCACCCGATAAATATGGCGCCAGAACCTCTGCCCACTGTGCTGGTGGGAGTCTCTTCCGATCAGCCACCCTCTCAAAAACAGTCAGAAATGCTTCTACATCATCCCCAGGGGTCATCTTCTGCATGGCCCGCCTTACCGCCTTCCTGACGTGAGAATCATCAGTCGGCCCTGGGTTTGGGGTGGCCGCCCTGCTCTGGATGGCGTCCGCCAAAAGCTGTATCTGCTGTTGCGCCTCCTGCTGGTGCTGCTGCTGCGACTTTTGCTGCAACTGGATCTGCTGAAGCAACAGTTTGGTCGTCTCCTGGTGCTGCTGCTGTATGCTCTGCTGGGCCTGCTGTATACACTGCTGGCTCTGTAGGTGTTGCTGCTGCATGCTCTGCTGGGCCTGGACCAGGTGCTTAACGAGCTCCTCCATGCTGCTTCTCTGGCTGGCTGGCAGCCTTCACCCAGGACATCCACCGGTCTTTGTGGCAGGTACACGTGTTCCTGGAATCCTGCACGCACTCTCACACCAACTGTGGCAAGACGACTCGCTCGGCTCTCCTTGAGGCAGACTCAGGACACACGTTCTCTGGGTTGTCTTTCTGCTGGTTTATTATCAGCCATAAACTCATGCAGGTTTTGCAGGAAAAGTAAACATGACCACTCTGGGTAAAACGGGAAAAAACATAAAAAAAAAAACAATAACTCAGTCCATAGATGAGTGGGTTCCGCCCGCTCTCGGTAGCATAAACTGCACTGTTAAAGTCCTTGTGGAAAGCTCGGTAGCTTCCACTATACTGTCTGGAGACTTTCCTCTCCAGACCACACACTCCAGAAAAAAAAACAGGACTGAGCTTTTACACATTGCTCAGCCACACCCTGAGGGGAGGTAAGGGGAATGCCTCCCGCCCTCTTTGCCATTCCCATAAAACCGCATACCCTTTAACAGAGTAAACCTACCAGCATATAACATGCTGGCAGATAAATGAAGTAGGTCTTAGTTCACACAGGAGAGCATCCTGTGTGACACATACCTCCCCTCACATATAAAACCAGTGACACTGTCACACTGCCTAGACAGAAAAGGATAGAAAGGATACTCACTGCAATCCAAAAAACCCTAAAAAATGCCAACGTACTGATTGCAAAAACACCTGAGATCACACGACCTCTACCACCTAAATCAGTTCTCTGGTGTAACAAAACTTAAGCCGAAGCCACTGAAAAAACTGGAAAAGGCAAATGAACAAATAACAATGGCTCCAGAGGAACTGAGAGGAGCGCAAGCCCCCCGGGGGGGTGTTAACCTGGCTAACCTCACAGAAATGCAGAGAAATATGCAAATGGTAAGCACAAAAACAAAAACAGAAAATATCTTATCTGAAAGCAGAAGAAGAGGCAAGACTCAGCAAGCTTCCAAGTGAACCAGGAACCACAGTTGAGACAAGAACAATTGATCACTGGCAACCATGATGGGAGGGAACCTCCCTTATATCAAGCCAGTCTGTGAATCCTGATTGCCAATCCTCATTGAATGGTTCAGTACTGTTTGTAACCACCAGAGGGAGCTTCTGCTCAGAATTCATTTCCGAAACATTCACAACAGTACCCCCCCTTGAGGAGGGGTCACTGAACCCTCATTTGTGCAACCAGGTCGGTCAGGATGAGCTCGGTGATACGCACGGATCAGTCTCCTAGCATGGATGTCCGAAGCAAACACCAAGTTTAGAACAAAAAGTACTCCAAAATCTGGAAACAAACTGGACTCCTCTGTAGACACAATGTTCTCAGGAATGCCGTGTAACCGAACCATGTGCTGAAGGAACAAAGGCACCAATTTGGAGGAGGAAGGCAACTTAGGTAATGGCACAAGATGTATCATCTTGGAAAACCTATCACAAATCACCCAGATACGGTCATTCTCTGGGAAACAGGGAGGTCAGAATTAAATCCATAGAGATATGGGTCCATGGTCTCTTGGGCACAGGCAATGGCATCAACAAACCACTAGAGCGAGAGCAAGGCTTGGAGCGAGAGCAAGTCCCACAGGACTGCACAAACTCCCTGACGTCACGAGACAAAGTAGGCCACCAAAAGGACCGACTCACCAAGTCTCTGGTACCAAAAATTCCGGGATGACCGGCCAACGCGGAACAATGAATCTCAGACATCACACTCTTTTTCCACCGGTCTGGGACAAACAATTTCCCAACAGGGCAGCGCTCAGGTTTATCCTCCTGACACCCTTCCAGAGCAAGTCTCAAATTGGGCGAGATGGCGGAAAGAACTACACCCTCTTTCAAAACAACAGCAGGATCAGATAACTCAGGAGAGTCCGCAAGGAAACTCCTCGAGAGGGCATCCGCCTTAACATTCTTAGTGCCAGGAAGAAAGGAAACTACAAAATTAAAACGTGTGAAAAACAAGGCCCACCTGGCCTGTCTAGGATTAAGTCGCTTGGCTGATTCCAGATAAACCAGATTCTTATGGTCCTTGAGGACCACCACCTGATATTTGGCTCCCTCCAGCCAATGTCTCCACTCTTCAAAAGCCCACTTCATGGCCAATAACTCCCGATTACCCACGTCATAATTACGTTCAGTTGGAGAAAATTTTCGAGAGAAAAAGGCACAAGGGTTACTTTTAGAGGTCTCAGGATTTCTTTGGGACAAAACGGCACCTGCCCCAATTTCAGAGGCATCAACCTCCACCTGAAATTGCAGAGAAACATCAGGCTGCCGTAGAACAGGAGCTGAAGTGAATCTCTGCTTAAGTTCCTGAAACGCAGAGACTGCCTCAGGAGGCCAATTCACCACATCAGAACCCTTTTTGGTCAAATCAGTCAATGGTTTAACAATAACAGAGAAATTACCAATAAATTTACGATAGAAATTGGCAAAACCCAAGAATCTCTGAAGAGCCTTTAATGAAGTAGGTTGGACCCAATCACAGATGGCCTGAACCTTGACCGGGTCCATTTCAATAACAGATGGAGACAAAATGAATCCCAGAAATGAGATCCTCTTTACGCCAAAAAGACACTTTGATCCCTTCACATACAGAGCATTCTCTCTCAAAATCTGGAACACAGTCCGAACATGTTTCACACGAGAGTCCCAGTCATTGGAAAAAATCAAGATATCATCCAAATAAACAATCAGAAATTTATCCACAAAATCCCTGAAAATGTCATTCATGAAGGACTGGAAGACGGAAGGAGCATTAGTGAGCCCAAAGGGCATCACTAGGTACTCAAAATGCCCCTCTGGGGTATTAAACGCCATCTTCCGTTCATCCCCGTGCTTAATGCGAATAAGGTTATACGCCCCCTGAGGTCAAGTTTGGTAAACCAAGTAGCACTTTTCACCCTGGAAAACAGGTCAGAAATCAAGGGTAACGGATATTGATATTTCACAGTGATCTTGTTCAAGAGACGATAATCAATACACGGCCTTAATGAACCATCCTTTTTGGCCACAAAGAAAAAAACGGCACCCAAGGGTGAAGAGGATGGTCTGATATGACCCTTCTCCAATGACTCCTTGATATAAGACCGCATAGCGTCATGTTCAGGTACAGACAACTTAAAAAGGCGACCTTTAGGGAATTTACTACCAGGCACTAATTCAATAGCGCAGTCATAGCTCCTATGGGGGGGCAAGGATGCAGATTTACTTTCGCTAAACACATCAGAAAAATCAGTCAAAAAGTCAGGAACATCCTGAGACTGGGGAGAGGCAGAAAAAACAGGAGTGTTGGCATTAACACATTGGCAGCCCCAACTGGTTACAGACACAGATTTCCAATCCAAAACAGGATTATGAGACTGCAACCAAGGGAAACCTAGCACAATAATGTCATGACGATTATGCAGTACCAAAAATTTGCAACTCTCCTGATGATCAGGTTCAACCCTCATTATCACCTGAGTAGAAAACTGGGGTTTATTCTCAGCCAAAGGGGTAGAATCAATCCCCAGTAGGGGAATAGACTTCCGTAGGGGTATCAAGGGAAACCCACAACGTTTGGCAAAATCAAAATCCATCAGGTTAATAGCTGCTCCCGAATCAACAAAAGCCTGAGCAGAAAATGTGGACAGGGAGCAAATCAGGGTAACGGTCAACAGAAATTTAGTCTGAACACTACCCAAGACAACTGAGCGTGCAAAACATCTTCCCCGCTTAGGGCAGACATAAATAGCATGAGAGGCGTCATCACAATAGAAACATAACCCATTGCGTTTTCGAAACTCATGACGCTGTGCCCAGAAGCCACTCTATCACACTGCATGAGTTCAGAAGCTGGCTCACAAGGCAACACTATTCCACTCATACCTCTACGCTCACGCAAACGTCTGTCAATTTGAATCGCTAATGACATAGAATCATTGAGACCAGAGGAAGCAGGGAAACCCACCATAACATATTTAAATTCTCTGACAGCCCCTTCCGAAAAAGGGCTGCCAAAGCATCATCATTCCATTTGGTTAGGACTGCCCATTTTCGGAATTTCTGACAGTACAACTCAGCGCCCTCAAGCCCCTGATTTAATGCCAATAAGGTTCTTTCAGCTTGATCAGTGACATTAGGCTCATCGTACAATAACCCCAGAGCCAGAAAAAATGCATCAACATCACTCAAAACAGGGTCCCCAGGTGTCAGGGAAAAAGCCCAATCCTGAGGATCGCCGCGCAGGAGAGAGATGACAATTTGAACCTGCTGTGCTGCGTTCCCTGAGGATTTAGGTTTTAAGGCAAAAAACAACTTACAGTTATTTTTGAAATTCAGAAATTTGGCCCGATCTCCCAAAAACAAATCTGGCATGGGAATCCTAGGTTCCACAACCGGCAACCCAGCAAGATAGACAGCAATACTCTGAACCTCAGTGGCAAGCTGATCCACACGGCCAGACAGCTGTGCAAGCTCCATTGAGAGAAAAAAAAAATCTTCCTCAGCACCCAGAGAAAAAGAGGAAAAAAATACAAGAAACAGAAAAAAAAAATCTCTGACAACTCTGACAACTTTTTTTTCTTTCCACACTATTTTTCCCTTCTGTGAGTACCATACAATTTTCAGTTAGGCCGGTGATACTGTTATGTTTCGGTAGCTGAGGAGAGCAGGCAAAAACGGCAATACACCAGAGAGGTTGGAATCTATTGGATTGCAGTACCCTGACTAACCACCACAACTAAAGGCAGCCGTGGAGCGTTCCTACGTTGGTCCTAGACGCCTCATCACAGCCTGAGAGATTAACTACACCTAAAGATAGAAAGAGGAAAGCTATCTGCCCCGGAGCAGATCCCCAAAGAACATAGGAAGCCCCCAAACATGTAATGGCGGTTAGACAAGAGGAAATACTGACACAGACAGAAAATAGTATGAACAAACGCTGGGGCCCAATCTGCCTAGACAGAAAAGGATAGAAAGGATACTCACTGCAATCCATAAAAAACCCTAAAAAATGCCAACGTACTGATTGCAAAAACACCTGAGATCACACGACCTCTACCACCTAAATCAGTTCTCTGGTGTAACAAAACTAAGCCGCAGCCACTGAAAAAACTGGAAAAGGCAAATGAACAAATAACAATGGCTCCAGAGGAACTGAGAGGAGCCAAGCCCCCCGGGGGGGGGGGGGTAACCTGGCTAACCTCACAGAAATGCAGAGAAATATGCAAATGGTAAGCACAAAAACAAAAACAGGAAATATCTTATCTGAAAGCAGAAGAAGAGGCAAGACTCAGCAAGCTTCCAAGTGAACCAGGAACCACAGTTGAGACAAGAACAATTGATCACCGGCAACCATGATGGGAGGGAACCTCCCGTATATCAAGCCAGTCTGTGAATCCTGATTGCCAATCCTCATTGAATGGTTCAGTACTGTTTGTAACCACCAGAGGGAGCTTCTGCTCAGAATTCATTTCCAAAACATTCACAACACTCCCCTCATCATCATTGCCTCCCCATCATCATCATGGCCTCCCCATCATCATCAATATCTGCCCATCATCTTTCATCATCATCCTGCCCATCATCATCATGCCTCCCCATTACATCAATGCCTGCCCATCATCATCATGGCCTCCCCATTAGCATCAATGCCTGCCCATATCATCCATCATTGGCCTCTCCACCATTATCATCAATGCCTGCCCATTATCATCATCACCTCCCCAATATCATTAATGCCTGCCCATCATCATCATGGCCTCCCCATTATCATCCATGCCTGCCCATCATCATCATGGCCTCCCCATTATCATCAATGCCTGCCCATCATCATCATCTCCTCTCCAATATCATCAATGCCTGCCCATTATCATCATGGCCTCCCTATTATCATCAATGCCTGCCCATCATCATCAATGCCTGCCCATCATTATCATCGCCTCCCCAATATCATCAATGCCTGCCCATTATCATCATGGCCTCCCTATTATCATCAATGCCTGCCCATCATCATCAATGCCTGCCCATCATCATCATCGCCTCCCCATCATCATCAATGCCTGCCTATTATCATCAATGCCTGCCCATCATCACACACAGACAGCACCACAGCACACAAGCACTCTCTAAACATACAACATACACACACACACACAACACAAAGCACCGCACTACATTCACACACACTGATACACACAGACACACACACAGACACATACACATCACAACATCACATCTCACCTGTCCGCGCGCTCCCAGCCACAGCCGGCCGCTGAATGATGACGTCATTCAGCGGCGCTGCTGTGAGAAGAAGCGCTGCGCCCCCTGGAGCGCGGAACTGCGGCAGCGGAGGCACGGGGGAGAGGTAAGTATTGTTCCAGCTGCTGCCGGGGCCCTGAGCAAGCGGGGGGCCCGGGTGTGCCGGGTGCTGACGCGGCCCTGGTCTGATTTCTTCTAATAACTACGATCAAAACGTGATTCCTTCCTCGATTTTGCATTATATCGCATATGGTATCATGTGACTCAGGGAAGGGGCTAATTGTGCTGTTGCCAATAGCAACGCTTGAGCATTCAGCTATATCCGCTGCAGAAAGATGAGGCAAATTTGTTTGCACAGCCAGGATATAGCACAGGTCTACTGTTAACTTTGGTTTGCCTGCATTATTGGATTTTCTCCAAAATATACATGCTCCTTCGGCCTATTTATAGCTAAAGCCTGTGAGTCCTGCTCCTTTTACTTATGGATAAAGCCTGCGAGTACTGCTCCCTTCGCTTACTTATAGATAAAGCCTGTGAGTCCTGCTCATTTTACTTATGGATAAAGCCTGTGAGTCCTGCTCCCTCTGCCCGCACAGAATGACTGACTAGTTCTCTATGCGCAGATTAATTATCGCATTTGACCTTTTTTGTCCTTTATTTGCACCACATTCTTTCACGTCCATTTTATGCACTTGCTGACCTGGGTGCGGGCTGGCTTCTGATTCACATATAAAACCCGGGGTGATCTGAAGTCGGAGTTTCGGTCACATTAGCAGTAGGGTGTACATGTCACTAATCACACAACAACAACACTCACGCTCACTTCAGCAGCCAGCAGGAGCAGGGACCGGACCAGACCGCGACGCAGGCTCAGGTGAGCCCCGGGTTCAGAATATGCGCTGTGGGGAGGCTGAGCAGTGAGGATTGAGCCAGCCAGTGCTGCCAGGGGGGGAATGAGCGCTGGGGGAATGAGCGCTGGACTAATGAAAAAGAGGAGGTTGGACAGAAATGACATCACAAATCTTTTTTTTTTTGTTAAATAACATCTTTATTTAGCTTACAAAAAGGCATACAAATCCACATGTAAAAAACGCATCAAATACGCACCTGCGTTTTCCGCCAAGAGATGCGGATTATGTATGGAAACTTCTGCAGACAAATCTGCAACGTGTGCACATACCCTAAGGTCGGGTTCACATTATGTTGCGGGCAATGCGCTGACGGCATCCGTCACATAGCGACACTAACGCTATGTAACGGATGCGTTAACGCCGCCATTGCCCGCAGTAGCACATCCTAACGCATGCCGAAATCGGCATGCGTTAGCGATGTGCCGTCATTCTGTGACGGACCCTCGGACGCGGTCTGCAGCGCTCGGGGGTCCGTCACTGCTAGCTCAGATGGAGAAGCTGCGCTAACGTGATCGGTAAACGCGATCATAAAATGACAGAAGCGTTAATGCAGTCCATCAACGCTATGTGTTGAACGGACTGCATTAACGTTATGTGAACCTAGCCTAAGGCTATGTTTCCACGTTCAGGAAACACTGCAGAGAGGACACAGCTCCGTCCTAAGCTTTGCCGGCTTTTGTACGCGCGGTGATTCCACATGTGTTCATTGAATCGTGTGGAATCACCGCATCCTATACATAGGACGGTGTTATTTATCTTGCGTAGACTGAGCGTCTCCGCGAGATAAATAGACATGCTGCGGTCTAGAAAGACGCGCCTCATGTGCATATACGCAGGTCTGCCACCTGCATCTTTGAAATTGTACGCATAGTGGATATGGGATTTCATAAAATCCCCTCCACTATGCTGTAAAATTTGGACGCTGTGGATTGGACTCTGCTGCTGTTCTCAGCGTGTTTCCTGAACGTGGAAACGTACCCTAAATATATCTCTACCTCTGGACCATGGGCGTACCCACAGTGGTTTAAATTAACTATGTTGCGTTAAGATTTATGTGTGTCTTTAACTATTTATGTACCATTTCATCTATCATCTATCTATTACCTATCTATATATCTATCTTTCTATATATCTTTCTAACTATATATTATCTATCTATCTTTCTATATATCTTTCTAACTACATATTATCTATCTATCTTTCTATATATCTTTCTAACTATCTATTATCTATCTATTTATATATCTATCTATGTATTTTCTATCTATCTACCGGTATCTATCTATCTACATCTATCTATCTATCTATCTATCTATCTATCTATCTATCTATCTATCTATCTATCTATCTATCTATCTATATCTATCTATCTATCTATCTATCTGTAATGGAGTGTGGGTTGGACAAATGTAAAAGAGGAGGTTGGACAAGAAATTACATCACAAATCTTTTTTTTTTGTTAAATAACATATCTTTATTTAGCTTACAAAAACGCATACAAAAATGCATGAGAAAAAAGCATGAAAAAATGCATAAAAAACGCTTCCAAAAAGCATCAAAAAAGCATCCAAAAAGCATAAAAAAGCACCTGCGTTTTCTGCCAAGAGGTCCTGTTTTGGTGCAGAAAATTCTGCAGTCAAATCTGCAACGTGTGCACAGACCCTCAGTGCAAGTGCAGTTTGCTTCTTTGCAGATGCCCAAATGCTGATGTTCATGTTTGTTGTGCGGTGATGTGAGTAGTCAAAGAAGGTGCACTATTATTCCCTTAATACCTGAGTAATGGACTAAGATGTGTCAGATTGAGATATGTATTTTCTTAGGCTGGTTTCACACATCTGGCGGCGCCTTGCGGCGCCCCCGGCATTTTGCCGCAGCGCCGCATCAGAAAACCTGATGCGCCGCATGCGGCTTTTTTCGCATTGACATGCATTAGCGCCGGATGGCGCCGCATGTCAGTGCGTTGCATGCGGTTTTGTCCGGATGCGGCGCAAATGTACATTGCGGCGCCCGGACAAAACGCTGCATGTAACGTTTTTTGTTTTTTGCCGGATGGTTTCTGATGTCTCCAAGCATCAGAAACCATCCGGCAAAAAAACGCATGCGGCCGCCGGCGGTGCATCAGGTTTTCTGATGCGGCGCTGCGGCAAAATGCCGGGGGCGCCGTCAGGCGCCCGCCGGAAGTGTGAAAGAGGCCTTAGATAACACTTGGGGCTCAAGTTTATTACATATACCAATTTAAGGTGGGTTTCCTCCACCTGATCTGCATCATTAAACAACTGTCGATCAGCTACTTGTTTGCACTTAAAGGGAACCTGTCATCAGGAATAACACTATTAGGGCTCATACTCACTTGAGCCGAAAACGGATGATTTTCAGCCGATAAAAAATCTGATTCAAATCGGACCAATGTTATTCAATAGGTGACATCTCATTTGCGATTTTTTTCTCAGCCGAAATCGGTGTGAGAAAAAAATCGCAACATGCTGCGATTTGATGCGATTTTGGCATGATAATCGCTAATGCTATATGGTGCTCTAAAAAATCGCATGCAAATCGCATGACAATTGCACATAATCGGACCATCCTGAAAACTGACCGATTTTTTTCCAGCAAGTGAGTATGAGCCCTTAACCTGCAGATATACACGCAGCCAAATGCAGTGGGGAGAAAATTATCTTCATTCACCCCTCCAGCATTAGGTATTAATTCAGAGCGGCGGAGGCAGTGCCCATTCAGTCACTGTTCTGAGAATACAGCATGGCCACTGTAACCACGCCCCTGGCCCTGACTGACAGCCATCCCCAATGCAGAGCTAGTGTCAGTCAGGGCTGGGGGCGCTGTTGTAACAAGGTGGCACGGGGTGGTAGTTATGGCCGAGTCCCATTAAAGCTATAGTCCCAAAAAGAGTCCACTGAGTAAATGGTCAGCGAGCACCCCGCCCCTTGCACATGAAAACGGACAAGACAGATGTACCTATAGACAATTCACCTCTTCTTCGCAGTCGCTGCAGCACAGGCAAACAGGATTCAAGGACTCAGTTATAATCCAACAGGGATAACTATTTATTGGTAGGTAAAGAAGGTAGTAATAAATCCTAAAATAAGAGGAGGAAGGCTACGAGTAGATAAGGGCAAACTTCAACACAAACTAAACAAAATCCTATAGAGAGCTGTCCTGAGTCTCCTTCCAGCTGTGGTGAGGTAAAGGATTTAACGTCTTACCACTCTGCCTCATGCAGGCTTGTTGCTCGTGGATCATCCCATTCCTGTGAAAGGCAGGTAGTTCAATCTCTTCCAGATCATCCACTTCTTCTTCTGTGTCCGACTCATGAGGCATCCTGGATAGGGCATCAGCATTGGCATTCTTGCGGCCCGATCGGTACTTGATTGTGAATTAGTAGCTTGACAGCCGAGCCATCCAGCGTTGTTTCATGGCTCCCAGCTTAGCTGTTTCAAGATGCGTCAAGGGGTTATTATCAGTGTAGGCAGTGAACTTGCTGGAGGCTAGGTAATGCTTAAACCTCTCCGTGATGGCCCAGACCAGTGCCAGGAACTCCAACTTGAAGCTGCTGTAGTTCTCTGGGTTCCTCTCAGTCGAGCGGAGCTTCCTGCTTGCATAGGCGATGACTTTCTCCAGGCCATTTTGCTTCTGACTGAGGACAGCTCCCAATCCTTCATTGCTGGCATCAGTATACAGCAGGAACGGTTGGCTGTAGTCAGGTAGGCTAGGATCTCATCACCTGTCAGGATCTCCTTCATTTCCTTGAATGCTTCAGCCTGTTCCCTACCCCAGTGGAAAGGAGAATTTCTGCTCTTGAGGGACTGTCCCACCAGGAGGTCTTGCAGATTCGCTGCTTTCTTAGTGTAGTCCCTTACAAACCTCCGGTAGTATCCTGTCAGTCCCAGGAACTGTCGCACCTCTTTGAGGTTCTTCGGCTCTGGCCATTTCTGGATGGCGGTGACCTTCTCAGGGTCTGGCGCTACTCCTTCTGAGCTGACAATATGTCCCAGATACTGTACCTTTTGTTTGAGCAGATGGCACTTTGAAGGCTTCAGTTTCATCCCATACTTGGACAGTGACTCGAATACCTCCGCCAGGTGCTTCAAGTGATCTTCAAGCGTCTTGGAGTACACAATTACGTCATCCAGAAACAGTAACACAGTCTCAAAGTTGAGATGTCCCAGGCAGCTCTCCATCACTCTCTGGAACGTGCCAGGGGCACTGCTGAGTCGGGTGGTCGGGCCGTTATCCTCCACTGGTTGTGGGAGGTTAAGGGCTCCGTCGGGTGAATGGAGTTATTATCCACAGCATGTAACTTAGCAAAGTGGCGTAACGTGGTAATTTGACTTCATCCTCTCCCCAGTTGAGAAGACTCACTGGCACCCTCCCATTATGTACCTCCACTACCCCTCTGGCAGTCAAGAGTGTTTGTCTGTGCTCTGAACAATGGGGCTCTACTACTGCTTGGTAGTTCTGTCCTCTCAGACCTATTGCTGCTCTACACCAAATAAGCATTTCACTCATTGGGGGTATCACAATGGGGTTCGGGTCTGTTACCCGTACATTACCAATCTCACCACCGGTCAGTTTCACTTGCTGCTGACACATCAGGGCCCGGATCTCCTTCTGGATCTCTCCCTTTTGCTTTCGTCTGGCAACTTCGGTGAGCTGTTGGAGTAAAAACACAACCTCCTCCAAACAGTTACTAATAATGTTAGTGCCTAAAACCACATTCAACCCATTTTCCTCATTAACAGTCTTCACTACAAGAAGTCCCTGATCCTTTAGTTCCACTCTCCCCACTTTTACGTCTACGTTTTTAGCCCCCAATAAGTCAAGAGGGAGGCCATTAGAGGCGTATATGGCAAAGTCAGGGTTTGGGGGTTGGAGACCGTCCATGGACCAGTACCTATTGTAAAGGACATCAGGTATGATGGTTACCTGAGATCCAGTGTCCAGCAGGGCAGGGATTGCAATCCCATCCAGTATGATGGACAGGTATGGTCTTCCTCCCACAAACCTGCGGTTCCAGTCTGAGGGGCCTGAGGAGTCTATTCCTGGGTGTTGGCCCTCAGTCCCAGGATTTGCTCGTTTAAAGGGCACTGTTGTGCGATGTGACCTTCTTTCTGGCAGCGGTAGCAGATGATCCCTCGGTGAGGATGCTGCGGGTCATTGGTCCTTCCTGGGGGTGGCGTTGTCCTCCTCCGGTGGGGCGACGTCCTCCTTCTCCTCCGGTTCATCCAGGGGACATCCTCTGGGCAGTCAGCTAGCAGGATCTTTCCTTCTTCCTCCGCCGGCAGTTGCAGGGCACTCATTACAGTGGCTAGGTTTTTGGTCAGCTGGCGCACTTCTGAGCGCAGACAGTCCAGCTCAGTAGGGGGCGCCACCTGCGTTTTTACTTCAGCCACCAGCGGGGAGGAGGTGGATGCTGCTGGCATTAGAGTGGTCTCACTCGGGTGACGCTGGGTTGACATCTCGGGTGTTTCCAGGGGCCGCAGTCCTTTTATAGCCATATCAATAAGGGCATCAAAGGTAGCGTCAGGATGATCCAAGGACCACCAATGCACAGTCCTGCTTTCCGCTTGGGACCTCAGTCCCCTTACAAATTGTTCTTTTAACATCTTGTCTTCATTGGTGACACTTATGGGTTAACCTGTCTGAGAGCTCACAGGGCCCCCTGTAGTCGACAGGCATAGTCCCGAATGCTATCATCTGGTTTCTGGGAGCATTGGTAAAACCTCATCCGGAGGTCTGTTTCAGTGTGGTCCTCAAAGATAGTCTGTAGCTTTAAGAAAATTGCAAGCACTGACTCCTGGTCTGCAGCTGACCATGTCTCTACTTCTTTCTCTGCAGCACCAGTCAATTGCCCCACTACCACTGCAGCTCTCTGCTTTTCTGACATCGGGTACATGTCCATTATACTGCATATTTTTCGCTTAAATCCCAACAAGGTGTCTGGCTTACCACTGTACTGAGGAACCAATTTGCTCCAGTCATATATGGCAGCGTCAGCGGTATTATCGGGGCCACAGGACCAGGTGAGGGGCCAGCATTTCCATCCTGCGTGGCAGCGCCAGTGGGTAAGTCATTGGGGCTTGCTGCTGCGACATCTCTGCACCCCCCTAGTTAAGCGTGGCCTACCTTTTCCTGTAGGCCGCAGCTTTCTCCGGGCACAGTTGCTACAAGGACCTGCGTCGCCGGCGCTCTGACGTCAGAGCGTTCACCGAAGCTCTCTGCAGGACCTGCCGCCGCATCAGCGTTGGGGGCGTGTCCAGGACTCAGCGCGCTTTTGCAGGTACGCCCACTAGTTTTTCGCGCCGTGGCACTGTAAATGGCGGGCAATGGCAGACAATGGCGGGAAATTTTCACCACAATTCAAAACGCAGTCTTTTAGTCAGGCACACAGTACCCGGTGGCAACGGGCACATATTACTCCGTTGCTGCAGGGAACGGCAATCCTGTTCGTGATGCCAGAAAAATGAGCCGCCCGCCAAGGCCATGGGGTACTCGGCACTGAGCCCATAGACTTCTACGGGGGATGTCAGGGTAGCACACGGCTTGGTCCGTAGCCCTGGGCGCTCACTATAAATGGGGATATTTACAGGGGAGTTGAATATTGGTATGGGGATTCGTGACGCCACCTGTGGTACCTGGTCAGGGTGACCAGCGCTGCAGGGCAGATCCACTGAAGGGTTGGTGTTGTGCAGCTATAGGTGTTAAGCCTCCCACAGGTGAGGCTGAGTCCTTCAGGGCAGATAGAGGTGTAGGGATGCAGAACAGAGGGGATCCCGGCAGTAGGGGTAATAAGGTAGACACACACACAAGTCACTTTGGTACCTTTACTGAAGATGTTGCAGGCACATCCCAGAGCACTGTAGGGTGAAGGGTGCACATCCAGAGTCTCCCACTGAGTAGGTGTGTGGCCTCCTGTTCCTTGCCTTTTAATAATGAAGTCCTGGCCTGCATGTAGCTGGGCCTAACTTAGTCTCCGTCCTGCACCTGGCTGACCTTGTGGTTGGACCTTCTCCTGAAGTACAGTCCCTACTTGCAGCGTCCCGCTTTCCGGACTCCTCCTGGCCCAGTTATGTATCAGCTCTGTGGTGGTCCTGGGACCTATAGTCCTCCAGGAATTCCGGTGTTTTCCTAATGGGTCGTGGAGATCCCTATAGGCTCGGACCCCGGCGTCCGGTAAATACTTGTTGAGGTGGGCTATGAAGGTTCCTCTGCCTCATTTCACTTCTCTTTCCACTCGCCTTAGGCCTACCCGGGCCCTCACACCATAACACACACTGGCGGTTGGTGGGCCGCCTCTTCGCCGCTCCCTGAGCGTCAGCACGCTCCTGGCTCTCAACTTGAGCTCTGGAGTCCCTTACTGCGAACTCCACTCGTCTGCTCTGTCTGCAGACTACTCGCTTGTTTCAGCTCTGACTAGACTGGAGTGGATTCACTTCCACTTTACTAGCCTCCACTTTGCTGAACTGAACTGCTCTGCAGCCTCTCTAATCTCAGTCTGAGCTCTGCGCTGCACACTGCAGAACTCCAATCTGACTGAGCTTACTGAGCTGTCTTCACCCTCCTTTTATATCACTATTGGAGCTCCCTCTGGTGGTCTTAGGGATGGGTGAAGGTGTGTGAATGTATATTGAGACCTCTAGTGGTGAATTCCTTCTGTGCACTCTTCTGGGAGATATGAATCCAGTCGCAGCTGGGCTCCACAATTAGTCCTTCGGCGGAGCACCACACAGTCCTGGGGCCTGCTTCACTGCCCGTGGGTCCGGGGCAGCAGTCTTTACCCCTCCTGGGGTTTAGCCAGCTCCCAGCAGGGGAGCACTCCTGATGTAGGCAAGCCTGCCTTATCTCCAACTGAGGAGCAGGAACTTCCCGCACCTCTTTGGGGCTGTTAACCCCACCCACCAGGTTAGCTCCAGCTATCCTGACTCTAACATATATGACCAAACATAACAGTGCAGCATACAGAGAACAATATAACACATACATTACAAGACAATACATGTGGTAAAACATTACAAACACAGCACATACATTACATTACTAAATGGGTACACCGTCCAGGTACCACATATAATGCAAGGAGAAAATTCCAGCTCACCCTTTGAATGCCAATAAATCTTCGAGACACGGATCACGTCCCTGTAAGACGGTGATAGATGAATGCCTTGAAACAAAACTATCCAGCTCAAGAAGATGAAATCCAAAATTCTTTATTCAAGATCCAAATAACAATGAGAAAAATACCCGACCAGAACACCCGGAGGAGAGGTTGTTAGTGAGAGACTGAACGCGTTTCAAACAGGTGTTCTTAGACTTCAGTATATACCACATATAATGCATGGGCCCGGCCCACGGGAGAGGAGGGGCAGACGAGGGTCCCCGCCACCTCCTTACACCCCTAAAACATGGCCGTCCCCAGCCATGACAGAAAACGGCACATATATAAAAATTTAAGCGTAGCAACTTTCAGTAGAAGAGTCCCAGTATCTCTTAAAACGGATCCACTGGACCAAGCTCTTCCTCTCCCCTCTTTGACCAGACCACGTGCTTAGTAACAGGTGCGCTGGGCTTCAACAGGGGGCAAGTCAAAGGTAAAAAACTGGAGACAAAGTCGCAGGTGCAGAGTTTTTGCCACAGCCGCACACAGTCAGTTAACTCACACAGAGATGTCAGGCCCGTGATCCAGCAAGAGATGCTCAAACGTGCGCAAATAAACTTGGAGGAGGGGAGAACGAGCAGTTTTCAGTCTTTCAACGGTGACCGTGGCCACTCCTGACGCCTTAGTCCTTCGGCGCCGTACAGGGCACACTGCCCTCTTAGGCAGGGCCTGCGTTAGCGGCAGGCAGACCAAGCCGCTGCCTAGGGCCCCAGCTCCCCTAGGGACTCCCAGCCAGTCGTGTGCCACTAATAGCAACACATCACGCAACCGCTATGGGGCCCGTTAGTCAAGGGGGCCCGTCTGCTGCCAGCGCCGACTCCCCAAACCCCCCCCACCATCGCCGCATTGAACTTCACCAGCATCATAGATGCCGGTACAGTTCAAAGTGATGATGGAGGTGAGAGCATCAGATAACGTTCCCTCTCCCATCATTCCCCTCTGCCTCTGACACTGCGGGTGCGCGATGACGTCACTTAACTTCATAACAGAGCCGAGTCGGTAGCAGTGCGGGGCATGAGGAGAGGTGAGGATAGTGGTTTCTTTTTGTTTTGTTTTTTAAATATATTAGTGAGTACTGGACTGTGGGGCCATTTTCAGGGAGGGGAAGGGGGTATATTATATTCTATGGAGGACCTGTATTATGTTCTATGGGGGGCTACATTATATTCTATGGGTAGGTGGGCTGTATTATATTCTATGAGGGGCTACATTATATTATATGAGGAGGTGGGCTGTATTATATTCTATGGGGCACATTATATTCTATGGGGGGGCTGTATTATATTTATTATATTCTATGAGGGGTGATTGCATCATACTCTATGAGGGGGCTACATTATACTATAAGAGGGGGCTACATTGTATTCTATGGGGGGCTACATTATATTCTATAGGGGCTGCATTATACTATATAAGGGGCTGCTTTATATCCTATGGAGGGGCTGCATTATATTCCATGGGTGGCTGCATCATACTCTATGAGGGGGCTACCATATTCTATGGAGGGGCTGCATTATACTATACGAGGGGGGCTGCATTATATTCTATGGGGGGTTACATTATATTGTATGGCGGGGCTGCATTATACACTGGAGGCTACATTATATTCGTGGGGTGGCTGTATTATACTCTGTGGGGTGGCTGCATTATGCTCTATGGTGTGGCTGCATTATACTATATGTGGGCTGGATTATACTGTGTCAAGGACTATGGGGAATACATTATACTATGTGAACTAGGGTGATTACTATGGGAAGTAATGTATACGGATGACTATGGCGTGATTACTATTGGAGACTATGGGTGTATTAACTATATGGGACTGGCTGTATAATAAGGGTGTATTATACTATGTGGAAAGACTGAGGAGTGTATTATACTAATGAGATGGGTTTTTCAATAGGGACTTGGGTGCATTATACTATATGGAGCACTATGAGGAGTGTATTATACTATATGGAGGACTGAGCAGTGTATTATACTATATGGAGGAGTGTATTATACTATGTGGAAGACTGAGGAGTGTATTATACTATATGGAGGACTGAGGAGTGTATTTCAATATATGGAGGACTATGGGGAGTGTATTATACTATATGGAGGAATATGGGGAATGTATTATACTATATAGAGGGCTATAGGGTACATTATACTATATGGAGGACTATGGGGTGTATTTTACTAAACAAGCAAAATGCTGCATATTCATTGAGTGATTGGATTGTTTATGCCGGAACAAAAATCATTGTTCTCAGCAGCACGTCACCGGGTGTAAACTGTAGATGTGCTGCTGATAACATGATACTGTATGGGGAAAGTGATCTAATAGTGATTATTCTGTTCCCATCATTCTTCCTCAGTTGGCGTAAAGAGGCCGGAAAACAAGTGTCGAACATCTTCAATATTGTCGATCACACTTGTTTAGCGGCCTGAACTCTGCATACGTAAATGCAACCGAAATGCTTCTGTGTGATGTAAAATATGTTAGCATTTGGGGCCCCATTTTAAACTTTTGCCTGGTGCCCCACTTTGCCTAAAACCTGCCCTGCCCTGCTCTTAGGGACACGGAACAGTCCCTGATCCTTACCAAAGGTGCAACCGGCACCACTCAAACACTGTACTTAAAGGGGTCGCATTAGTCTATGCACGGCCGCTGGTTGCTGTAGTGGGCCACATACGGACCCTGCACAATAATGTAGGTGTGGGACGAGAATCCGCTGGAGGAGTCCCCACTATTCCTTCGGCTCTGCTCACCCTCAAGCGGCGGTCCCACTGCTCCTGGAACCTCCGACTCCGCTGTCACTCCTGCGGCCGCCTCACTACGTCCAGGCGCCGCTTTTTCCTGCACATACGCAGAAAATGCGGTCGTGGCAATCAGTCATCCTTCATGCTGAGCCTGCTGTGGTAGGCTTGCCTCCCAATCAGAGGCCATCCGTACGGCCACCACATATGGCCCTCGAGGTATTTGTTCCTTTACAAAGGCTACTCGGTCCCAAACCTGCAGGGGACCACAGAAGGTAAGGGACCCAGCATTAACATAAATTTTGGCTCTCATTTTGGCCTCCTGGATGAAGCCAAATCCCTTGGGTATATCCAGGTGTCAGACCACGCCACTGGTCATCCGGCCAGCGGCAACTCCCCCGCTGGGGCGCTGCAACTCTTTAACGACATGGCGCTACCGCCGCTTCTTCTCCAAGATCATCCACTGGACCTCTCCTGCCGAGGGTGGCTGGGACTCCTCCACATACATGCTGCCAGCACCAGATGAGGCAGGTGCTGGCCGGGAGGACACAGGGGCCGCCAACGCCGGGAACGACGGCAGAGTCGAAGACGAGAGACCTCTGGTGAGGACGACAGGGCCACAGAAAGTGTTGGGGCAGTAGTTCATTCAGACGGTAACTTCCTGCTCACCGCTGCTGCGTCCAATAACAGTCCTTCAATGCAGCCGTGGAAACCAGTTACGGTGGCCACAATGATCCCTCTCATGGCCGCTTCAAATGTCCTCCGCGCTCCTTCCAGTTTTGGCTCCTTTGGTTCCACAGGCTCCTCGTTCTCCACCGGCCGCTTGTCCGACCGCCAGAAAGCATGCTATTCCACAAATCCCTCTGACCACCAAGCCTTGAAGTGTGAGCCCGTCTCCGCCCGGGCCACAGACCTTCTCTAGTCCTGGCAGCCGATGCCGCCGTGGAAAGACATCCTTCCTCTCCGCATGATCCCAAGTAATGGCGTCTCTACTTTGTGGTTCCACCCATTCATGGGTGGGTTCATTCTCGGCTGCTCCACCCATTTCTTCTGGTCATACTGGGAGGACGGCAGCTTCTTCTACCAGGTACCAGAGACGTGAGACAGAGAACAGAGTCGGAGTAAGGCCAGTAGGTTAGAGCCGGTCGATTGTGTGGTAACAAAGACTGGAGACAGGAGACGAAGTCAGAGTTCAAGCCGAGTCATACACGGAAGGGAATACACACCAGAGTAACACTAAGTCAGGTACAGGAAAGTTAGAGGCAAAAGGAACACTGGGTATAATGGATCAGTAGCTCAAGTCAAAGCCCAAAACTATCACTGACTTGAGCTGCCCTCAAGAGCACCAAGAAATAGCCACCCCTAAACCAAAGAGAGGCAGAAATAGTTAACCCCCCCCATGACCAGGCTGGAGGAGGAGAAGCAGAAAGCAAACTCCGACCTGGCTCATGACAGTACCCTCCTCTCAAGGGGTGCCACCAGACCCCAAGGTTTCCCAGGATAGCGCATGTGAAAGGCCCGACCAATGGATCCGCATGGACTGACCATGCCGGAACCCAGGACCGGTCCTCAGGACTGTAACCCCTCCAATGAATAAGGTACTGGAGGGAACAACAGACCATGCGGGTGTCCACAATCTGTTCCAACTCATAATTCATTCTGGCCTTTCACCAACACCGGTGGTGGAGGAGAAGGAAACTCCCCTGAGTGAGAACCCAACGGTTTCAAAAGAGCTTTATAGAACACTTTGTGAATTCGGAAAGACGGAGGAAGGCTTAAACAGAAGAACACCGGGTTGACCACCTCCATAATCTCGTAAGGGCCAATGAATTTAGGCCCCAACTTAGCGGAAGGAATCTTGAGCTTTATATTCCGGGTAGACAACCATATCTTATCCCCAACCCGGAATTCAGGCCCCACAGATTGTGGTTTTTATTTTGTCTTTTGTTTTTTTTTGTCAGCAAAGAATTTATGTTTACCCTGAGCCCTACCAATATTCCTCTGAACCTCCTGCCACACCTCCCCCAAATGTTGAACCGTAAAATCAGCCCCAGGACATCCTGAATCCAGTCGGGAAAATTCCCCAAAATGAAGGTGAAAGTCATAGTTACAGAAGAAAGGGGAGGTACCTGTGGACTGATTAATGCGATTATTGAAAGCAAACTCAGCCACAGACAAAGAGGAACACCAATCGTCCTGCTGAGCTGTGGCCAGATATTGCAAAATTTGTTCCAGAGACTGATTGTTACTCTCTGTCTGACCATTAATGGTATGCCACACTAAACGAGATCACTAACGAGATCGCTAACGAGATCACTAAAACGTCACTATTTAGCGATCTCGTTTGCGACCTCGTTGTGTGTGGCATGTAGCAACAATGTGGCCCCTGCTGTGATGTCGCTGATCGTTCACTAGCGTTCTGGACCGTTTTTTGATCGTTGGCGTCCCGCTGGTGAGCCTATATCGCTGTGTTTGGCACCTTTTGCGAACGATGAGTGACCTCGTTTGTGACGCATGAGTTTTTAGCGTCACGGAGTGGATCGCAATATCTGTAAGTTCTCTTTTGCGTCACAGAGAGGATCGCAGAAGTTGCAAAGCAGGCTAGCAGGACGCAGAGAGCAGGAGCGATGCTGGAAATTCCTATGAATCAGAAGAGCTCAGTACATGCTAATGACGTCCTAACGACCGCCAAAGTCGTTAAAGAGATCGCTGACCGCTGATGAGTCGTTTATGAGATCTCCTGTTTGGCAGCTACTAGCGACCTAAAAGAGATCACACCAACGATCTTGTTAGCTTGCGTTGTTATCGAGATCGCTAACGAGATCGCTAAGTGTGGCAGTACCTTTAGTCTCAGGATGGTAAGCAGAGGAAAAGGTCAAACAGATACCCAACCTTTTACAAAAAGCCCTCCAGAACTGCACTCCCCTGTCCGAAACCACATTCAAAGGCACACAGTGCAACTGCACCACATGTTCCACAAACAATTTAGCAAGTGTCTCAACATTAGGCAAACCTGACAAAGGCACAAAATGCGTCTGTTTACTAAATCTGTCCACCACCACCCAAATGACAGTTTTACCATTAGAAGGAGGAAGATCGGTGATAAAATCCATGGACAGATGGGTCCATGGTCTATCAGTAATTGACAATGGCACCAATTCCATGGCCAGCCGATTATGCGAGTTCTTTGCATGGGCACATAGAAAACAGGAGGACCAAAACCTAACCACATCTGAGGCCAATGAGGACCACCAAAACAACCTAGCGATCGCTCTACGGGTAGCCGCGATCCCAGGGTGCCCACTCAAAACAGAGTCATGGAACTCCTGGAGAACCCTGAGATGAAGTTGAGCAGGCACGAAGAGCTTACCCACAGGCATAGACAGAGGACCAAGAGACTGGGCCTCACAAATCTCTCGCTCCAACACAGAGGAAACCCCAGCCACCACCAGAATGGATGAAGGAGGTTCAGGAGATGACATCGGGTCCAGACTACGAGACAAGGCATCGGCCTTAATGTTTTTAGAACCTGGCCAAAAGGTGATGGAGAACTGAAACCGAGAGGAAAAAAAGTGACCATCTCCCTGTCTCGGAGTCAGTCTTTTGGCCGACTCAATATAAGCCAGATTCTTATGGTCCTTAATTACAGTGATTCTTTGGTCAGCCCCCTCCAAAAAATACCTCCATTCTTCAAAAGCCAATTTAATGGCCAACAAGTCTCTGCTCCCCACATCATAATTCCTTTCTGCGGGAGAGAATTTCCTAGAGAAGAAAGCACAGGGTCTTAAGTTGGTTAGAGTGGCAGGCCCCTGGACAACACCGCCCACACCTCTACAATAAACGGTTCAGACGGATCTGGTTGAATCAAAACGGGCGGATATGAAACATTTTTTTTTAACATTGAAAAGGCCGCTACAGCAAGAGCCGGCCAATTCTTAACATCAGACCCTTTCTGAGTTAAATGTGTGATTTGCGAAAACCCCTTTATAAATTTTCGATAATAATTCGCAAATCCCAAGAAACGCTGGAGACACTTAAGATCTTTAGGTTGCACCCAATCAACAATGGCCTGAACCTTTCTAGGGTCCGCACGAAACCCCTCAGCAGACAAAATAAACCCCAGAAAGGACAATTACTAAACAACAAATAAACATTTCACAGGTCTAGCAAAAACACAGTTTTTTCGGAGCCGCACGAAGATGACCTATGTGATTCTGCTTATCCGCCGAATACACCAGAATACCATCGAGATAGATTACCATAAAGCGCCCAATGAAGTCAGAGAAGTCATTGTTGATAAAATTCTGGAAAACTGCTGGCGCATTAGTCAGACCGAAAGTCATAACCAAATTCTCAAACAGTCCCTACGAGGTGAGAAATGCGGTCTTCCACTCATCCCCCTTAAGTATACGGATAAGATTGTATGCCCCCCCCAGAGGTCTAATTTAGAAAACCACTTAGCCCCAGACAGTTGGTTGTACAAATCAGGGATAAATGGGAGAGGATAAGTGTTTCTCACCGTAATCTTATTTAGCTCTCGGAAATCGAGGCATGGACGCAGACCACCATTCATTTTTTTTTTTTAACAAAAAAGAACCTAGCCGCCACAGGGGACACAGAGTGGCGAATGTGCCCTTTACGAAGACTCTTTCATGGCAGATCTCTCAGGATCAGATAGATTGTATAAACTGGCCGTGGACAATTTAGCATCAGAAACCAGGTCTATAGTACAATCAAATGGGCGGTGTGGTGGTAAAGCCTCAGCCTCTTTTTCCGAGAACACATCCTCAAAGTCCTTCAGGTACTCCGGAATACCCTCCAGACTGACGGATGACACAGACATAGAAATAAGTCAACATTTAGAACAATTAAGTGCCCACTTTACAATATCACGGGATCCCCAGTCAATAACAGGGTTATGTAGTTGCAACCAGGGAAAACCTTACACCAGTCCGGCCGGGAGATTGTCCAGGATAAAGCATGACATATGCTTCTGGTATAAGGCCCCCACCTTGAGGGTAAACTCCTCAGTGATGAAATTAACCCTATCTTAGTGAGAGGTGAAGAGCTGATAGCCACAAATTTAATGGGAGTCTCCAACCTAACTGTCCCTATCATACAGGTGGCCACCAATTTAGGGTCAAATAGGTTTATGGAGGACTCGCAGTCTACAAAAGCCTAAGTAGCAGTAACACAGTCCATAACAGCAAGTTCCACTTTAAACAATATCTTTGAAAGGGAAGAAAAAGGTACTTGAGAGTCTGGGTGACCTCCACGACAATCACCCAGACTCAGTCGCTTGTTAGTTGGTGAGCAGGAAGGGCAGTCCATTTTCCAATGTCCGGGATCTCCGCAGTAAAAACAGAGTTTACCAACTCATCGACTTCTCCTCTCCTTTTCTTTGAGAGTGAGGGCTCCCAGATCCATAAGCTCAACTGGTGACAAAGACTCCGGCTTACCAGGAAAGAAAGGAGCCTCCCGTTGCATGACTCCTCTCTCCCGTAAGGGAAAAAAGAAAGGGAAAAAAATGTAGTTGCAGCAAAAACATAGAACCTTCCTGCTCTTTCCCTGAGTTCTTTGGCTGCTGAGTCAGTGGCGGCAGTAATGGCAGCCGCGATAACAGGCACAGTCCTTTAGCCGATTCCTGGACGCTTAAAGTCCTTTGGCGGAGCACCACACAGTCCTGGTGCCTGCTTCACAGCCCATGAGTCAGGGGCAGCAGTCTTTACCCCTCCTGGAGTTTAGCCAGCTCCCAGCAGGGGAGCACTCCTAGGCAAGCCTGCCTCAGCTCCAACTGAGGAGCAGGAACTTCCTGCACCTCTTTGGGCCTGTTAACGCTACCCACCAGGTAAACTCCTGCTATCCCTTACTCTAACATATATGACCAAATATAACAGTGCTGCATACAAAGAACAATATAACACATACATTACAAGACAATACATGTGGTAAAACATTACAAACACAGCACATACATTACATTACTAAACGGGTACACCGTCCGGGTACCACATAAAATGCATGGGCCTGGTCCACGGGAGAGAAGGGGCAGACGAGGGTCCCCGCCACCTCCTTACACGGTTACAGCAGCTGCTCAGTTATACTCTGTATACTCAGAGCGGTGACTGAACCAGTGCCGCCCCCACCCCACCCTTATAACTGAATACCGAATGCTGGCGGGGAGAATAAAGATCATTTTCTACCCGCGGCACTCGGCTGGGTGCAGGTGCCGGGCAGCAAAATAATGCTGTTAACCTGCAGATTAACCACATATCTGCAGGATAACGGTGGTATTCCTGGTGACAGGTTCCCTTTAATAGCCTCTTTAGACAGGCAGACCGCGTTAAATATGCACACAAAATGATCAGTAATAGTGGTTGTTCTGTGCCTTGTAGGCTGCCATTGTTCTCGGCAGCACGGATTCTTTTTACACTGGACAATATACTGCCGAGAACGATGATCTTTTACACAAACTAACATTTGTTTAAACGTTTTGCTTGTTGGGTAACTGGCATCCGGTGCACATTTCATGATTATGAATTATCAAAAATGCAGGTTTTACATGTTCGCTCAGCCATACATATAGAAGTCTTATTTGGCTAACAGATAAAATTTGTGGGCACCTATAAGTCTTCCTAGACCTGGCTGTCCAGCCAAACTGAGCAATCGTGGGAGAAGAGCTTGGTGAGAGAAAGGTAAAGAAGAACCCCAAGATCACTGCGGCTGAGCTCCACAGATGCAGTAGGGAGATGGCAGAAAGTTCCACAAAGTCAACTATCACTGCTTCCCTCCACCAGTCGGGTCTTTATAGCAGAGTGGCCCGACGGAAGCCTCTCCTCAGTGCAAGACATATGAAAGACGGCATAGAGTTTGCTAAAAAACACATGAAGGACTCACAGACTATGAGAAATGAGATTCTCTGGTCTGATGAGACGAAGATAGAACTTCTTGCTGTTAATTCTAAGCGGTATGTGTGGAGAAAACCAGGCACTGCTCATCACCTGCCCAATACAATCCCTACAGTGAAACATGGTGGTGGCAGCATCATGCTATGGGGGTGTTTTTCAGCTGCAGGGACAGGACGACGGTTGCAATTGAAGGAAACATGAATGCGGCCAAGTACAGAGATATCCTGGATGAAAACCACTTTCAGAGTGCTCTGGACCTCAGACTTGGCCGAAGGTTCACCTTCCAACAAGACAATGACCCTAAGCGCACAGCTAAAATAACAAAGGAGTGGCTTCAGAACAACTCTGTGACCATTCTTGACTGACCCAGCCAGAGCCCTGACCTAAACCCAATTGAGCATCTCTGGAGAGACCTGAAAATGGCTATCCACCAACATTCACCATCCAACCTGACGGAACTGGAGAGGATCTGCAAGGTAGAATGGCAGAGGATCCCCAAATCCAGGTGTGAAAAAATTGTTGCATCATTCCCAAGAAGACTCATGGCTGTACTAGATCAAAAGGGTGCTTCTACTCAATACTGAGCAAAGGGTCTGAATACTTATGACCATGTGATATTTCAGTTTTTCTTTTTTAATAAATTTGCAACCATTTCTACATTTTTGTTTTTTTCAGTCAAGATGGGGTGCAGAGTGAACATTAATGAGAAAAAAAATGAACTTTTTTGAATTTACCAAATGACTGCAATGAAACATAGTGAACAATTTGAAGGGGTCTGATACTTTCTCTACCAACTGTAGCTCAGCACTGAGACCACTATAGATCCTGGTCAAGTGTACAATGCCCTTGGATGTGAACCAACCCCATATCATCAGGTTTTCTCCACCAAACTTGAGATTTTCTCAATCCATTAACCCCCTTGTTTCTTTCAGAATCATTTGCAACTATCAGAGCCTAGTCTATTGACAAATCGCAAATGACAATATTGAAGTTGTCTTCACCTTTTTTTTTGCCACCAATCCAGACTTGTGTAATGTGCGTCGCACGGTGCTTGCATCGACGTCTGTGATCTCAATATTATGAAGCATACGAGCCACCTGCACTGTTGTTTGTCACACCAGAACTGACAGACATTGGGATGAGCTGACTTGTTCGCTATATTTTGCCTGGATGTCTACCTTTTGACTTTTGAATGGATGGACTGACTTCATTTTGTATGCTTACAACTGTCATGGCACTCGCATGATGCAATTTTCTTGGCCAAAAGACCACTATTAATGAGCTGGATGATGCTGTTTCTCTTTTCTTGGGAAATCATCTTCATGGCTGCTCCTCGATTCAAACGAATGATCTTTCACTTGGGAATCAACCTAATAAAACACTGAGCTATTATTAGGGAATGTGAGAATAGGTTGTATTTTGTAGTGTTCAGGAACAAATATATTTTTCCACCACCAGGAGCAAAACAGTAACAATGCAGTGACACGAGAAGAATCTGCATAACCAATCATATGCTAAATAGTTGCAAGTGAAATTTATGTATTTATGTATGAGATAGCCAAAATGATTGTCTATAAAATGATGGTAGTCTCATGATCAAAGCACTATGGATGGTAAGATATTTAGCCTGAAAGTAAAAAGTTCAAAACATTGTCCCCCTTTTGCTCCTCAGTGTATGACGAACACAACAGGATTCTGGTCGCAGAGGCGAAGATCATGAACCTGACACAGAGGGATTGCTCAGCTGAGGACTACTGTACTGAGTGACAGCAGTGGCACACTCAAGTTCTGTGGAACAATGCTGCACTCAGGTGCCAGTTCCACACAGGCCTTTCCGAAATCCTTAATGAGGCTCTGGTCCTTTATGACACCCCTTGTTTTCTGTTGGAGGCCATGACCCAGGCCATATGAGTGGACCAGAGAATCTTTGAGAGACCTGGTGAACAGCAGGCTGCCCGTGATACTTCCCCGAAGCAGGTCCATTTATCAGAGGTGGAGCCATTGAAGGTTAGAGTTGTCAGTCTGTGTTGTGGAGAAAATATGTAGACAAGATTTGGAATCTGTACTGTGATCTCATTGGACATTTTCTCAAGAAATGCCCAACTCGTTCTTAGGCTAGCAAACTGTCGAGAGAATGTCTGAGTTTGGGTGACGGCCGAATGTGTCACACAGTTTCCCAGATACGTTTTTCTTCCTTTGATAAAGTACTGATAAATACAGTGTTATCCTTCGAGAACCAGGTATTATCAACATTGG
The DNA here is from genome assembly GCA_033576555.1 of Oophaga sylvatica. Classification (NCBI taxonomy): domain Eukaryota; kingdom Metazoa; phylum Chordata; class Amphibia; order Anura; family Dendrobatidae; genus Oophaga; species Oophaga sylvatica. Next base: position 210,755,884 of record JARQOD010000002.1, read on the forward strand.
TGGTCATTGACTGTGAGTCTGCAGCTAACTTTATTGATCCAGGACTGGTTCTGAAGTTAGGGTTAGGGACAGATAGTTTAGAAGTGCCTATTCAAATCTTTGCCCTTAACAAGACACCGTTAGTCCGTAATTTGGTCAAGAGGATAACGATGGATTTCTCTCTCCAAGTGGAAGCACTCCACTCTGAATCCATCTCCTGTTTTTTGTTGGATAATTTATATCCTGGGTTGGTACTGGGACTTCAATGGTTGCAGATTCACTATCCTGTTATTGATTGGTGTCAGAAGGAGATTGTTAAATGGAACCCCAATTGTTGCAAGAAAAGTCTAAAAACTGTACAAATATACTCCGTAAGTCTGAAGGGTCTGCCGGGGTACCTGAAGGACTTCAGAGATGTGTTCTTGGAAAAAGAGGCAGAGATGCCACCTCCTCATTGTACTTTTGATTGTGCTATTGATCTTATTCCTAGCGTCAAATTGCTTAAAGCTCACTTTTACAATTTGTTGAGGCCTGAACAGACCGCCATGAAAGAATATGTTAACAAAAGTTTAAGGAAGGATCATATGTGTCCTTCCTCCTCCCCTGTAGCTGCTGGATTTTTCTTTGTTAAAAAAGAAGGGTGTCTTTGTTGTTGCCTCGATTTCCAAAAGCTAATCAAATTCACTGTTAAAAATACTTACCCAATTTCCACTTATCCCTGTCCTATATAATCAACTTCTGTGGTCCAGGGTGTTTTTTCTAAAGTTGATCTTAGAGGAGCTTACAGTTTGATAGGTATCCGGAAGGGTGATGAGTGGAAAACAGAGTTTTTATCATCTGAAGTTTTCTTTGAAAACCTTGTCATGCTATTTGGATTATCCAATGCAAAATTTTATGAATGATATTTTCTCTGATTGCATTGGAAGATATGTTGTGATTTACCTGGATGATATTCTAATTTTCTCGCCAGATTTGGAATCTCACCATAAACATGTCCATGTTGTGTTACAGAGATTGAGGGAAAGCTCTTTGTTTGCTAAATTAGAGAGATGTGTTTTTTCTCTTCAGGAAATTTCATCCTAGGGGTTTATCTTGTCAGCAGAAGGGTTTAAGATGGGCCCTGGAAAGGTGCAGGGAATATTTAATTGGATTCAACTTCATGATCTTAAGGCTTTGCAGCATTTTCTAGGATTCAACAAGTATTATAGGTAATTTATCAAGCGTTTTTATTCAGAATGCTAAACTTCTTACTGATCTTAGACGTAAGGGGGTGAATCTCAAGGTTTGGTTGTTGGATACTATCAGGACTTTTGAAAAATTAAGAGTGCTTCATGTCTGCTCCCATTCTAATCCAACTTGATCTCCAAGAACCATTCATTGTGGAAGCTTCGGAGGTCGGAGTGGGAGCAGTTTTATCACAGGGGCCCAAAACGCTGACAAACCTGTGCCCATGTGCTTTTTTAAAAAAAATAAAAATTTTCAGGTGGAAAGAAATTATGATGTTGGTAATCAGGAGCTACTTGCTGTCAAATTGGCCTTTGAGGGATGGAGGCAAGTTTTGGAGGGGGCTTACATTGAATCAGCTAAAAGTTTAACTCTTAGACAGGCCAGATAGTCCTTGTTTTCTCTAGATTTAATTTTTCAATTACATTCAGGCCCAGGTCAAAGAATGTGAAAGCTGACGCATTATCTCGTAGTCTCGATTTAGTTTTCTCTTCCAGAACCTCCAGCCTCCATTATTCCTCCGGGTATTGTGGTTTCTATGGTAACCTCGGAATTGGAAGAGGAGATTCGTGAAGTCCAGTCGTTTTCTTCTTCCGCTACTCCAGGGTCCAAATTATTAGTGCCTGTGTACCTAAGACTGCTGGTGTTACAGGAGCTTCATAATTCTGTGATTATCCTTGGGTTATTGCTATATGGAAAGCCATTGCAAGACTTTTTTTTAGTGGCCGTCCATGCATAATGATATTATATATTTTGTATCTGTGTTTGAAGTCTGCGCACATGCTAAAGGCAGTCATAGCCAGGTGGCTGGCTGAGGACTTGGCTCCATTGCCAATTCCAGAAAGACCATGGACTTATTTATCCATGGGTTTAATTACGGATTTGCATCTGTCTGGTGGGAAAACTGCTATCTGGTGGTAGTTGTTTGCTTTTAGCAGGCGAGTATATCAGTCTACTGGAACCTCACCGTTTTTCTGTAAGTATGGTTTTCATCCCTATTTTGTTTATTTTTGCTAGGATTAGTTCTGAGTGTCCTGGGGAGGAGGTCGCCATACAGACACTTGGGGATATCTGGAGGGAGGTTTAAAGAATATTGGAACTGCTCCAATTTGCCAAAAACGGAAGGCAAATAGATGTTCGATGGGTCTTGTTTTCAAGATTGGGGATAAGGTTTGATTGTCATCTAGGAACACTAAACTTAAAGTGTAGCTGGTGAAGGTGGGTCAAAAGTGTCACGAGATTACCGCAACATAGAGGAGCCAGAAGACGGCAGCGTCTGATTTCTCCTACTCCTGCACTGATTAGAAGAACTTCACTTTTATATTAAATAGTGTAAATTTATTTTAGCAGTGCAGTGGTAAATCTGCTCACTTGAGAGCTCCTGGAAGCTTTCCTGCTAAAGGCTCTCAGCTGTGCACTGTTAGCCACTCCCATCTCCTATATAACCTGGGTCCTGGCTAGCACTCATTGTCAGAGATAGCTTATGCTGTATGGCTGGAGGTTGTTGGTGGTTGTTATTGGAGAAGGCGTTTGGTGGATTTCTCTGTGACTGTTGCTAGATTTTGAGTGTGTGATAATTCCCTTTCTTCTCCTACTTTGGTTTAACCCATCCTCCTCTCCTCGGTGTTTACCTTTGTTGTTTTTGTGTGTATATTTGCATGATTGATATTTTCCTTTATCCCTGTTCCTTGTACCCTGTTAGGCTGGTTTATGTATTATGGTACACTTCTATTCCCCTATTCTCTGGATGGGGGAAGGGTACAGACTAAGGGTGGATTCAGGAGCTAAGTAAAGGTACGTGGCCCCGGTGTTTTCACCTTCAGAAATAATCTGGGGAACGGGATGTGCTAGGGCTCCCCTAGTATTAGGGACAGGGAAGGAGCCACTGGTCCTGGTGACACCCGACAATAGAGTTGTGACATAAAGTTTATTGGTCCATATGAGATCCTAGAGGTGGTATATTCGGTTGCATTCAGATTAACCCCTTCCCGACCTTTGACACAGCGTATGCGTCATGAAAGTCGGTGCCAATCCGACCTATGACGCATACCCTGTGTCATGAAAGGATCGCGTTTCTGCGGGCCGGGAGACCGGGGTCACTCAAAGGTCACTCGACCCGCAGTTACAGGACCCTTTGTGCTTCACCACAGGGAGGTTGGCTTAACCCCCCCGTGGCCACGATCGCTCTGATTGGCTGTTAAAAGTGAAACAGCCAATCAGAGCAATCTGTAATATTTCACCAATTTAATTGGTGAAATATTACAATCCAGCCATGGCCGATGCTGCAATAGCATCTGCCATGGCTGGACACCGAGACCTGACCCCCCCACACCGAGTCACGGCGGCGATCGGCCGCCGCCACCGAAAGATGGCAGCGATCGGTCACCGCCGTCACTAACAGCTCCCCTCCTCCTTTGCTCCGGTGCCCCACCTTCCGATCCCCCCCCCTAACCTTCCGACCACCCTACTCACCTCTCCCGATCCACCGATGTCCCTGGATCGGTCCCGGCGTCCGCCCGGGCCTCTTCATGGGCGCCGCCATCTTGGAAAATGGCGGGCGCATGCGCAGTGCGCCCGCCGGCCGGCGCATGCGCAGTGCGCCCCCCAGTGTCCAAAAATTTATTTTGATCACTGTGATAAACTGTCACAGTGATCAAAATAAAAAAAAGTAAATGAACCCCCCCTTTATCATAGGTAGGGACAAATAAAAAAAATAAAGATTTTTTTTTTTTTTTTTTCCTATTAGGCCCTGTGCACACGTTGCGGATTTTGCTGCGGATCCGCGGCGTATTTTGCTGCGGATCCGCGGCGGATTTCGCTGCTGATCCGCGGCGGATCAGCAGCGAAATCAGCCGCGGATGCGCAGCGATATCCGCCGCAGATCAGCAGCGAAATCCGCCGCGGATCCGCAGCAAAATACGCTGCGGATCCGCAGCAAAATCCGCAACGTGTGGCGGATTTCGCTGCGGATCCGCGGCGGATTTCGCTGCAGATCCACGGCGGATTTCGCTGCAGATCCGCGGCGGATTTCGCTGCTGATCCGCGGCTGATTTCGCTGCTGATCCACGGCGGATTTCGCTGCTGATCCGCGGCGGATTTAGCTGCGGATCCGCAACTGATTTCGCTGCGGATCCGCGACTGATTTAGCTGCAGATCCTCGACTGATTTCGCTGCGAATCCACAGCGGATTTTGCTGCTGATCCGCGGCGGATTTCGCTGCTGATCCGCGGCGGATCCGCGGCTGATTTCGCTGCTGATTCGCGGCGGATTTCGCTGCTGATCCGCTGCGGATTTCGCTGCTGATCCGCTGCGGATTTCGCTGCGGATTCGCGGTGGATTTCGCTGCTGATCCACGACTGATTTTGCTGCTGATTCGCTGCGGATCCGCAGCGGATTTCGCTGCTGATCCGCGGCTGATTTTGCTGCTGATTCGCTGCGGATCCGCGGCTGATTTCGCTACTGATCCGCGGCTGATTTCGCTGCTGATTTCGCTGCTGATCCGCGGCTGATTTCGCTGCTGATCCGCGGCGGATTTCGCTGCTGATCCGCGGCGGATTTCGCTGCTGATCCACGGCGGATTTCGCTGCTGATCCGCGGCGGATGACGCTGCTGATCCGCGGCGGATCCGCGGCTGATTTCGCTGCTGATTCGCTGCGGATTTCGCTGCTGATCCCCGCCTGATTTTGCTGCTGATTCGCTGCGAATCCGCTGCGGATTTCACTGCTGATCCGTGGCTGATTTTGCTGCTGATCAGCTGCTGATTTCGCTGCTGATCCGCGGCAGATTTCGCTGCTGATTCGCGGCGGATTTCGCTGCTGATCCCCGACTGATTTTGCTGCTGATTCGCTGCGAATCCGCAGCGGATTTCGCTGCTGATCCGCGGCTGATTTCGCTGCTGATCCGCGGCTGATTTCGCTGCTGATTCGCAGCTGATTTTGCTGCTGATCCACGGCGGATTTCGCTGCTGATCCGCGACTGATTTTGCTGCTGATTCGCTGCGGATCCGCAGCGGATTTCGCTGCTGATCCGCGGCTGATTTCGCTACTGATCCGCGGCTGATTTCGCTGCTGATCCGCGGCTGATTTCGCTGCTGATTCGCTGCAGATCCGCGGCGGATTTTGCTGCGGATCCGCGGCTGATTATCTGCTGATTCATCTGCGCTAGCGGGTATAGCATAACGCGATCGCGTTATGCTATACCGTTACCAGCCGGTCACCGCTACGTGTTGAACGGGCTGGTAAAACGCAATATGAACCCAGCCTTAGGGTTAGAACTAGGGTTAGGGTTAGCATTAGGGTTAAGGTTAGAATTACGGTTAGGGTTGGAATTTGGGTTAGGGTTGGAATTAGGGTTAGGGTTGGAATTAGGGTTAGGGTTGGAATTAGGGTTAGGCTTGTAGTTAGGTTTATGGTTAGAGTTGGGATTAGGGTTAGGGGTGTGTTGGGGTTAGGGTTATGATTAGGGTTTGTATTAGGGTTAGGTGTGTGTAGGGGTTAGGGTTGGGGTTAGGGGTGTGTTGGGGTTAGGGTTGGAGTTAGAATTGAGGGGTTTCCACTATTTAGGCACATCAGGGGGTCTCCATACGCGACATGGAGCCACCATTGATTCCTGCAAATTTTGCGTTCAAAAAGTCAAACAGTGCTCCCTTTATTCCAAGCCCCGACGTATGCCCAAACAGTGGTTTATCCCCACATATGGGGTATCAGCGTACTCGGGAAAAATTGCACAACAACTTTGGGGGTTCTAATTTCTCCTGTTAACATTGGGAAAAAAAATTGGGGACTAAAAATTATTTTTGTGGAAAAAAAATGATTTTATATTTTCACGGCTCTGCGTTATAAACTTCTGTGAAGGACTTGGAGATTCAAAGTGCTTATCACACATCTATAGGAGTTCCTTGGGGGATCTAGTTTCCAAAATGGGGTCACTTGTGGGGAGTTTCTACTGTTTAGGCACATCAGGGACTCTGCAAACGTAACATGACGCCCGAAGACCATTCCATCAAGTGGGCATTTCAAAATGTCGCTACTTCCCATCCGAGCCCCGACGTGTGCCCATACAGTAGTTTTCTCCCACATATGGGATATCAGCATACTCAGGACAAATTGGACAACAACTTTTGGGTCTAATTTCTCATGTTACCCTTGGGAAAATAAAAAAATTGGGGACTAAAAGATCCTGATTGTGGAAAAAATATGATTTTTTTATTTTCATGCCCGGGCGTTATAAACTTCTGTGTAGCCCTTGGGGGTTCAAAGTGCTCACCACACATCTAGATAAGTTCTTTGCCGGGGTCTAGTTTCCAAAATGGGGTCACTTGTGGGGAGTTTCTACTGTTTAGGCACATCAGGGGCTCTGCAAACGTAACAAGATGCCCGCAGACCATTCCATCAAGTCGGCATTTCAAAGCGTCACTACATCCCTTCCGAGCCCTGACGTGTGCCCAAACAGTGGTTCCCCCCCACATATGGGGTACTAGCGTACTCAGGAGAAACTGGACAACAACTTTTGGGGTCCAATTTTCCTGTAACCATTGTGAAAATAAAAAACAGTGGGCTAAAAAATCATTTTTTGAGAAAAAAAAATGATTTTTTATTTTCGCGGCTCTGCGTTATAAACTTCTGTGAAGCACCTGGGGGTTCAAAGTGCTCACTATGCATCTAGATAAGTTCCTTAGGGCGTCTAGTTTCCAAAATGGGGTCACTTGTGGGGGAGCTCCAATGTTTAGGCACACAGGAACTCTCCAAATGCGACATGGCAACCGCTAAATATTCCAGCATATTTTCCATTCAAAAAGTCAAATGGCGCTCCTTCCCTTCTGAGCCCTGCAGTGCGCCCAAACAGTGGTTTATGACCACATATGAGGTATCTGTGTACTCAGGAGAAATTGCCCAACAAATTTTAGGATCCAATTTATACTGTTGCCCATGTGAAAATGAAAAAAACTGAGGCTAAAAGAAAATTTTTGTGAAAAAAAAGTACTTTCTTTTATTTACGGATCAATTTGTGAAGCACCTGGGAGTTCAAAGTGCTCACTATGCATCTAGATAAGTTCCTTAGGGGGTCTAGTTTCCAAAATGGGGTCACTTGTGGGGGAGCTCCAATGTTTAGGCACACAGGGACTCTCCAAATGCGACATGGCAACCGCTAAATATTCCAGCATATTTTCTATTCAAAAAGTCAAATGGCGCTCCTTCCCTTCTGAGCCCTGCCGTGCGCCCAAACAGTGGTTTATGACCACATATGAGGTATCTGTGTACTCAGGAGAAATTGCCCAACAAATTTTAGGATCCAATTTATACTGTTGCCCATGTGAAAATGAAAATAACTGAGGCTAAAAGAAAATTTTTGTGAAAAAAAAGTACTTTCTTTTATTTACGGATCAATTTGTGAAGCACCTGGGAGTTCAAAGTGCTCACTATGCATCTAGATAAGTTCCTTAGGGGGTCTAGTTTCCAAAATGGGGTCACTTGTGGGGGAGCTCCAATGTTTAGGCACACAGGGACTCTCCAAATGCGACATGGCAACCGCTAAATATTCCAGCATATTTTCCATTCAAAAAGTCAAATGGCGCTCCTTCCCTTCTGAGCCCTGCTGTGCGCCCAAACAGTGGTTTATGACCACATATGAGGTATCTGTGTACTCAGGAGAAATTGCCCAACAAATTTTAGGATCCAATTTATACTGTTGCCCATGTGAAAATGAAAAAAACTGAGGCTAAAAGAAAATTTTTGTGAAAAAAAAGTACTTTCTTTTTTTTACAGATCAATTTGTGAAGCACCTGGGGGTTCAAAGTGATCACTATGCATCTAGATAAGTTCCTTAGGGGGTCTAGTTTCCAAAATGGGGTCACTTGTGGGGGAGCTCCAATGTTTAGGCACACAGGAACTCTCCAAATGCGACATGGCAACAGCTAAATATTCCAGCATATTTTCCATTCAAAAAGTCAAATGGCGCTCCTTCCCTTCTGAGCCCTGCAGTGCGCCCATACAGTGTTTTATGACCACATATGAGGTATCTGTGTACTCAGGAGAAATTGCCCAACAAATTTTAGGATCCATTTTATCCTGATGCCCATGTAAAAATGAAAAAATTGATGCTAAAAGAAAATTTTTGTTGAAAAAATTAAAATGTCCATTTTTTCCTTCCACGTTGCTTTAGTTCCTGTGTCGCACCTGAAGGGTTAATAATCTTCTTGAATGTAGTTTTGAGTAGCTTGAGGGGTGCAGTTTTTATAAAGGTGTCACTTTTGGGTATTTTCTGCCATATAGACCCCTCAAAGTGACTTCAAATGTGAGGTGGTCCTAAAAAAAATGGTTTTGTAAATTTTGCTGTAAAAATGAGAAATCGCTGGTCAACTTTTAACCCTTATAACTTCCTAACAAAAAAAAATATTGTTCCCAAAATTGTGCTGATGTAAAGTAGACATGTGGGAAATGTTATTTATTAACTATTTTGTGCCACATAACTCTCTGGTTTAACAGAATAAAAATTAAAATTTGAAAATTACAAAATTTTCAGAATTTTCGCCAAATTTCCATTTTTTTCACAAATAAACGCAAAAATTATCGACCTAAATTTACCACTAACATGAAGCCCAATATGTCACGAAAAAAAAATCTCAGAATCGGTAGGATCCGTTGAAGCGTTCCTGAGTTATTACCTCATAAAGGGACACTGGTCAGAATTGCAAAAAATGGCAAGGTCTTTGAGGTCAAAATAGGCTGGGTCTTGAAGGGGTTAAAGCTTCCCCCATCCCATTGCATCCCTAGCATGTTCCATAAATCCTTATTAAGGGAGTTTGTCCCTTCTGCTTTGTCTCCCTCATCCCCACCTCCTCCGGTTTCGGTCGACTGTGGCTTGGAGTATGAGGTTCAGAGGGTTGTGGATTCTCATAGGGTCCGAACTTCGAATACCTCATCCACTGGCGGGGATAAGAACCAGAGGAGAAATCCTGGGTCCCAGCTTGAGATGAGAAGGCCGATCGATTAGTCAGGGCCTTCCATCTAAGATTTCCTGGGTAACCTGGGGGTCCACTGTCCCCCCCAAGAAGAGTGGGTACTGTCACAATTCCACCCCTCAGTGTGTCTGGGATGCAGTTATTGACAGCTCAGTAGTCCAATCAGGTACAGTGGTGAACTATAGCCATCAGTGCTTTGACAGTTCAATCATCCAGTCTGGCGATGGGGTGTGCAGAGTTGTCGCCATCCAGTCTGAGACTGAGAGTCACTAGTTTTCTCCAGGTGTACATTGTCCCAGGTGATTGCCAGGCTACTTAACTGGGCTGTTTTTTCCAGACCTCTGCCAGATGAACATTCAGCTACTGTGTGGTTTGTTCCTCTGTGCCTTGTGTTCTGTTTGTAGATCTTTCCTTGCCTGACCTTGGACCTCGTTCTGACCATCCTTCTGTTTAACTCCTTCTGCTCTGAACGCTATCCTCCTGGTATTCTGACCTTGGAAAGTTATCTTATCATGCCTTTGTGTCTTCCTTTTGTTTCTGATGTACCTTCCTGGCTTCTGGCCTTGGACTCCTTGACTATCATGACTCACGGCTTGACTGTGAGAAGTGACTCAGCGTCACAGTATGACTAAAATAAATTAATTACAAATCTTCTACTATATATTACAATGCAGATTGTGCACTTGTGCTATCCATGTGCCATCTGTGATTACCACAGCAGGTCCATAGTCTTGTATAGATGATTTTGTCTGTGACGCTGAAAAAAATCAAAAATGTCTTTGTAATTTCTTTGAGGTAGAGACACAGTCTACAAAAAAAGCCATGGGCATATGAACAGCATAATAGACAATAATGGAAATTAAATCATGAAAACTACAGGTATGACGTGTGTATGAAAGGAACGTCTGAATGAGACTTGACTGTCATTACACATCCTAGGAGGAGAGTAGGAGTGAACTGCTGTTACAGTCTCCCTGCGTTGTTATAACACATAAATGACCACCGATCAGCTATATACATGTCAGTCAGTGTCCTATATGGCCTATTCACACAGGAGACCCTCATTTCTCTGTGCACAGTGATTGTTAATATGTTCTGTACACAGAAAATGTCATGTTCTCAGGAGAGTATGTCCTGTTTGCCGGGAGCAATATGCTACCAAGAACCATGATTTTTATGCCAGCTAAAAATCAACGCACCTGACTAGTAATCATTTTGCTCTTACATGAGGTGATTACTGACCTATTTAAATGAGCCAATAGTCAGGATGGTGCGCTCTTACGAATACACATTTCACGATTATTGGCTCATCTAAATTGGCCATAATTCAACAGCTCTTTGCTATACAGCTCCGCAGCACAAACCATTTTCATTGTATGATGCTGACCTTTAGTTAGACTAGAGAGCAAGATTATAGAAGTTACAAGAAGTGACCCTGTGTTCTTGAAATTGCCAGGGCTGAATTTCAGTCCCAGTCCAGCCCCACCAGGCGTGGACCTTTATTTGCTGCCAACTGTACCCTAATTTTGAAGTAAAAAAACCATTCTAGCAGGGATATTATAACATACTCTATACATGTTATTGCATACAGCATCCTTTACCTACACTGTATGAATTTCATATAATCTCTTACACTTTTCTTTCCAGTGGGTGTAGTGACAAGACAGTGGAGAAGTTACCAGGACCAGTTCTGCTGCAAGCAACATCAGCGAAGCAAGAGTGGTGGTGTGGAATTAAAAAAGAAAAAGGCCATACCTATATTATGACCAGCTCCAGTGTTTGGCCCCAGTCCTAGATTTTCTGCCGTAAGTGGCTACCTTTTTCACTTTGTTTGTTTTAATGTATTGATTATGATTTTGCATACTAAAAATTACTCATCATCCCTGACCTTACAAATTTGACGGCACCAAAAAGGGAAATACCTTCAGTTCAGAATCTGAAGTAGATGCCATAGCTGGAGGATAGGAAGAAAAGGAAACAAAAAGGCAGCAAAACTCACCTGCCCAGGTCTTGGAACAAATGCTCTACAGCAGGGATGTCAAAGTCAAACACACCGAGGGCCAAAAAAAAAAATTTGCTACAAGCCGAGGGTCGGACTGACGCCGGCCCTGCTACCGGTGCATTGTGGGAAATGTAGTGTTGGTGCCAGGGCCGGCTCCAGGTTTTTATGGGCCCCGGGCGAAAGAGCCTCAGTGGGCCCCTTTAACACAGATCACGATTCATGATGCACAGATACAGCAGAGAAATATAGGTACAGTACAATGCCAAATACTTCTCTTCTTCCATTACATGAGTGATATCTATTGTAAATTGTACAATAGCTCAAAAACCGCCAAATCCTCACAGCGCACAGTACAGACTGGACAGTACAGTCCTCCATACAATATTATGGGCACCACAGTCTCCCCCTCATCACCCATATAATACCCCATGCAGGATGTCACCCCCCATATAATGCTCCATACAGAATACTGGACCCAATATAATGCTCCATACAGGATACTGGACCCAATATAATGCTCCATACAAGATACTGGTCCCCATATAATGCTCCATACAGGATACTGGTCCCCATATAATGCTCCATACAAAATATGGAGCTCTCCTCTGTGCTGTACTGCGTTCTGCACTGTTACAGCTCAGGAAAGGGCGCTGTGGAAAGACTCCCCATTATCATCATCATCTCCTCCCCATCATCATCAATGCCTGCCCATCATCATCTTCTCCCCATCATCAATGCCTGCCCATTATCATCATCTTCTCCCCATCATCATCAATGCCTCCCCATTATAAGCAATGCCTGCCCATTATCATCTCTCCCCATTATCATCATCAATGCCTCCCCATTATCAGCCATGCCTGCCCATTATCATCATCTTCTTCCCATCATCACCAATGCCTCCCCATTATCAGCAATGCCTGCCCATTATCATCTTCTCCCCATCATCATCACCAATGCCTCCCCATTATCAGCAATGCCTGCCCATTATCATCTTCTCCCCATCATCATCATCAATGCCTCCCCATTATCAGCAATGCCTGCCCATCATCACACACAGACAGCACACAAGCACTCTCTCACATACTTATACACACACACACACACACACACAAAGCACCGCGCTACATACACACAGACACACACACACAGAGAGACACGCACACACGTCTTACCCGTCCGACGTCCACGCTCTCTGTCACAGCCGGCCGCTGAATGATGACGTCATTCAGCGGCCGGCTGTGAGAGGAAGCGCCGGCGCCCCCTGGAGCCCGGAGCTGCGGCAGCGGAGGCACGGGAGAGGTAAGTATTGTGCCAGCTGATGCCGGGGCCCTGAGCAAGCTGGGGGGCCCAGTGGCGGCGCTGACACCGCTCTCCTCCGCTAACGGGCGGGGGGGTGCCAGACTGCGAGTGGCCCCCCCCGCCTGCTCAGGGCCCCGGCACTTGCCCGGGTGTGCCGGGTGCTGACGCCGGCCCTGGTTGGTGCTTGCAAAACACCAGCAGGCGGCTGTGGCCTGCGGGCCGGATCTAAAAGTAATTAAATATCATCCAGGGGGCCATAGATAATCAATTTGCGGGCCGGATCTGGCCCGCGGGCCTTGACTTTGACATATGGGCTCTACAGGGTCAGCCAGCCCATAAAGCAAGATGTTAGCAACACAGGTGCAAAATACCAGCTCAACAGCCACTCTCCACATACCCATTCAAGGAGTGGGTGACTGCCCAGTATAGAATTGCACAATAAAGGCCCACATAGGTTACTGTTCACACAAGGTTAATGCCTAGTGTCTGGTTCACAGCCTATTAGTCACGCCCTTAGGCCTCTTTCACACTTCAGTTGTGCGACGTCAGTCAAAATTTGTCAAAGCGTCAAAAAAACGGATTTTCTTTTGGCGGATCCGCTTTTTTTCCCATTGACTTGCATTAGTGACGGATTTTGACGGATGGTCATCCGTTAAATCCGTCAAATGACGGATCCGTCATTATTTTGGTGTACGCCGGTTTTCTGAAAACGTCCACTGCAACGTTTTTTGTGTGCATCGAAAAGGCGGACCATGACGGATCCGCCGAGTCCGCTGATTTGCATAATGGACGCCTATGGATGGCGGATCCGTCTTGATCCGTTTTTGGCTGAATCCGCCAGTGGATCCGCTCTTCTCTGCCAAAAATAGGAAAATCCATTCTGGAGTCTCTCTCTCCCTCTCTCTCTCCCTCTCTCTCTCCCTCTCTCTCCCCCTCTCTCTCCTCCGTGCCAGACATGCGTACAATACATTTTCCGGGTTCAAAAGTTCACAACGGATCCGCCTTAAAATCGGATCTGTTGCATCTGTTTTTACACTTCTCTGGCGGATCCGCTTTTTTCACCCTTTGGCGGGTTTTAACTGGCGCCGAACGACTGAAGTGTGAAAGAGGCCTTACTATTCGACTAGGCAGGCTGGCCAGCACACTCTCAATGCATAACAGTGTGAACACCCCTCATGCGAGACTTTAGTGTTGGTACTCGTAAGCGTGGGGACCTTTGGCGCAGGTTACGAGCTTACGTATTTTGGCCAAAATATCAACTAACACCTCACAATTTTTTTGTGTTTATTTGCACTGTATTTTTCAGGGTGCAGCCAAGCCCAAACACGTCTGGTCTTGCATGAGGGGTGTTCACACTGTTATGCATTGAGAGTGTGCTGGCCAGCCCGCCTAGTCGAATAGTAAGGGCGTGACTAATAGACTGTGAACCAGACACTAGGCATTAACCTTGTGTGAACGGTACCCTATGTGGGCCTTTATTGTGCAATTGTATACTGGGCAGTCACCCCCTCCTTGAATGTATATGTGGAGAGTGGCTGTTGAGCTGGTATTTTGCACCTGTGTTGCTAACATCTTGCTTTATGGGCTGGCTGCACCCTGTAGTGCATTTGTTCCAAGACCTAGGCAGGTGAGTTTTGCTGCCTTTTTGTTTGCTGTTTAAATTGGATTTTTGGAGACTAAGTCTTCTTTAGTGGCTTTGCTGAATAGTTTAGTGTAGGAAGAAAAGGAGCCTACAGAAAGCACCACAACACCACAGCCCCTCAACACTTCCCCCCATGCACCAATAAGCTAGCAACGCTACCGCCGAAGGAGGGCCCCCCACCATCACTGGCGCATGCGACATGGGCCTAACTGTGAGTGATGATGGGGAGGAGGATTTTTGTCTGAGCCTGCCCTGTTATTTCAGGCATATTCCCTTTTCAATGATGCTGCAGACCAGGACGCTCTCCAAATTGTTTTGTCTGCCGTCATACCACCTAAATTCACCAATGGCCGTTTTTGAATTCCTTGAAAGGTGGCAGCTTTCTGAGGCAAACAAAAACCAGCCATTGGACACACATGAAGGGTACTCAGCAGACCCACCTCGGCAGCCACCACCTCCAGTGCCAGCATCACAGCAGCAACCACCACCACCTACAGTACCAGCTTAACAGCAGCCACCACCACCAACTCTAGTGCCTGATGTAGTGCTGTCGGGCCTGCACCTGCCCCTCTCCCTCAGCTTGGATGCCCGTTCACTGTCGCTGCCCCTGTCCTGCTCTTCCTCCTATTTCCTCTGGTGCTGCTGCCCAAGGTGCGTGCACGTCACACAGATACCCAGGCACTGTGCTTAGGGCACAAGCATACTCACTCCTTTTTAAAGGGGCCATGCACAACATCCTAAAGTGTGCCTAGCCAATAGCTGGGAGACACTTATTATTTAAGGCACCTCCACCTGCATAGAGGTGCCGTGCAACATTGCTAGTCTATTCCCAAACACACTTGCTAGTTCTCAGGTCTCAGTCTGCTAGTTTCTGCTGGTGTCTGTCCATCCCTAACCTTCTTGCCAGTACTTGCCTTGTCAGTCTGTATATCAGCCGGATCCGCCCGCACCTGCCATGCCAATCTGTATATCCGCCGGACCCGCTAGCACCTCCTGTGCCAGTCAGTATATCAGCCAGACCCGCCAGCACCTCCCGTGCCAGTCAGTATATTAGCCGAACCTGCCTACACCTGCCTTTTCCAATCTGTATATCAGCTGGACCCGAATGCACCTGCCATGCCAATCTGTATATCAGCCTGACCCACCTGCATCTGCCATGCCAGTTTGTATATCAGCCGGACCCAACTGTACCAGCTGTGCAAGTCTGAATATCAGCCAGACCCACATACACCTGCCATGCCAGTCTGTATATTTGCTGGAACCACGTGCACCTACTGTGCCAGTCTGTATATCAGCCGGACCCGCCTGTACCAGCTGTGCAAGTCTGAATATCAGCCGAACTCTCCTGCACTTCAGCTGGATCTGCCAGCAATTGCCATGCCCACTTATATATCAGCCATACCAGTCTGCTCCTGCCTGCATCAGCTGTCCTCACCTTCCAGGTTGTTCCAGCTACTAGTCCCTTGGGTGTCAGCTGCCATGCATCTGTGATCTGTCCTGGAGTAGCACCTGGTGTTCATCAGGAGCCAAACCTAACCCCCACCATCATAGGCTCTAGTGAAAAGTCAAGTGCTCACCTAGTCACGCTCCTCTGGGCTCTCCTCGAACCATGTCACAGTGGTTCTACCACTCCCGTTACACCAGATCCTCTTTTACCCATTTATTAAGAGCCAAATAAAAAAACAAAAACAAAGTAATCGTCACCTGTCCAGAGATAATCCATACAGATGATGTCCTACAGCGATCCCCAGCTCTGCTACATCCAGATGGTTTGTTGAGCAGTGGTGTGATGCGACAACACAGCACACCAGCTGGAACTCACTGACAGTAGCGTGAAAAGCGGTAACGTCAATAAGGTGAGAGAAGTTAGTCGCCGTTCAACTGCGGTAACCTTACTGACACTCACGACTCGTAGCGTGAGAAAAGGGTTTTTTTCAGTTGGTTTGCACCTTGGGCATGTAAGTTGTTTCCTGCCTTTTCTTTGAGTCCGTCTCAGCCCTTATCCACATGCATGTCACTTTAAAAACGGTAAGGTTTTAATATTTGAGGTCCGGACTGTCCCAATTAGCGACACCTTGAGAAAGCACTGTCGCGAAACGCGCGTCAGGGGGTCGCCGGGGACGCACAGTCCGAACCAGTTAATATGGGTAAGAACCAATGACCAGACATTTTGATGCTTATTATGTTATATTATGACTACTAATGGGCTATTTGTGGCCTAATGAGTCTTGTGCTATATATTTATATGTAGTGATATGCACCAATCTGCACACTATTTAAGTGACAAACTATATTTCTGATATACCCTGGTTACTTATGTGTCTGTGCTACCCCTGCTTGCTATACCCGCAGTTTTTTTGCCTCCATATTTTATCTCTGTATTGTAGGCCACTATTTGTTGGCATATTGTTGTTTATTAATAAAGCCTTTGTATTTTTATAAAATGATGATGTCTTTACTCCTTTCTTTTGGTGTATACTATTGACTCTTTGGAGTATATCATCCACCACTTATGGGCCATTGGGCCAGATTTGGGATGAAGCAATATTGCTTCGGCACTATTTTATATATAGCATTGTATATGACGTTGTGTCTAAACCAATTAGCGACACCGTAAAGTGGTGTGATGGAAAATTGTTAACTAAGCACCCTATATTATTTTCATGCACGATTGCTGTTTATTTTATTTTTTTAAACTGTTTATTTTTTAAAGATTTTCTATTTTCTTGTACAAATAAGATCATAAATACAAGTATAGTTGTAGCAAAATTATGCAAAACTTTATTTATTTAATGCGGGGTATTTTCTTATGTTTCTAGCTTGGGTTTTCACCATATGAGAGAACAGCAGCAGTGGCGTTGGTATCTGACTGCTGTATCCAGGTTTCAGTAAGAGACAGAAAGTTAAAGGAATTTGAAAGGAAAAAGTCATGGATGTAGCAGAGATTATTACACGCTGATCGTGCGTTCCAGAGGGCACAATTTAAAGAGACAAAAGGCATGCAAGAATTATTATTGAGATTAGCAGGGTTTCTGAGTGTAGCAGTGAAGGAGTTGGTCTTAATATTACAAGAAGGGCCGGGATTAGGAGAGATATCTCCTGCGACTAGGAGAAGGAGAATAGAGAGCATGAGCAGATGGTTGAGTTAGGCTGGAGTCACACTCAACGTATTGTGAGACAGTGAAAGCATATGTAGTGAATGGGGTGTACATTTCACCTAGGTACTTTGCTGACTGGTATAAGAGAAATGTATGGCTTTGTAAACCTAGTGGTAGAGAAAGGTCACTACACCTTCCATTCAGTACACACTTGCAGCTCAGGCCTGAAACCACTCAGGTGTTAATTAGGAAACCAGAAGTAGGTGTCTGGGAACACAGTCAGAGAGCTCGCTTAGTCTGGACAAGGAGTCCAGGCACAGAAGGAGTCTCCAGGAGGGGAGCTGTGTCAGTCGGGGTGCTCGATGTACCCCGGACACAGGAGTAGTCTCCGTGAAACTCCACGCTGGTACCTACTGAATAGGAGGGGAGCTCTCTCAAGTCTGGACGTTGAATGTGCCTTCAGACATCAAGAGGAGACTCTGTGAAACTCCATGCTGGTAACCGCTGAACATATGTGTTGTTTTGGCCCAGGCTGTTAGAGTCTGGTCCCGGATAGTGAGGGACATTATCTGTGTGTAGTGAGTAGCCGGAGAGGCTCAGGTTTTCTGTTTATGATTTGGTTTTGATCACCTTCTGTTTGCTGTGGACTTTAATAAAGCTGGTTGCGGCCAGTTTTTACTAGAACTGCTGTCTGTGAATGAACTGTTTTAGGCCATTCCGTCTACCAGGACGGCGATCCCGGAGCTATATCCCCTGAAAAGCTTACAATTGGTGCTAGAATGTGCGTGCAGCACAGTGGCGAGAGACAGCAATAAAGGTGAAGTCTGTTGAAGCAGCAGCAGAGAAAAAAAAAAGTGTGTCAGAGAGAAAAAAAAAAAAAAAAAAAGAGTGTCTGCACAGCAAAGCTGAATTTTCTGTGGAAAAGACTGTGGAGTGTGTATGTCTTGAGTGAAGACTGCCGTTGTTAAGACAGAGAAGTCTGACAGTATGGATGACAGCCTGGAGAAGCTGATTAAACAAATGGCGCAAGTTAATGTGCAACATAAGACTGCCGTTGTTTAGACAGAGAAGTCTGACAGCATGGATGACAGTTTGGAGGAGCTTGTTAAGAAACACCTGCAGAGCATGCAGCAGGCCCAGCAGAGCTGGCAGCAGCAGCAGCAGGAGTTTAACCGATTGCTGAGGGAGCAGATTGCAGCTCTCAGCACCTCATCCCCGAGTAATGTTGTAAAGGCACCTGCGTTGCCTGCAGTAAAGAAGCGGTTGGAGCCTGACGTCGGCCGTCGTGTCGGCATGGTTGAAGAGGTGATAGTGGACCGCTACACCCGAGCATGTCCTCCTGAGGTACAGCCAGAGGTCGGACAAGGAGACCACCAGGACGCCAATCGTCTGGTCAGCCTGATGGAGAAGGCCTTCGCCAGCAAAGACTGCCTCCGTGACCAGCCGTCTGAGAGGTCGGCACTTCAGAGTTCCTGGACGCCGAACTCTCCCGGTAAGAGCGTTCCAGCTGTTGGGGACATGGGGTATGCTGATAAGCGGGTTCAGGCCCTAGGGGACATGTGGGTGGAAAAGTGTGATGGACAGTGTTGGAGATGTCGTGAAATTGCAGCCAACTGTCCAATAGAGGGGGAGCCTATGTATTGTGATGTTGGCATATCCCTCTCTCTCTGCGCAGAACCTGTGTGTGTGTCCACCTCAGCCGAAGAGACTGGACCACAGGTGTCCCCGGTGGTTGTAAATGACTGCCCAGCACAGGCCCTCTTGGACTCAGAGAGTCCAGTGACTTTCGTGCGTGACAGCCTGAGTGATAGGGACTTCATCCCTGATAAGCACCTGAGTGTGGTGTGCATCCATGGAGACACCAAAGTCTACCCAGAGACTGCCGTGGACTTGGTCCTCAAACTCGGGGAGGTTTCATATGAAGTGGGGGTAGTGAAGAACCTGGTGCACCCCGTCATATTGGGTAATGACTTTCCCCGGTCTAAGGATCTCTGGGGGAAAAATGTTTCTGATGGACAGTGTGATGAAGCTCCTACTGAGGGTGCGCAGTCCCGAGGGGCGGAACACAATGCTAGTGGGCCGTTAAACTTATGTAATAATAATGATGATGATGATGATGATCATGATAATGATGCTGATAATGATAATGATAATGATGATGATCATGATAGTGATGATGATACTGATCCTAATCATGATAATGATATTGATAATGATGATGACTGTGATAGAGATGAAATTCCTTTGCAGGTAATGTTGGGAGACGAGGATGGTGATTCTCGGGAACCGAGTGTCCCTGACTTACCTGTGTCCTGTGACAATTTTGAGAGTGAGCAGTGGCAAGACCCCACTCTTAAAACGGCACAGGAAAATATAAGGGTTCTAAATGAGGTTTCCCAAGAGCCTGGCTCTGAGGAGAGGTTTCCTCATGTTGCCATAAACAATAACCTGTTGTATAGGGACACTGAAGTCCAGGGTGAGGTCGTGAGTCAGCTCCTAGTACCTGAGCTATATAGAAGTATAGTGCTGGGGTTGTCACATAGTCACATACTTGAGGGACCACCTGAGGGAAACCAGGGACCAGATGGTGAAGTTAATGTTGTGGATGACATGTTAACTAAGGTTCCAGATCAAGATGAGGGATTGTATAACCCTGAAAGTGAGCAGGATGCGAATGAGAATGAATTGTATAACCCTGAAAGTGAGCCAGAGGTGGCTGAGAAAAAGGGGTCAGACAGGGATAGTGGTAGTGATAGTGAATCATCTGATGACGATCAAGCAACCAGAGCAAATGAGGAAGGCATGGTAGCAGAGGAGGTTGAGAGTCCTGAGAAGAAAGCTGATGCTGACCTTACAGCCGGACAGAAGATGGCATCTGAAGATGTTTTACAGTTGGCCGGTTCCCTGGCGAAGACTAAGGTGAAAGGAGGAGAGCTGAGCTTTGAAGGCAGGACTCTGAGACTGAACACAGCACAAGTGGAGGCTGTTGGAAGTGGGAAGTTGTCGATGTGTGGGGTGGATCTGCATCATGCCAGGGACTCTGAGGGAGATGCTGCAGAGGTGGAAAAAGCCATAGAAGTGGTAGTCACCAAGCCAGATGCCTCATCAGAAGCTGAGGTCTCAAGTGAAGCTGTGAGGAACAAGACTGAAGATATGGGGACTGACTCTGTCCAGGAATCCGTTTCTGCCGGAGACAGCGGCGTGGACGGGTTACGGTCCGGATCAGTAGCTGCAACTCGTGAAGCTCAGGCTGGAAGTTCGGCGCCCAGAGCCCCAGCAGTGTTCCCGAGTGACACCAAGGATCTGGATAAATCACAAGATGAGATTTTGAGACATCAGGCTG
Organism: Oophaga sylvatica; assembly: GCA_033576555.1. Lineage (NCBI taxonomy): Eukaryota > Metazoa > Chordata > Amphibia > Anura > Dendrobatidae > Oophaga > Oophaga sylvatica. Next base: position 210,776,431 of record JARQOD010000002.1, read on the forward strand.
GCATTGGTGAGCTCAAGCGCACTTTCATGGAGTCTACATCTGAGCCACATCCCAACGAATGGGAAAAGCGATGTATCACTCCGTTGCCGCTGCAGATACACGGGAGCCCAGATGGGATGCAGAACATGGTGGAAGAGAAGAGCCAGGCGGGTTCTGAGTATACAGATGCAGCTATCAAGGAGAACTTGAAAGCTGGAATAAATGGAAATATTGGATACCATAGTGATGTGACTGAAGAGGTAGAATGTAAGACTGACGGTAGGGCTTCTGAGCATGTTCTACCAGAAGAGCCTGAAGAAGGGGCCGAGGACGTAAAGGACGTCCAACAGCTACAGGAGAAGATGCGTCTCCATGAGGTCTCCACCAAAGAAATGAAGACTGATAATGTTGCATTACGCGAGCAGCTGCAGCAGTGTGAACTGGATGTGGCATCTTTTCGCCGGGAACGTGAGCGGTTCCAGCAGTTGCTCCAGAGAGCACGAAATGAAAGGGAAAGTGTATATAGTACCTTGCAAGATCAAGGAAAAGTGGTTGCACAGGTACCAGATGAATTGATTACTTCTCAGAAAAAACTCCAAACTGTGATGAAGGAGTGTGATGAGAGCCATGAGCATCTTCATGAGACGGTCAATGAAGTAAAAGGAAGGATACAGGGAATCTCTTCGTTGCAAGAGCAAATGCTGCTCAATAAGTCTAAGGCTCTATATAAGAATGCTGTTGTCACGGTAGAACATTACAATTCAGCTGAAGATTTAGAGGATGAATTATGTGGACTGAGAAAGAAAAACGATCAGCTCCTTCTACAGTGCCAATCATTTGAACAGTGTAGCTTAAAATGGTCAGAGACCATGGCAGAGGAGCTTAAGGTCTGTGAAATAGACTTTATGAGTCAACCGATATTCAAGAAAGTAGATGTGCTAAAGAGGGTTCAAGGGGAACTAGAGAAAAGTGAAAAACCCCCTATACCTCCTGTGATAGTTGGTGACACATGGTCAGTGCACCAAGGACAGGAGGTACGTGAGTTTCTGAGGAAGAATCAGCAGAGGTGTTCTGATATGCCGGGTCGTACTTCTCTGGCGAGGCACTATATCGAAACTGAGCCCGGCCCTAAGGTCAAGATGAAACCGTGCAGGATACCCGAGGCCCGCAGAGAGCATAGGCCTGGGAGGGTACAGGGTAGTGCAGATGCTTCAGATGAAGATAAAGCTGATGTTAGCTATGGCTCAGGTGAAGATACAGATGACAATAGTGAAGATGAAGCTGATAGGGCCATGACTGGTCCAGAGTTCACTGTCTCTTTTGGATTGTTGACCAGCCCTCCGGTCTGGATGACCAGCCCTCCGGTCTGGAGAAGAGGGGGGGGATATGTGAGACAGTGAAAGCATATGTAGTGAATGGGGTGTACATTTCACCTAGGTACTTTGCTGACTGGTATAAGGGAAATGTATGGCTTTGTAAACCTAGTGGTAGAGAAAGGTCACTACCCCTTCCATTCAGTACACACTTGCAGCTCAGGCCTGAAACCACTCAGGTGTTAATTAGGAAACCAGAAGTAGGTGTCTGGGAACACAGTCAGAGAGCTTGCTTAGTCTGGACAAGGAGTCCAGGCACAGAAGGAGTCTCCAGGAGGGGAGCTGTGTCAGTCGGGGTGCTCGATGTACCCCGGACACAGGAGTAGTCTCCGTGAAACTCCACGCTGGTACCTACTGAATAGGAGGGGAGCTCTCTCAAGTCTGGACGTTGAATGTGTCTTCAGACATCAAGAGGAGACTCTGTGAAACTCCATGCTGGTAACCGCTGAACATATGTGTTGTTTTGGCCCAGGCTGTTAGAGTCTGGTCCCGGATAGTGAGGGACATTATCTGTGTGTAGTGAGTAGCCGGAGAGGCTCAGGTTTTCTGTTTATGATTTGGTTTTGATCACCTTCTGTTTGCTGTGGACTTTAATAAAGCTGGTTGCAGCCAGTTTTTACTAGAACTGCTGTCTGTGAATGAACTGTTTTAGGCCATTCCGTCTACCAGGACGGCGATCCCGGAGCTATATCCCCTGAAAAGCTTAATGTATAAAAATATGGACAGTATTGTTCGGCCGTAATACGCAGAAATGTTCCCGGCACAGTAATCCGTATTTCATCCGTTGTCAAGGTGTGGCTGCGTATTTTGCGCATGTAAGCATCCATATGCAATCCGTATGGCATCCGTATAGCGTTTTTTTCTCGCAGCCTTGCAAAATGGACATTTAAACGGTTTTTATGCCTGAAAATCATTCAAACCATCATCAGCAAGCCTATTTATTGGCTCTGCATCAGGTGGCAGCCCCCAATCTGGCCATTTTGGTGCTGTGCTTGTGTTGGAGTACTGCTGCTTGGTTGTCAAAATGTCTGAAACTCTTCAGTTCACCCCAACGGATCAAGTTCTGTACAACTGGGTTTTGTCCCGCCACTTTGGGTAGCCATACCCAGTGATCGTTGCTCCGCAGAGGACGAGACGAATGTGGGTGCATCCGCATTTGAGGCAACGCCTCACTAAAAGCCATTTTTCACCGCCTTTATGCATCTCTGCGGACTCATCCCAACAAGTTTTTTCTCTATTGTCGGATGAGCATTGCCACATTTGATGTTTTGTTGGAGATCGTGCGCCCAGGGATCACCTACCAGGACACCAGGATGCGCAAAGCTATCTCTGCAGAGGAGCGACTTTTCGTGACATTACGGTATGTATTCCACACCTACATACTGTCTGTTGATGTTGTGTTTTCCTACAAGTTTGCATTTACCCTTATGGCTGTTGCTTAATTATCCTTATAATATATCCCATATATCAGCTCAAACTACCAGAACAATGATGTGTATGTCAAAATCACATAGACCTTTGACTTGTGTATAATTTAAGTTAGGAATGTTTGTAAATTAAATCCTTTCATGGTTATGTATAGTGCATTTGTGAAACCTTTGGGCTGGAGTAATGATTTTTTCTCTCTACATTTGTTTAATTGTAGGTTTCTGACAACTGGCATTTCATATGCCGCACTCCATATGGAGTTTTTGATTGGGAGATCCACCATATCTGGCATTGTTCGTGATACATGCTCACAACGCTGGGACAGACTTCATCAAGTGGTCATAGCTAAGCCCAAGATGGAAGATTGGATGAGGATTGCAGGGGATTTGAGGAGCAATGCCAGTTCCCAAATTGTATAGGAGCCCTTGATGGGAAGCACATCCGTGTGCGTGAGCCGCCGAACTCAGGGTCCCAATTCTATAATTATAAACAATATTTTTCTGTAGTGTTGTTGGCTCTGGTTGACAGTAACTACAGGTTTATAATTGTAGACATTGGGCCTATGGAAGAACTGGAGACTCTAGAGTCTTCAATTCTTCCATTATGGGTCGGCGGATGTGCAATAACCAGTTGCACCTACCACCAGCACGTCAACTTCCTGGCTCCAATATGGAACCTGTGCCGTATGTTGTAGTTGGGGATGAAGCCTTCCAACTATCAAGGAATGTCATGAGGCCATATCCACGACGAAACCTTGACCACCGTTGTAGGATCTTCAACTTGCGTCTATCACTGGCCCGGCGCCTGGTGGAGTGTGCCTTTGGCATTCTATGTGCAAAATGGCGGGTCCTCCAGTCTGCTATTCAGCTGAGTGAAGCCAACATCAATGAGGTCATCAAAGCATGTGTTGTACTACATAATTTCACTAGAATGCATGATTGTGGCCCATCTGATGTTGGTGAAAGTGTGGTGACCAATGGGGATATGCCTAGGCCACATGTCATCCCTTTACGTCGTTCACTCTCAGGACTGAAATCCCGTGATATCTTTACCCAGTATTTTGTGTCACCTCAAGGTACTACAACCTGGCAAGATGAGGCATTATCAATGCTGTAATGTTGTTCTGCGTGTATAGATACATTTTTTTTTTTCTCTGCCATAGTTTTTGTGTCTGGTGTTCATGTTCATAACAGATGTGTTGGTGGTTTAGTAGAAAGAACTTATGAAAGAAGAGTCCAAACTTTATAAAAAAATATATTTTTATATGTGCAAACTCTCACTTGGGGTAGTGACTACCATATTTTAGTCATATGATATATGTCTTCAAAGCACAATACTGTAAGTCTGCATTATTACAGAACAAGTACCAAAATAAGTCATAAAAAAATAACAAACTTTTGAATAAATAATAATACATAATGAAAATAACAAACTTTCACTATGCCTAGTCAATACCATATCTGACCCATATGGTTGAGTTGTAAGACCAGACTATTGCAAATATGCATAAGCCAACATGGAGTAAAAGTAAAGATAAAAAAATAACAAACATTGGTATAAATAATAATAGATAATGAAAATAACAAACTCTCACTATGACTAGTGAACACCATATGTGACCCATATGTTTGATTTGTAAGATTAGACTAGTGCAAATATGCATTAGACAACATGGGGTTAAAGTAAAGATAAAAAAATAACAAACATTGGTATAAATAATGTTAGATAATGAAAATAACAAACCTTCACTTAGCCCACTGAAGACCATATCTGTACCATATGGTTTTGTGAGGCATTCAGATTAGTGCAAATATGCTTTACACAACATGTTGTTAAAATAAATATAAAAAAATAACAAACTGGTTTAGAAATAATAATATATAATAAAAATAACAAATCAGAGTTGGTGGTATGTGGGTGGTGGGGTTGGTGGGTGACCAGCGTCTCTGTGTTGTTGGCTTTGTTGACCACCTTGATCATCACCCTGGTGGGGTGGATTTTCTGGGCCCTGAGCTAACATTTGCCCACGGTCAGGTTGGTGTGTGGGCACATTGCCATAAAGATAATGGAGATTATACTCCTGGGGAAGCTGATACCCACGAGAATCCTAACCCCCAATATGACCATGTTGACCAATCCAGGTTGGGACCAGCCTCCAACACTGGATCTGTACAAGTGGCCATATTGGGAAGTTGGGTTATAGCCTGCTATTTGACCCTGTTGTTGCCAAGGTTGGTTTTGTGGGGGAATAGGTTGAGGTGTAGGCGCACGTGCAGGAGGATCCTCAGATCCTAATTGACCAATCACATTTTGGTGGGGGGTAAGGCGCAGAAGGTTACGAGGTGAGAACTACCACCTCTAAAGGAATTCAAACACCTCATATGTGGTATTAGGGGGTGTGCATGCGTCAATTAGGATCTGAATTGATCCTTGCACACAGAGCCTGACCTCACAGGGTAGGGGACGAAGGTAGCGGGCAAGGCTACGTGAATACGCCTCCTCACCCTCATCCACAGCTGCCCTTGAAAGATAATTGAGGACCCAGTGTCCATATGTCTCCGGGTATCAGAAGCTGTGTTGTTTCGACGTCTTCTCCCACGACGGGATATAGCAGCAGGCTGGGGGGAGACCCCCAGAGGTGCAGTGGGGCTGCTGCTGTTTGCTGCTTCCTCAACACTGGGGGCTGCTGCTGCAGCTGGTGGGTCAGATACACGTAGAGTTGCAGCTGGTTGGTCAGGTCCTGGTGCTTGGGAAGCTTGAGGGATGCAGCTGGGAGGCTCAGAAGATGGGCCAGCCACCTCTTTACCTTCCCCAACCTCCCAGTGAGGTTGGACTGAGTTCTGTTAGGAAATTGAATGGGATTAGAACATGTTGGAGATGTCAGCCTAAATAGCATGTGTTATGTGGTGTGATATATGTACTTACGGTCTCAGATCCAGAATAGGAGCCAAAAACCCAAGGCGGTCAAAGTACACATATTTCCACTTAGTTGGTGCTGCAGAACCGCCCCTGGACCTCTGCTGACGTTCCCGCCAGTACTGGTCGCGGATGCTTCTCCAGCGTCTCATTACATCATCCACTGCAATGTGGCATATAATTTCTTGTTTTACCTAGCTGCACAATGCCAAATTGTTCAACATACAGTACAGACCAAAAGTTTGGACACACCTTCTCATTCAAAGATTTTTCTGTATTTTCATGACTATGAAAATTGTAGAATCACACTGAAGGCATCAAAACTATGAATTAACACATGTGGAATTATAGATTACACTTTACAAAAAAGTGTGAAACAACTGAAAATATGTCTTATATTTTAGGTTCTTCAAAGTAGCCACCTTTTGCTTTGTTTACTGCTTTGCACGCACAAAAGGGAACGGATGGATTCTACATGCCTGGAGGAGGTGGTGTGATGGTGTGGTGGTGCTTTGCTGGTGACACTGTTGGGGATTTATTCAAAATTGAAGGCATAGTGAACCAGAATGGCTACCACAGCATCTTGTAGCATGCTATTCCATCCGGTTTGCGTTTAGTTGGACCATCATTTATTTTTCAACAGGACAATGACCCCAAACACACCTCCAGACTGTGTAAGGGCTATTTGACCAAGAAGGAGAGTGTTGGGGTGCTACGCCAGATGACCTGGCCTCCACAGTCACCAGACCTGAACCCAATCGAGATGGTTTGGGGTGAGCTGGGCCGCTCACCGCTTCAATTTTGAATAAATCCCCAACAGTGTCACCAGCAAAGCACCCCCACACATCACACCACCTCCTCCATGCTTCACAGTGGAAACTAGGCATGTAGAGTCCAGCCGTTCACCTTTTCTGCGTGCAAAGCAGTAATCAAAGCAAAAGGTGGCTACTTTGAATAACCTAGAATATAAGACATATTTTCAGTTGTTTCACACTTTTTTGTAAAGTGTAATGTATAATTCCACATGTGTTAATTCATAGTTTTGATGCCTTCAGTATGATTCTACAATTTTCATAGTCATGTGTGAGACAGTGAAGGAGTGCGTACTGGACGGGGTGTACATCTCGCCCAGGTTTCTTAGCTGGGTGGCATAAGGAATGTAGGAGTGAAGGTAGGATGGCAGTACGACGTTCACTCCACTCCCCATCCAGTACAGGATTGCAGCTCAACCCTGAGTGCACTCAGCTGTTTAATTAAGCAGCCAGAAATAGGTGATAGAGTTACACAGACTGAGCTCTCAGTCTGAATCCGGCTTCAGACGCTGCTGGAAGTCTCCTGGAAGCCAAGCTCTGGTAACTACATAATATGTGTTGTTTTGGCCAGGCTGTTAGAGCCTAGACCACGGTAGTGAGGGAACTAACTGTGTCTAGCTAGCAGCCTGCCAGGCTTAGGATTTTGTTTTATGGTTTGGTTTATGTTTGTTGCTGTGGACTTTCAATAAAACTGGTTGCGGCCAGTTTACATCAGTACTGCTGTCTGTGCTTGAACTTTTTCTATGCCACTCTGTCTACCCAAGACGGCAATCCCGGAGCTAAACCCCCTGAACTGTCTACACATGAAAATACAGAAAAATCTTTGAATGAGAAGGTGTGTCCAAACTTTTGGTCTGTACTGTACATTTCACATAGTCATGGAGGCCTAGTTGGATGTCAGTATCCTAACATTTTGGCGCTTAAAAATAAATAAATAAAAATAAAAAAGTATATTTTAGGGAAACTCAGCTTAATTATTATGTTCTGGCCTTTAAGATGTTTGGGAAAAAATCTGGTAACTTACTCATTCGCTGCTGCTCCTCGCGTGGGCTGTCCCCAAAGTGGGGAAACATCTGCCCACAGATGCGCCTCCATACCGCCTCTTTTCTTGCGCAGTCTGCGTAGTGTGCATCTCATTGGTCCCAAATTTTGGGCCTCTCCTGGACCAAAACTATCAGCATCTCCACATTGATGTATGTAGACATGATGGCCGACTCCGTGGAGGCGTTCTTTCGGGATGTCTGGCGCTCTTTTTGAGCTAATTTGCATGTGTAAGCTTCCTGATTCATGGATTGCACCATTTCCTTGTGTATTTCTCGCAAGTCACATGTGTGGTCCGTGTGTAATCCGTATTTTTCTCGCACGCATGGACTTTCATTGGCGTACAACGGGCGTAATACGATGACAATCGCAGCATGCTGCGAGTGTCTCGCACCGTACAATACGGCCGAGATATAGGCGCATGATCATAGCTGCCCCATAGAGAAATATTGGTCCAAGTGTAATGCGTGATTTTCACGCCTCTCACTCGTCCGTATTCCTCTTTAGTGTGACGCCGGCCTTATTTGTAAAAGCGTTTCTTGTGTTGTACGGTTGGTGTGAATGGATCTGTGTGGCTTAACATTGTGAAGAGAGCATGAGAGCTGTACATAGGAGAAGAGAAGAAAGAGGGGTTGATACGGAAGGAGTGTGCAGAGTTTGTGAAAGGATGGTAGATGTGAGTGATTGCAGCAGCCAGAACATAAATATCAGACTTCCCACTCTTACTGTGGTTCTTACCAATTCTACCCAATGGATAGTCTTGAAATTTTAATTGTGGGACTTGGCATCTAAGAACAAATTATGCTCTCTGCTATTCTATCAACAGTTTATTTATGGTCCAAAACTTGAAAATATGTTGTAACAGCATAAGATCTTTAAAAAGGTTTTTTCGGGGAAATGACCTAGAAAAATAAATATTTTTTTCTTGGATTTGAGTGCTATATTCAAGAAAAACAGAAGTCTTGGGATAAAGCAGGCAATTGGAGCTATCCCACTGGAGCAAAGGGAAGAATTTCCTCTTTAACACCAACTAGAAATTTTTTTTCTACAATGTATGGTACCAATTGAATAGGGGTAAGGTTAAAAACCTCTCAACCTGTGGCTTCTACCCAATTGGTCTCACAAAGTCCTTGGATAATTAACATAACTTGAGAAGGTTACCATATAGGCTTCCTAATTACTCCCCTTTCCGGATTTGTTGTCACAAAATCTTCAAAACTTTTCTACTTTGCTGTTAAATAGAGATGAGCGACTTTGCCTCCGGGAGGGTCGAGTCGAACAAAATCGGCCGACTATCGGAAAAAGTCGAAGGTCCGACTGAAACACGCTACCCAATGCAAGTCAATGGGGAAGAAAAGTCGGCAGGGAGTGGAGGACAGTAAACACACATACAGTGCCCATTTCAATGCCAACTACATCAATTCTTATTACTTAAGCTTGTCAACCTTAATTTACTTTATAATAATAGTAACAAATTGAAAACTGGGGGTTATTTGGCTAAAGTTGTGGGGGTGGCAGAGCTGGCTCCAGGTTTTAGTGGGCCCCGGGCCAGAGTCTCAGTGGGCCCCTTTAACACATACCACAATTCATGATGCTCCAATGCGGCAGAGAAATATAGGTATAGTACAATGCCAAATACTTCACTTCTTATATTACATGACTGATATCTAGTTTAAATTCTACAATAGCTCAAAAACCGGACAGTATATTCCTCCATACTGATAGGGAATTCAGGAGACCCTTCTATATTCTGATACCCTTTTATATATTCTCATACAATAATCCCTTTAAGAAATCAGTTCTCTATATTCCACTAAGACATTATTTGCTGACTTAACTAGCAACATGACATGACATGTATCAAAGGTTAGCCAACGAGACATATTCTTGTGGACTATGAGATAATCAGAGTAATATCTCCTTAATGATGGGAATAGCAAATAATGAGCATAGGTGAATGACGATCAAACCTACAATCAATCAGTAAAGTAATAAAGTTATGACTGTTAATGACGACAGTTTGGGGGTCCATCAAAGGATAGACATGATGACTAGTGAATTCCTTAGATAGATAATTAGTTGGTCAACTTGACATAAATTATGGTACGTGACAAAATGTATTTACTGTAATAAATGATTTGCTAATATGTCCTGGATAACACCATTACCTAATGTATGTGCACGCCCAGTTCAGCTGTCAATATAAGCTGGTTGGGGGAGTGATTAAAGTCAGATGACTTTGGCATCAGAACAAGACAATCATCTCCTGTGTCATTTCATCTCACCATCCGGCCTCGATCGAAGCTCTATCCAATCAGGCAATCATCTGATATCCTAAAAGGCCTGTTGAGGCCTAGACCTGACATCTGGCGTCCCTGGGTGGGATAGTTCAACAGAGGACACACCCAGTATCCGAGACCCGGCAAATCGCACTGCGGACCGAGGAAAACACACAGTAAACATCACTGGTGAAGGTAAGAAATTTTCTTCTTACAAACACTCTGTGTCTCCCTCGGCCTACAGCTTGCACACCGGACCTTGGGTACATTATAGCCGTGTCTTTCTAGATTACCAGCTCATATTGTTTGACAAAGAACCATAGACAGCATATCAGATTGATTGATTATTTGTAATTTCTGTTATATGTTATCTGTTGTAGTGTGCACTGAATAACTGTGTCTGCAAGAGAATGATTGAGACATGAGACTCCTTGCATGCAGTGAATGAGTTAACTAAACTGTGTGTGTGATAAGGATTTCTTTACAAGAATCCTGAATGTTATAAGGGAGTCCACTTAGATAAGGAAGTAAAAAACTGACCTTTACTCGATTGGTCATATGAGAGAGGCACATTTAGTAAAGTGAAAAACACATAGAAAACATCTGTAAGGAAGAGATAAGCTGAACCCATAATATTGTGCTGAAGGTGTATGGTTTACGGCAGTCTAGCCAATATTTGGGGAAGCTGCAAGTGAAGTGATTGGTGAAAGGTTTTGCAAAAGTGCGTGCACTGACTGAAAGGAACTGTGCTTTTGCTTTATGGTGTAAGTCTGTCTATCTCCAGTCTTGTTTTGTGCTTATGTTATTTTCATGGTGCTAGAAGATTTTGAACAGCTTTGGGTCATTTTAGCCTGCCTGTGGTTATTGGGGTTTGCTCTCTGGTTTATATATAGATTTGCTAAGTACGCCGGACTTAATTTTGAGAACGTGCCATTTCCGGGTGACGGGCCAGTAGGGTAAAGTGCTGTGACACTGGAATAGGAGTAGTCACGGAAAAGCACTTCATTAATATATCCCCAGGTATAATAGGGAGGAAATATATGTCACGTCCTTTCACCTTGTTTATTTATAAATCAGGGTGAGGTATAAGGACGGGGAAGTGGACACGCAATAACACCGTGGACACAGAGCAAGGTAGACATCAACCAGAGATAGAGAGAGAGAGTGACAGAGTAGAAAGAACACAGGCAGAAATGGGTAATAAGCAAAGTTCAGAGCACCAAGAGGGTTACACAGCACAGGAGATAGTGGAGAGACGGAAAGGAAAGTTTGCAGTGAAGGATTCAAGGAAGTTATTGAGAGTCTTAGGGATGCAGAGTGAGCCGCTAGATTCTTCCCTCTGGGAAGCGGCTCTAGCAATGAGTATGGGGTGGATCACTGACAATAAGTTGGTTCCACAAGCAAGGGCTTGGGCAGAAGTAGCTAGAGAAATGAAAAAGGAATGTTGTTGGAGTAAAGAAGACACAGAGAAAGGAATTATGTATGTAAGGAAGGAAAAGGTGCCTCCACCATATCACCCCCATCTTATGGCTCCTGTGCTCAAAGGACCAGAAGGGTGGGTATGTGTGTGTGGACAGCAAAACCCTGATTGGCGTGAACAATGTTCTGCCTGCGGGAGACCAAGACCCCATGTGGGTCCAGGGTTGTATCCAGTTATACATGCTCAGTCTCAAGTACAGGACCCTGGGTACAACACCACAATAAAATCAGAAAATAGCTTAATAGGGCTAGACGACGACCAACCAGCCTTAGAGACTATGGACCAAACTGGCTCTGTAGCCACGACATCAAACCATGCAACATCAAACCATGCAACATCCACTCCCACACGCCAAGCTGCCCCTATAACGACTACGATGTCTCATTATAAACCATGGGGCCCAAGAGACCATATGACGTTAGTGAAAGATGCACCAGACCCATTTGACTTGCCAATGGCCTTTTACAGATGGATGGTAGGATTAAATAATACCTACACATGCACTTGGGCAGATTTAGAGTCTATCTTAAGGGGAAAAATTGGGGATGCAAGAATGGAGTCAGTTTTGGAGGCAATAATCAGAGTGGGGAGACAATATAACTCTGAGTGGAGACTGGGAGCACAGTATGTTAGGACCATGGAGTCAGGAATGCATTTCTTAAAAGATCTGCATGCATGGTGTCAGGAGAAAGTAGGGGAATCCACAATCTCTCTCCTGGATGTAGTACAGGTCCTCAGGATACAGTAGAACACTTTTGGGGAACTTGAAGCTGAGACATGCAGATTTAGGTTATGAGGACATGGGAGAAGTAGGGAGGAAACTCTTCCATGGAGCTTTCATGGCAGGACTTAGACCCCAGCTCAGACAAAAGGTTCAGGCAGCAAAACCCGATTGGAGAACATGTACAATAGAAGAATTAGTACGGGTAGCAAAAGGGGTAGAATTAGATCAGAAGACAAAGCCAGTACCAATACACTATGTTTCCAATGACGGTCAGACAGGATGTAGGAGTTACTCAGTCAGAAGGGACCGCCGACAGACAGAGTGCTATAAATGTGGGAAGATGGGCCACATTCGCCGCAACTGCAGATCATCTGGGAGAGACCCCACAAGTGACAACCAGACTAGGACTGACACTCTGACTCAAAACTCACAATAGGAAACAGGCAACCCCGTAGCCATCTATCCCCTTACAGCACCTTCACATCCAAGCTCACAAGGGTAGTCTCAGTACATCTTCCAGGTGGTAGAAAAATTCCTTTCCTGGTGGATACGGGGGCAGCCAAAACAGTTATCCGCCAGGAACATGTCAGATCATCAGACATATCAGACAACACCATTTACACTCAAGGCTTTGAGGGACTGATTCAAGAATGTAAATTGACTAAACCATTGCCCCTCAAACTAGTTGACCACACATGTATGACCAGACTACTGATAAGTGACAAATCACCTGTCAATTTGCTAGGTTCTGACGTCCTCCAAGCGCTGCAGGCACATATTGTGTACGACCCAGACGGTACTGTGAAGCTGACAGCAGGGATTCCAGAGCAAACTTTGTGCAAAGTACTCGCAGCCCTGCACATAACTGACACCCCCTCCCTCAGGAGAAAGATGAGTCACTCACACAGGTTCCAGTCGCGCTCTGGGCAAAGTCCAAAACTGATATCAGACACATGCCAGTGCCTCCTGTAATGATTCATTTAAAGCCTGGTGCAAAACCACCGCAAATCAAACAGTACTCTTTAAGTGCAGCACAAGAAGAGGCCATAGGGAAGAACATCACAGCTCTCATTGCCTCTGGGGCTATAGCTCCAACGAAGTCTGTAGCGAACACCCCTCTTTTTCCAGTGAAAAAGAAAGGGAAAAGGGGAGAGCCAGTTTTCCTATAGAATGGTGCATGACCTCAGAGCCATAAATGCTGTAACTGAACTGCTAACACCTGTAGTACCAAACCCCCACACAATCATGTCACAAATTCCAACCACAGCTGCTTACTTCACGTGTATTGATCTAGCAAATGCTTATTTCTCTGTGCCTTTACATCCAGATTGTCAATACCTGTTTGCTTTCACGTTCAGGGGAGGCAATACACATGGCTCATATTACCGCAAGGGGGGCACAACTCGCCAACCTTGTACACTGCTACATTGCAACTTGTTTTGCAGGACTGGGTCATTACACATGCTGAGGTAGTTCTGCTCCAGTATGTTGATGATCTCCTCCTTTGTGCCCCCAACAGCGATGTATCCTGCAAAGCTACAATCTCACTGCTTCAACACCTCTTTTCCAAAGGGTGCAAGGCGTCCAGAGACAAACTACAATTTTGTCAACTAAAAGTTGTATTTTTGGGACATTGCATATCACAAGGAGCACGCCACTTGACAGAGGATAGGAAGAAGGCAATTGAACAGCTACAACCACCTGCAGGGGTTCAACACCTACGCACCTTCTTGGGGCTAGCATCATATTGTAGGCCTTGGATTCGCTCTGCATCCATTCTCATGCAGCCTCTCTATGATTGTCTGCCCACACAACCCTTCCAGCTCCATCAGGAAGCACTAGACAGTTTCTACTCACTAAAACTTGCAATTGTCTCTGCTCCAGCACTTGGCACCCCAGACTACACAAAACTGTTTCTGCTCTACTGTACAGAAATGATGGGACATGCTACAGGGTCCTAGACCAAAAACATGGCCAACACAACAGGCCTGTGGCTTACTACTCTGCTCGTTTAGATCCTGTTGCACGAGGAGCTCCATCATGTGTCCGCGCAGTGGCAGCTGTCTCACTCTTACTAGACAAGGCCTCAGAGATTGTACTGGACTATCAAATCACTGTCTACACCCCACATGACCTGCACAGCATCCTCAGCCAGGTCCAACCCAAGCACATTGCTGTAGCCAGTCATCTTAAGCTTCAGTGTGCCCTCCTGATGCCTCCCAATGTCACTTTGAAAAGGTGTATGACTTTGAATCCAGCTACCCTTATTCCAATCAATGTAGCAGATTCAAAAGGGGGAGAAGGGGGGATGGGCAAGGAAAACCACTGTTTTTGCAAAATCTGTCAGAAGATGAATTGTTTGATGCATACCATGAGCATGACTGTATAGCCCTTATGGCTCAAGAGACTGCAGGGTTCTCACATGTTTCTGATGTACCTCTCACTAATCCTGAGGTTGAGCTTTTTGTAGATGGTTCAAGAAGCATCGGTGAAGATGGACGGTTCTATACTGGATATGCAGTGGTCACACAACATGAGGTAGTAAAAGCAGAACCACTCCCTCCTCACATGTCGGCACAAGAGGCGGAGTTGACGGCACTCATTGAAGCGCTTAAAGGGGTGACAGGTAAACACTGTAACATCTACACAGATTCAAGCTATGCTTTCGGTATAGCCCATGACTATGGTCCCATATGGAGGGCGAGAGACTTTCTTACATCAGCAGGTACCCCTGTAAAACATGGGAACCTTATCAAACAACTGCTGGAGGCACTTCTGCTCCCGAAGGAAGTTGCCATAGTTAAGGTAAGAGCACACACAAAACTCTCTACCAACGAAGCAAGAGGCAACGAGAAGGCAGACAAGGCAGCCAAGGAAGCCGCACGAAAGCCGAGGCACGACCAGGCCTCTGGGGTACCCCACAGATCATGGAAAGCACTGAATGTCAGCAATTAGATCTTAATATCTTACAGGCTCTGACTCGGCAGACAACCGGGGAAGAGAAGAGGGTATGGTCAAAAGCTGGAGCTCAGGAGCATGAAGGTTTGTGGATGGTGGGTCAGAAAGTCTGCCTACCGAGGGCCTTGTACCCCATGATGGCTCAGGCGGCTCATGGCCCAACGCATTTGTCCAAAAACGCCATGTGTGCTTTAGTAGAGAGACAATGGATCGCCCCTGGTTTCACAACAGTTGCTACTAGATTTACACAGGCATGTCTAACATGTGCACAACACAATCCAGGAAGTGTAGTGAAAGTACCACAGAAACACACGCCTAAGCCCCTCTATCCGTTTCAACGACTGCAGATAGATTTCATACAACTCCCAAGAATAGGAATGTATGAATTAGTGCTCGTGTGTGTTGACCTCTTTTCAGGCTGGCCAGAAGCCTTCCCGATGCCAAAGCTACTGCAAGAGCCACTGCAAAGAAGTTGATGTCAGAAGTCTTCTGCAGGTTTGGACTACCTACCTGAAACCATAGAGTCCGACAGAGGTACCCATTTTACCGGACAGGTAATGCAGGAGACCATGCAAATGTTAGGGGTGACACAGGCTTTTCACACCCCATACAGACCCCAAGCAAGTGGAAGGTTGAACGGCTAAATGGTACCCTTAAGCTAAAAATTCAGAAAGCTAGTGAGGAATTGGGAAAACCTTGGACAGAATGTCTGCCTTTAGCTCTCTTTTCTATTAGGTATACACCCAATAGGAAGACTAAGCTCTCACCATTTGAGGTTTTGTTTGGGTCAGCCCCTAGGTTAGAACTGTATTTTCCACAGTTACTGCAACTACAGTAATTATGCAAATTGTCTCTTCAGAGAGGAAGAGAGCTAGAACTCTAGTGCCACCTTTTGGAAGGTAGCAATCCTACAAGTCAATGTCGACCCTTTAACGAGCATTATAACATTACCTAGGATAATAGCCAAACCAGAATCTCAATTTGCAGACACTGTGTTTCGGGGTTCAGCCCCTCGTCAGTGCAAAGCGGAGATCTGGTTTGGCTGTGTGAGAGGGTCAGACCATTGTCCAAGAAATATCGTCACTCCTTGCGGAGATCAACATGCTAAGCATGCAGATGAGGAGACTTAAAGCCGCAATGCTCCTCTGGGAAATATGCTAATTATGCAAATTGTCTCTTCAGAGAGGAAGAGAGCTAGAACTCTAGTGCCACCTTTTGGAAGGTAGCAACCCTACAAGTCAATGTCGACCCTTTAACGAGCCTTATAACATTACCTAGGATAATAGCCAAACCAGAATCTCAATTTGCAGACACTGTGTTTCTTTTTTTTTTTTTTTTTTTTAAAAACCATTCAGGTTAGTTATAAACAACTCAATATAAGCTCATCAACTTAAACGTCGTTGTTTCAACTCTCATCATCATGGTTCATATTTAATTCAGCATAACAAACCAAAGGTATACACAAAAGACGTCATAAACATCAATAAACATCAATAAAATTCACTGATATTTGATCAGGTGCTGCCATTTTTTAAATTTCCAAACGCCCTCTGCATCAGAACCACCACCGCCTTCACTGTCTAATTTATAAATCAAGTATAATCTAGAAAGGATCAGCCCAACACACTTATTCACAGATAAATGCTTCTCTTTGAAAATACCTAAATTCCTCACATCCCACAAACTCTGCATCACACAAGTCATAATTAACCATAGGATTCTATTTTTCACACGACCACATGCACCAATTCCAAACATTGCAACACGCCAGTCAATAAAACTCACCCCCGCTAATTCCTTACACAACCCACCTACACACTTCCACACACTGTACGCGTAATCACAGTCCCACATAGTATGCCACACAGTCTCACATCCACCACAACCTTCTCTCGGGCACACTTCCGTTCTGGTCAGACCTCGTCTCTTCTGAACCTGTCGCACAGGCAAAATATTGTGCAAGGACATCCATACAATATCCCTTTGTCTATTAGACATCCCATGCGTTCCCAAACTCTTCCATGCAACCGAGACTTCATTCCCTCTCAAACCCACAATATTACTCTCCACATCATTCTTATGTATTATTTTCATCACCTTCTTAGTCATTCTAAAATCATTCATCGGCATACTCAGTAAATCATGCTTCCTCACAAACTTTTCAATCACCTCATACCAGACCGGACACTTGAAAGCAACAGGCACTCTAGCATCCCTCTTTCTCCAACACAAGCCATACAACATCCAACCAGCAGAATAATTTGCCATATACGCTCCCTTATTTCCTTTATTCAACAAAATAACTACCGTTTTGATATACTGAAGCCCCAGGAAAATCTCAATGTTTGGAAAGGCCATGCCACCATGGTGACATGCCTTAAAAAGACTTTCTCTCTTAAGTTTTTCTATTTTACTACTCCAGAAAAAAGTAAAAACTAACTTTTCCACTCTTTTTATTTTCCTATTAGACGGTGGAAAAACTGTTGCAATAAAAAGCAAAATCGGAAGAATCACCGCTTTTATGACCAAAATCTTACCACTCAAGGTCAAGTCTCTCAGTCGCCAAAAATTTAACTTACGCTCTATGCGCAATCCACACTCCTCCCAGCTCTCCTTACCTTCCAGCTCCTTATTAAATAATACTCCCAGCACTTTGAGAGCACCCTCCTCACACTTAACCCCCTCCATTTTAACCCTATCATCCCCAAAACATTTAAAGCTACATTTATTCCAATTTACTCTAAAGCCAGACGCACCACAGAAAAACTCCAAAAGCAACTTAACTCTACTCATAGACGCAACACTTTCACTCACAACCACAACATCATCCATATATCCAAGAACTTTCACATGCTTTCCACCGCTCCCCGGTACCAACAAACCTCGCACCACTTTATCACGTCTCACCAAACACAACAAAGGTTCAATCACACATACAAATAAGACAGGGGACATGGGACACCCCTGCCTTACACCAGACATAATATTCACTTTCTCACTCAACCATCCATTAACAAGAAACTCGCTTGACACACAATCATACAAAGACATTATCCCATTCACAAATTTTTTAGGAAATCCCATTCTCTCCAGAACTTTAAACAAAAACACATGCGAGACCCTATCAAACGCTTTCTCAAAATCAATTGTCAGAACCATACACTTCTGTTTCCTTCCCATGCAGTCCCCAATCAAATCCCTTAATAACAATAAGTTATCACTCATACTCCTCCCAGGCACAGCACACACCTGATCCTCATCCACAACATTACCAATCACCTCACGCATACGATTCGCCAACAATTTGCTATAGATTTTGTAATCTGCATTCAGCAGCGTTATAGGTCTCCAATTCTCTAAACACTTTCTCTCACCTTTCTTATACACAAGCACAACCACCCCCTCTTTCATTGATTCACACAACTTACCATTCTCCCACATGTACTTACATATCTCAGTCAAATCAGCACCCAGAAGATCCCATGCTTTCACATAGAATTCTACCGGCAATCTGTCTTTCCCTGGTGTCTTATTCTTTTTAGCACTCTTCATCACGTTTTCTACTTCATCCATAATCACTTCCTCATTCAAAATATCACATTCTTCACTACCCAACTTGCTTTCTAATCCATTCAGCACTTCTGAAACAAGACCAGAGTCAATCCATTTTTTATCATATAACTTGCTGTAGAACCTATTCACCTCCTTTATCACATTCTCACCTGACACACACAAACCGTTCCTATCCAGGACTTTATCCATATCAACCTTTCTCCCATTCATTTTCTTGAAAAAGAACCTTGTGCACTTTTCATCTTTCTCAAGATGTTCTATTTTGGTGCGATAGATGATTTCCTTCCCTTTCTCATCCATAACACGCTTTAACTCACTCTTTGTCTCAGCCAGCTCATCAGACACATCCATCCCACTTTCTCCACACTTCCTTAACCAGTCTATAACGCCTGTTTAAATCATTAAATCTTTCCCGATAAATAGCAGCTTTTTTATAGCCCCATTTTTTGAAGAATTTTTTGCAACACACCTTAACCCAGTCCCACCATTCCAGCACACTCGCAAAATTCCTCTTACATACTCTCCACTCTTTATACTTTATTTTTAATTCATTCATCACATCCTCATCTTCTAACAACCTAACGTTCAGCTTCCAAACCCCACCCCCATACACACGGTCATCAATCGCACTAAACACACCTCTCAAACACTCATGATCAGAAAAAGGTACAGCATTTTGTTCAAAATTCATACACAACATATTTTTGGAAAACAACATTTATCTATTCTGGATACAATACCACCCCTATCAGCATGGTATGTTGGCGGTGGTGGGATGCCAAATTTCAGAGCAGCAGCATCTAGAAGGGAAAAATCAGAAATAAGATTGGATAACTTTTTACCAGTTATGTCACAATTCCCTTCTGTGATGCAATTAAAGTCTCCAACTAAAACTGTAGGCATTTTGCCTGGAAGAAACAAACTTAATTTTTCCAAAAGAGCCAGACGCTCCTTTTTCCCATCCTTTCCTGATGGACAGTACACATTAATAATTCTAGCCCGCCACCCCCTATAGCTAACATGTGCAATTATACATCTACCCACCTCTACCACCGTGTAGCTATCTAAACTAATCTCCCTGTTACCCATTAATATCCCTACACCATCATTCCTATTAACACATGAGCCAGACCATACATGCTGACCGTAAGGCCAGTCCTTATCGCTTGGAGCGTCCTCAATCCCACATTCCTGAAGACAAAAGATGTGAGCATTCATCTGTTTAATGTAATCTAGGACGACTGCCCTCCTGGATTTAGATCTAATTTGTCTGACATTCAGGGACGCAATGCCCCAACCAGCTTGGGGAGCCATAACATGATGGTGTTATTTACATGACGACAAACAGGCCACTTCTTCTTCAGCCGTTTTCGTCTTCCATCTGGAACTGCAACTCCCCGAATCTGTTTACGTCTGCGGGAATGCCTAAAAAAACATTGGTGTCAGGAGAGAAGACATTCTGAGGGTAACTACGTTCACTCACCGGACTTAAACAATCTTCACCGGCGTCCGCCCAATCCGTTCTGGGCTTTTTACAGGAAGTTCCAGGCTCCTCCTCCTCCTCAGAGGGCCTTGCAAGAGTGAAGTCACCTTGATCTCCACAACTGGTCAACTCCTCCTCAGTAGCTAACCAAGATATACTGGGGGTATTACCAAGAGAACCCTCCAACTCCCCCTCCCCACAGACATCAGACTGATGAGGGAGCTCACATTCAACCTCAGCAAGTTCCAAACCTGCCACCTCTGGGCTGGGAGTCTCCGTTTCGGGCAGGGCCTCCTCATGCGCATCCATGATTTCAGGTTCCTCAATAAGATCCGGGTCTGTAACCTGTGGAATGTCAACAACAGCAGCAGGGGCGCAGCTGCCCCACCTGTGACCTCAGCGTAAGACCTAGGACTGATCCTGGCCTTACAATCCCGATACTTATGGCCCTCCTCACCACAAGCATTACACATAACAGGATTTGTGCAGTCTTTTGCCATATGGCCGGAACCATTGCAATTCCTACAAGTTGGCATGTCCTTGCAACTATCCTGGGTATGCCCGAAATTTTTACACCTCCTGCAATACAGTGGGGCATCTGGAAAAAACAAAAAACCACTATTTTTCCCAATTGAAAAATTAAGAGGGGGGTAATGGATGCCTCCCGGGCCTTGGGGATCCATCCCAAATCTCACAAAAAATTTGTACTTCCCAGTCCAGAGCCCTTCTCCATTCAGGACCCTGTGGAGTACTGAACATAAATGCAATGTCTTTTCAAAAATAAAGTAATGTACTCCAGGGAAACAAAAGGGTTGTGCATGAAAACCACAAGTGGGATATCCCCCTTGGAGTATAACACAGTAAAGGTAAGTCCTTCCAGCAAAGGATTTGCCACTCCATTTTTCAGGGCAGTAAACAAATTCTGGCAAGCCGCCATAGAAGATAGCACCAGCACATACCTGCCTTCCCTTCTGAACTCCTGCAGGCATATTATATCGGACTTCCGAATCTTCAGGATGTCATAAAACACCATGTTGACCAAATATCCCAGGGAAAAATGCAACTTCTTATCTTCAGCGATTTCAATCCGGAATCCATTTTTGACCCGGCTATCACCGGTCCCAGAGAATTGAAGTCGGACTCACATCGTCCACAACTCCAAGGATCTTCTCCCTGAATCCTCCTGGCTATCTCCCTAAAGCAGCAACCGGCTTAAGCCACCGAAGTGGCGATGCCGGAAGGCCAAGAGACAGCACTCAAGGTATCCAGGACACTTTGCACCTCGTCAGTGCAAAGCGGAGATCTGGTTTGGCTGTGTGAGAGGCGTCAGACCATTGTCCAAGAAATATCGTCACTCCTTGCGGAGATCAACATGCTAAGCATGCAGATGAGGAGACTTAAAGCCGCAATGCTCCTCTGGGAAATATGCTAATTATGCAAATTGTCTCTTCAGAGAGGAAGAGAGCTAGAACTCTAGTGCCACCTTTGGAAGGTAGCAATCCTACAAGTCAATGTCGACCCTTTAACGAGCTTTATAACATTACCTAGGATAATAGCCAAACCAGAATCTCAATTTGCAGACACTGTGTTTCGGGGTTCAGCCCCTCGTCATTACAAGGTAATGTTATAAGGCTCGTTAAAGGGTCGACATTGACTTGTAGGATTGCTACCTTCCAAAAGGTGGCACTAGAGTTCTAGCTCTCTTCCTCTCTGAAGAGACAATTTGCATAATTAGCATATTTCCCAGAGGAGCATTGCGGCTTTAAGTCTCCTCATCTGCATGCTTAGCATGTTGATCTCCGCAAGGAGTGACGATATTTCTTGGACAATGGTCTGACGCCTCTCACACAGCCAAACCAGATCTCCGCTTTGCACTGACGAGGTGCAAAGTGTCCTGGATACCTTGAGTGCTGTCTCTTGGCCTTCCGGCATCGCCACTTCGGTGGCTTAAGCCGGTTGCTGCTTTAGGGAGATAGCCAGGAGGATTCAGGGAGAAGATCCTTGGAGTTGTGGACGATGGAGTCCGACTTCAATTCTCTGGGACCGGTGATAGCCGGGTCAAAAATGGATTCCGGATTGAAATCGCTGAAGATAAGAAGTTGCATTTTTCCCTGGGATATTTGGTCAACATGGTGTTTTATGACATCCTGAAGATTCGGAAGTCCGATATAATATGCCTGCAGGAGTTCAGGAGGGAAGGCAGGTATGTGCTGGTGCTATCTTCTATGGCGGCTTGCCAGAATTTGTTTACTGCCCTGAAAAATGGAGTTGCAAATCCTTTGCTGGAAGGACTTACCTTTACTGTGCTATACTCTAAGGGGGATATCCCACTTGTGGTTTTCATGCACAACCCTTTTGTTTCCCTGGAGGACATTACTTTATTTTTGAAAAGACATTGCATTTATGTTCAGTACTCCCACAGGGTCCTGAATGGAGAAGGGCTCTGGACCGGGAAGTACAAATTTTTTGTGAGATTTGGGATGGATCCCCAAGGCCCGGGAGGCATCCATTACCCCCCTCTTAATTTTTCAATTGGGAAAAATAGTGGTTTTTTGTTTTTTCCAGATGCCCCACTGTATTGCAGGAGGTGTAAAAATTTCGGGCATACCCAGGATAGTTGCAAGGACATGCCAACTTGTAGGAATTGCAATGGTTCCGGCCATATGGCAAAAGACTGCACAAATCCTGTTATGTGTAATGCTTGTGGTGAGGAAGGCCATAAGTATCGGGATTGTAAGGCCAGGATCAGTCCTAGGTCTTACGCTGAGGTCACAGGTGGGGCAGCTGCGCCCCCTGCTGCTGTTGTTGACATTCCACAGGTTACAGACCCGGATCTTATTGAGGAACCTGAAATCATGGATGCACATGAGGAGGCCCTGCCCGAAACGGAGACTCCCAGCCCAGAGGTGGCAGGTTTGGAACTTGCTGAGGTTGAATGTGAGCTCCCTCATCAGTCTGATGTCTGTGGGGAGGGGGAGTTGGAGGGTTCTCTTGGTAATACCCCCAGTATATCTTGGTTAGCTACTGAGGAGGAGTTGACCAGTTGTGGAGATCAAGGTGACTTCACTCTTGCAAGGCCCTCTGAGGAGGAGGAGGAGCCTGGAACTTCCTGTAAAAAGCCCAGAACGGATTGGGCGGACGCCGGTGAAGATTGTTTAAGTCCGGTGAGTGAACGTAGTTACCCTCAGAATGTCTTCTCTCCTGACACCAATGTTTTTTTAGGCATTCCCGCAGACGTAAACAGATTCGGGGAGTTGCAGTTCCAGGTGGAAGACGAAAACGGCTGAAGAAGAAGTGGCCTGTTTGTCGTCATGTAAATAACACCATCATGTTATGGCTCCCCAAGCTGGTTGGGGCATTGCGTCCCTGAATGTCAGACAAATTAGATCTAAATCCAGGAGGGCAGTCGTCCTAGATTATATTAAACAGATGAATGCTCACATCTTTTGTCTTCAGGAATGTGGGATTGAGGACGCTCCAAGCGATAAGGACTGGCCTTACGGTCAGCATGTTTGGTCTGGCTCATGTGTTAATAGGAATGATGGTGTAGGGATATTAATGGGTAACAGGGAGATTAGTTTAGATAGTTACACGGTGGTAGAGGTGGGTAGATGTATAATTGCACATGTTAGCTATAGGGGGTGGCGGGCTAGAATTATTAATGTGTACTGTCCATCAGGAAAGGATGGGAAAAAGGAGCGTCTGGCTCTTTTGGAAAAATTAAGTTTGTTTCTTCCAGGCAAAATGCCTACAGTTTTAGTTGGAGACTTTAATTGCATCACAGAAGGGAATTGTGACATAACTGGTAAAAAGTTATCCAATCTTATTTCTGATTTTTCCCTTCTAGATGCTGCTGCTCTGAAATTTGGCATCCCACCACCGCCAACATACCATGCTGATAGGGGTGGTATTGCATCCAGAATAGATAAAATGTTGTTTTCCAAAAATATGTTGTGTATGAATTTTGAACAAAATGCTGTACCTTTTTCTGACCATGAGTGTTTGAGAGGTGTGTTTAGTGCGA
>JARQOD010000002.1:210800600-210860981 GCA_033576555.1 Oophaga sylvatica
TTTCCATGTTGAAAAGAGAGAGAAGAGAGAGAGAGAGAGGAGAGAGAGAGAGAGAGAGAGAGAGACCTTGGACTCCGGATCAGTTTTCTGACGGATTTGTCAAAAATCTGGTCCGGCTCCATAGATTTGCATTGTTTCCGGCCGCCTGAAGTGCCGATTCAGGCACTGTCAGGTGCCTCCGGAAAAAAAAAAAAAAAAACGTTACAAAAACCGTCTTGTCCGGCCGCCGGAATGTACAATTCCGACGGATCCGGCCAAAAATGGATGCAACGCAGTGACATCAGGCGCGATCCGGCGCTAATGTAAGTCAATGCTAAAAAACGCATCCGCTACCGGATCCGTTTTTTTAGAAACACGCCGGATCGCGCCTGATTCAAAAAGCCTGATGTGTGAAAGAGGCCTTACCAGTTTAAAATGTACAAAAGAGAGATTGCTGTGCAATTTCTCTAATATGCTTACCATTTAAAGAAAAAATTAATTCTTTGCTATTGCTGGATATATTCACTGTTGGTTGCTTAACTGCTTTTTAGTAACTTATTACAGCGGTATTAAATTGATGGTTGTATATTAGCATTGGAGTTCAGAGTAACTGCAAATCATGAAATGATGTTTGAAGGCCACACCTTTTTTCCAACTTCTGTCCACAGTAAGTTGCAGCCAATTTGTTACTTATTGTGATTTCACAAACATTATATAATGTACAGTACCAAAACTTGTACAGTGTCCAGTGTAATATCTTCACTTTATAAAATTATAAATCCAGAATGAATTATTAAAAAGTGTATAAGTCATTCAACCACGACAAGGTGTACATCATAAATGTACCCCAGTTCTGGTAACCTACCTCTCTATGTGCATAACCAGTTCTCATATGTACTTGGGGGAGAGATAGGATTCAGCTTAGCTGATGCTGATTGCACTGTGCGATGCTCGCTGTATGGTTAAGCTCTCTGCCTGCAGGACTGGGAACCTAGCAAGGGTATCCTTTCAATAGTTCTTACAAAAATCCATGTACTAACTGCCAAAACAACCATATTCAGATAAACGGAACTGAGTTTTTGTTGCAACAATCTCAGCCAAAAATCTGCTGTAAGTGAATTTATCCTTAGCCTGTATTCATACCTTGTTTTTGGTGTTTTTTTAAAGAGGTTTATTTTTAGAGTGTTTCCTAATGTATACACGAAAAAAGATTGGTTTGGTACCGTGTTAGCCAGTAGAAAAAAACATATAGAGTGCTTTCAGTGGGAGAAGCAAAATAGGAATCTTGTGAGTATGATACCTTTTAATGGCTAACAAAATATAGTTTAAGATATTAGAGGGCGAGCTTTCGAGACTGCTTTGATGAAGAGACGTAAGCAGTCTCGAAAGCTCGCCCTCTAATATCTTAAACTATATTTTGTTAGCCATTAAAAGGTATCATACTCACAAGATTCCTATTTTGCTTCTCCCACTGAAAGCACTCTATATCTAATGTATACAGTGGCATGTAAAAGTTTGGGCACCCCTAGTCAAAATTACTGCTATTGTGCAGATTGTCCTTTCCTGTTTAGGAGAAAGACAAAGTATGGCCACAAATTGTCACCTTGAAAGACAAATTTTTGGCATATGTCAGATGTGTAGGGCATTGGATAAGTTTGATGTATGTATTGCGAATGCATGGACATAAAATGATGAGAACAGAACGCAACTAGTGTTGATCAAATATCTTTGGATAAGTCCCTATCTGAATAGCTATAGCGCTTACTGTAAAGCAACCTCGGTAACGTGGATACCTGGAGCGCTCCCGATAATCAGCTGTTCGGCACCGCAGCTGCATGTGTCGCCGCTGTGTGACAGTTACAACGCATGCATGGAGAGCCTGTTTGTTGTGATTGTCACACAGCCGCGACACATGCAGCTGCGGAGCTGCAGCTATTTGGTAAGCGCTATAGTTATTCGGATAAGTGCTTATCCGAAGCTCTTCGATCAACCCTAAACCCAACATATTGGAATATTCAATGAATCCACGATGCACATTTCTAGCACAACTAAGTGTACTCTCTGTAGATTTTAACGCTTTCCAGTAAGTTACTTTGCATGTCCATGCTTTGTATTCCAGAAACCATTTTAGAATATTCTAAATGTGTTTTAAACAACCTTAAAAGTAAACCAACTTCAAAAACCTGATTAGTGTAGAGGTTAATAATGGTCACCCTGGGACCAGATTTACAGCTTTGTCACATATTCTTTTGATAATGCTGACATATCATATAATTGGCTCCCCATGAGGCACAGAATTATTTATTTCATTGTATACTATTAATTTAAAGTAAAATGCTCTAACCCACATGCTTCCATGAAATGAAGACAACATATTGAAAAGCAAAGGGCTGCTGTACAAACTGAACCTTGTGAATATACACTTATTTATTTTCATCACTTATATAGCGCTATTAATTCAGCAGCGCTTTACAGACATTATAATCTCTTTCCCCATTGGGGCTCACAATCTAAATTCCCTATCAGTATGTCTTTTGGAGTTCGGAAGGAAACCAGAGAACCCAGAGGAAACCCACACAAACATGGGGACAACATACAAACTCCTTGCAAATGTTGTCCTAGGTGGGATTTGAACCTAGGACCACAGCGCTGCAATAATAATAATAATAACAATAATAAATCTTTATTTATACAGCGCCAACATATTCCGCAGCACTTTACAATTCAATAGTTCATATATAAGTCATAAGTAACAACATTAAAGATAATGCAATAAAGCAAAGATAATGATGACTCTGCTCATAAGAGCTTATAATTTACAATGCCGTGCTAACCACTGAGCCACCATGCTGCCCATACACTTATTAAATAGCTACTTAGTTAAGCCTACTGTCTTAAGAAAATGACCTAAAAAATGTTAACCAATTTAAATGGAATCTGTCACCAGGTTTTTGCTACGTAATCTGAGAGCAGCATAATGTAGTGGCAGAGACTCTGATTCTAGCAATGGATCACGTACTGGACTGATTGTTGTCACCATGATACAATCACAGTTTTTCTGCTGCACATGTAGCCGTGCTCTGAATATTGAGCTCTTTATATCCTCGCCCACACTACTGGCAGCTTTCTGTGTATGCTATACATTGACTGTAGACTGTCAATCAGTGGTGGGGTTGTGGTTACACAGAGTAGTTAGCCAGGAAGCACAAGACACATAGTTCTGTAGTGATAATCTCCTGCTGATAAACTACTGATTTTATTAACACAAAAATATGCAACTCAGCATTTGACACATTGCTTGATAAATTTAAAAGGATCTGTAGCTAATGTTTCGGTGCCAGCTATAACAAAAACATGATTTTATGGATCTGAAATATTTTGGAGACAAAAGGGGTGCATACAGAATATTAACTTGTTAAATGAAATCTGTCAGCATGATTTCACACCCCAATCTATTTATATGTGCATGTAGCTCTTTCAAAGAGAAGTCCAGAAATATTTTTACATGACCAGTTCATTCCTACGTTACTGAGAAATCAGAGTTTGAATTGATAAGCAAATGGCTATAGTAGATATGAAGCCTATAACCTGTGTGACTTCAGGGCCTGTCATTCAAGGCATAAGATGAGGCTCTGTATGGGTAATAGAGCTGGAGTGACAGAGGTTTCAGATCTACAAATAGATCTTTAGCTTTATTTTCATATCAGTTCAAACGCTGATTTCTTGGTAACAGGGGAAGCAACTGGCCATGTAAAGGTATTGCTGGACTTGTTTTTAAAATATCTACATGAACATACTGTATAAATAGTTAAGGAGGGATGAAATCCTGCTGACAGAATCCTTTTAAGGATGCAATTTTCATTTTTACATTTGCATTTTTCCCTTTCCTTTGAAGAGTCATCACTTTTTGATTTTTCAGTCGTCATACACATGAGAGTTTTTTCTCTTGCAGAACAAGGTGTAGTTTTGAAGTCACACCAAACCTGCATAACATTTTTTTCATTTAGATTGTAAAAAAATATTTGGTACTTTGTCCAAAAAATTTCTGTATCGCTATCTTCCAAGATGTGGCAAGATGATGGTTTTATTGATAACAATAAGGAGTACATTTTGTTCTCTTATTGCATTTTTAGGGAGGAGTGGGGAATTAAAACTATAACTAGGTATTTTGATTTTTTTTTCTCGTTATGGTTTTTAGTGTAAAAGTTAAGTTTATATTTTGATAGATGGACTTTAACTTATGTGTTTAAACTTAATAGGTTTATTTTTTTGTTTTACTTTAGTTTTAATGGGGGAACTAATGGTAAATAATTAGAAAAAATATACACAGTATGTGTATATATTCATATGTTACATACACTGTCAAGCAAAGGGTAACAATGTTTTTAACTTTTGAGTCTCCATATTTCACTACTACTGCTTCAAATGTGAGACTGCCATCATTTTATAGACAATCACCTTAGCTATATCGAGCATAAATTTGACTTGAAACTATTTAGCACGATTATCTGTGCAGATTCTTGTCATTTCACTGCATTGTTTTGCTCCTAAAAATCAAAAATTTTAATTTTTATTATTTTGTTAGTATTTTGTAAATACTGACAAAATCCCAGGTCTCTTCTACATGTTCCCCAAGTTGGTGCATACAGGTTAGTTCACTTGGGTATGTATACAGCATTTTCTTCATCTCTATCCACAAGTGTTCAATTAGGGTTGAGGTCTGGGGACTGTGGGGGCCAATACAGCACCTCTACTTCATTGTCATTGAACCATTTCTTTGACAATCTCAAAATATGCTTTGGGTTGTTCTCCTGCTGGAACACTATGTCGTCCTTTCCATACCCATAGTACTTGAGTATACTAAGTAACTCATCTAATAGGATACTCACATATAGCTCAGCATTAAGACTACCAGTGATCCTGGTCAAGTATTCACCCGTTGGCTGTGAAACAACTCCATATGAACAGGCTTCCTGAACCGAACTTTACCATTCCTTCAATTTCTCGATCCGTGAGACCCTCTTTCCTCTTGTTTCTTCTGGGCCCATTTGCACCCATCAGAGCCTAGTCTATTGCTAATATTTCAAATGACCCATTTCCAATCCACTTTTTGTTCTTTTTTGAAAACTCGAGACGACGCTTCTTATGGCGATATTGAAGTCGAGGCTTCTCCTTTTATCAGGACATCATTACAGACTTATGTAACTTGCGTTGCACAGTGCTTGCATTGACGTCTGTGATCTCACTAATACGAAGCATATGAGCCACCTCCATTACCATGTTTGTTGACTGAGAACTGATAGACCTTGTGATGAGACTATTTGTTGACTCAGATATTTTGTTTGGACGTCAACCTCTTGGCTTTTGAATAGATGCACAGATTTCATTTCGTATTCTTCCAACTGTCATGGCATTCACGTGATGCAGTTTGGCAATTTTCTTGCCAAGTGACATCTATCGATGAGCTGGATGATGCCAATTCTCTTTTCTTGGAAAATCTTCTTCATAGCTGATCCTCAATTCGAACCAGTGAGTTTTCGCTTGTGAATCAACCTAATAACCCACTTAGCTATTAGGGAGCATGAGAACAGGATGCAATTTGTATTATACAGGAAGAAAAAGATTTTTCCACCACCAGTAACAAAACAGTATCAATGCAGAGACATAACAAGAATATGCATAACTAATTTATGTATGAGATAGCCAAGATGATGGTCTATAAACTTATGGTGGTCTCAAGCTCGAAGCAGTAGTATATGTACTGTACAGTACAGACAAAAAGTTTGGACACACCTTCTCATTTAAAGATGTTTCTGTATTTTCATGACTATGAAAATTGTAAATTCACACTGAAGGCATCAAAACTATGAAGTAACACATGTGGAATTACTGTATATAGTTAACAACAAAAGGTGAAACAACTAAAAATATGTCTTATATTCTAGGTTCTTCAAAGTAACCACCTTTTGCTTTGCACACTCTTGGCATTCTCTTGATGAGTTTCAAGAGGTAGTCACCGGAAATGGTTTTCACTTCCAGTGATTACCTCTTGAAGCTCATCAAGAGAATGCCAAGAGTGTGCAAAGCAGTCATCAAAGCAAAAGGTGGCTACTTTGAAGAACCTAGAATATATTCAGTGTGAATTTACAATTTTCATAGTCATGAAAATACAGAAACATCTTTAAATGAGAAGGTGCGTCCCAACTTTTGGTCTGTACTGTTTTGTACTTATTTTCAGAAAATGAGAAGTGGTCAAAATTACAAATAAATGTAGTGCTTGCAGACCTCAAATAATGCTAAGAAAACAAGTTCATAATCATTTAGAAACAACAATACTAATGTTTTAACTCAGGAAGAGTTCAGAAATCAATATTTTGTGGAATAGCCATGATTTTTAATCACAGCTTTCATGCATCTTGGCATGCTTTCCACCAGTCTTTCACACTGCTTTTGGGTGACCTTATGCCACTCCTGGTACAAAAATGTAAGCAGTTCTTATTTGATGGCTTGTGACTATCCATCTTCCTCTTGATTACTTTCCAGAGGATTTCAATGGGGTTCAGGTGTGAAGATTGGGCTGGCCATGACAGGGATTTGATGTGGTGGTCCTTCATCTACACATTGATTGACCTAGCTGTGTGGTATGGCATATTGTCCTACTGGAAAAAACAGTCATCAGAGTTGGAGAACATTGCCTGAGCAGAAGAAATCAACTGTTTTTTCCAGGATAACCTTGTACGCGGCTTGATTCAGACGTCATTCGCAAAGATTAACCTGCCCAATTCCAGCCTTGCTGAAGCATCCCCAGATCATCGCCGATCCTCCACCAAATTTCACAGTGGGTGTAAGACACTGTGGCTTATACGCCTCTCCAGGTCTCCGTCTAACCATTAGTCGACCATGCGTTGGGCAAAGCTGAAAATTAGATTCATCAGAGAGGATTACCTTACTCCAGTCCTCTATGGTCCAATCCTCATAGTCTTTATCAAACTTCAGCCTGGCTCTCCTTTGCTTCTCATTGATGAAAGGATTTTTTCTAGCTTTACATGACTTGAGCCCTGCCTCTAGGAGCCTGTTACGAATTGTTCTTGCTGTGCACTTAATCCCAGCTGTCATTTTTCATTCCTTTTTAGGTCACTTGATGTCATCCTGCGATTGCTGAGTGACATTCTCATAAGATGACGGTCATCCTGGTCAGTGGAGAGTCGTTTTCGCCCTCTGCCGGTCTGTCGCTTTGTTGTCCCTAATGTCTGCTGCTTGACCTTGTTGTAATGGACTTCCATAATTGAGCCCTTCTTTTCCTCACTCAAGACTTTTCTTTTCAACTCCTTTGGCATGGTTAAAAGTTATTTTTTCATTCATATTACTTTTGGGATATTACTAGCACTTGTTTTGCCATCCAGCTTGCCCTATTGCAAGAGGATTGTGAACACCACAGCAATGTTTTTTTCTTCCTTCCTTCGATAAATAATGTGCTTCTGATTATGTGATCACCTGAACCAAATCTTAAGTAGAATGAGGTGTACTCTGGTTGGAATTCGACTGACACTGGAATGGAATGGCTGTCAGACATGTAGAGAAGCTATTTTTTTTAAAAAAACTGTGCAGTGGTCTCTTAATTTTTGCCAGAGCTGTATATATTATATTACATTATATATATATATATATATATATACTGTAGCATTTCCAGGGGTATTAGCTCTAGGATCGCTGTCTGGGTAGACAGAATGGCACGGAAACAGTTCATTCAGACAGCAATTATGGTAAAAACTGGCCGCAACCAGTTTTATTAAAGTCCACAGCACACAGATAAAACAAAGCATAAACAAAAGACCTAGGCTTGTCTAGCCACTAAATTACACTTATGTAATGTCCCTTTCTATCAGGAACCCAGACTCTATCAGTCTGTGCCCAAAACAACACATATGATATATGTTACCAGTATGGAGTTTCCCAGATACTCCTCCTTATGTCTGAAGGTCCACCCGACGTCCAGACTTGAGAGAGATCCACTCCTATTCAGTAGTCATTATGCTGGAGGTTCAAAGAGACACTCTTGTGTCCGGGTACCTCTAACCCAGACTGAGACAGCTCCCCTCCTCTTCAGTAATCATCAGCATGGAGGTTCACAGAGACACTCCTATGTCCGGGGTCCTTCCTGCACCCAGACTGAGACGGCTCTCCTCCTCTTCAGTAGCTTATCCGCATGCATTCTCACAGAGACTGCTTCCTTGTGCCAGGACACCTCTCTGTGTCCAGGCTGAAGACAGCTCTAACACTCTTGGAGACTGTTTCTTGTGCCAGGACACCTCCCTGTGTCCAGGCTAAACTAGCTCTCTGACTGTGTCCGCAGACACCTATTTCTGGCTTCCTAATTAACAGCTGATTGGCTTCAGGTTTAAGCTGCAAGTGTGCAATGAATGCAAGGTGTAGTGACCTCTCTCTACCACCAGGTCTACAAAGCCACATATTTCCCTTATAGTTAGCAAAGAACCTAGGTGAAATGTACACCCCATTCACCACATATCCTCACTGTCTCACATATCCCCCCCTCTTCTCCAGACCGGAGGGCTGGTCATCCAGACCGGAGGACTGGTCAACAAACCTAAAGAGACAGTGAACACAGCTCAAGTCATAGCCAACATCAGCTTCATCTATATTTTCCATTAAGCAGGGTTTCTATACCCTTACACACACACACACACACTGTGTGATGTCACAGTCATGTAACCAGTCAGCTTGAGGGGAAGGAACATGGACAGTCAAAACATACACACTGATCCATTAAATGGATGCCAGCCAGCGCTGCATTACCCATCCGTCCCCTCTGCATACAACTTTATCCTAGGTATTTAGACACATACCCCTTGGGTGGGTTTGTAGGTGACTAGACCCGCCCAGCTCTCCAAGTCACCTGGAAGCCTCCCAATGTATAGCACAAGTCTCAGCAGTAGATCTGCTGAACCAAAATATATCCAGGCTTCCATCACAGGGCCACCCACCTCTGCGATACATACCGTCCATCCATCACATGCCTCCATGCATATCCTGAGGGCCATACCCAGTGCCCCCTCTGTTCAAATTTGTGGGGTCGAACACCTGCCACCCAACCAGAGATCCCCCTCGGTCGCCTCTGCCAGTCACCCCGTCTCAGTTGATTTTGGGCACTATTCAATATCACCTCTTTGTTAGGCCTCTCCCGCCCCCAGCGGTCAGAACGTTGGCCTTGTCCTTGTGTCGGTGTCACCTCACCCGACCTTTCTTTCCCGAACTGACTCCTACCGTCGTTGCGGCCACGAGTCCATCGTCCAGTCAAGCTTACTGGTAGCTCTGAGTCTGACTCTCTGTCTTTTCGTCCGCCACCGGGTCTCACACTCAGCCGTGAGCTAACAGAAGCGTCATCTCTACCCCTCATTGTTTTAGCACGTCTACTGCCAATCCCCAGGGAAGCCTCTCGTCTCTCCCTTTCTTGGGCTGGAAGTAGTCGCTCTACCACTTGTTCCAACTGTAAAACATCCTCAGATGGCATCTTCTGTCTGGCTGTAAGGTCAGCATCAGCCTTCTTCTCAGGACTCTCAACCTCTTCTGCTACCATGCCTTCCTCATTTGCACTGGTTGCTTTATTGTCATCAGATGATTCATTATCACTCCCACTATCCCTGTCTGACCCCTTTTTCTCAGCCACATCTGGCTCACCTTCAGGGCTAGACACTTCACTTTCATTCACATCCGGCTCACCGTCAGGGTCATACAATTTATTCTCATTCTCATCCTGCTCACTTTCAGGAGTATACAATTTATTTTCATTCACATCTTGCTCACTGTCAGGGTTATACAACTCATTCCCATTCACATCTTGATCTGGAACCTTAGTTAACATGTTATCCTCAACATTAACTTCACCATCTGGTCCCTCAAGTATGTGACTATGTGACAACCCCAGCACTATACCTCCATATAGCTCAGGTACCAGGAGCTGACTCACGACCTCTCCCTGGACTTCAGTGTCCCTAAACAATAGGTTATTGTTCATGGCAGCATGAGGAAACCTCTCCTCAGAGCCAGGCTCTTGGGGAACCTCATTCAGAACAATTACATTTTCCTGTGCCGTTTTAAGAGTGGGGTCTCGCACCGGCTCTCTCCCAAAATTGTCACAGGACACAGGCAGGTCAGGGACACTCGGTTCCCGAGAACCACCATCCTCGTCTCCCAACATCACCTGCAAAGAAATTTCATCTTTATCACGGTCATCATCAGTATCATCACTATTATGATTAGCATCATCATCATTATCAATATCATCATCACTATCACACAAGATAAACGGCCCACTAACATTGTGTTCCGCCCCTCGGGACTGCGTACCCTCAGTAGGGGCTTCATCACACTGTCCATCAGAATCACCCTTCCCCCAGAGATCCTTAGACCGGGGAAAGTCATTACACAACACAACGGGGTGCACCAGGTTCTTCACTACCCCCACTTCACATGAAACCTCCCCGAGTTTAGGGACCAAGTCCACGGCAGTCTCTGGGTAGACTTTGGTGTCTCCATGGATGCACACCATACTCAAGTGCTTATCAGGGATGAAGTCCCTATCAATCAGGCTGTCACATACGGAAGTCACTGGACTCTCTGAGTCCAAGAGGGCCTGCGCTGAGCAACCATTTGTAACCACCGGGGACACCTGTGGTCCAGTCTCTTCGGTTGCGGTGGTCACACACACAGGTTCTGCGCAGAGAGAGAGGGATCTGCCAACATCACGGCACATAGGCTCCCCCTCTAGTGGACAGTTGGCTGCAATTTCACGACATCTCCAACACTGTCCATCACACTCTTCCACCCACATGTCCCCTCGGGCCTGAACCCGCTTATCAGCATACCCCATGTCCCCAACAGCTGGAACGCTCTTACCGGGAGAGTTCGACGTCCGGGAACTCTGAAGTGACGTCCTCTCAGACGGCTGTACCTCAGGAGAACATGCTCGGGTGTAGCGGTTCACTGTAAGACATGCTCGGGTGTAGCGGTTCACTACCACCTTTTCAACTCCATAATCAGGCCTGCTGACTGCAGACTCCCAACTGTATCTCCAGTCATGAACTCCCCTGGCATGGGCTGTCACCATAACACCCAGCCGGGTACGAATCTCTGCCTTCAACTTGGCATAGTCTTCGCTGTCCTGCTTGCTCAGGTCAGCATAGGCCACCTGGGGCACTCCAATCAGATAGGGTGCGACCATCATGGCCCACTCAGATAGGGGCAGATTCTCCTTCTCTGCCAGTCTCTCAAACCTAGTGAGATATACCTCCACATCATCACGAGGTGTCATCTTTTCCAGGGACCGTCTTACCGCCTTCTTTACCTCGGACAAGTCAGGTGCCTTCACAACATTACTCTGAGACGCGGTGCGGAGAGCTGCAATCTGCTCCAACAACCGGTTATTCTCCTGCTGCTGCTGCAGGAATTTCTGCCGGTGCTCCTGCATGCGCTGCTGGTGCTGCAGGCGCTGTTGCTCCATGCTCCGCTGGGCCTGTACCAGGTACTCAACGAACCCCTCCATACTGCCGGACTCATCTGTCTCAATCACAGCAGTCTTATGTTGCACAATAACTTGCGCCATTTGTTCAAACAGCGCCTCCATGCTGTCATCCATGCTGTCAGACTTCTCTGTCTTCACAACGGTAGTCTTCACTCAAGACATACACACACTCTACAGTCTTTTCCATAGAAAAATTTAGCTCTGCTGTGCAAACACCCTTTTTTTTTTTTTTTCTTTGCAAAGTCTATTAGGGCTACTGTCTCTTTAAGACTGCTTCCAATAGACGTTTCTGCTGACACACTTTTTTTTTCTCTGTTGCTATTTCAATAGACTTCACCTTTAATGCTGTCTCTTGCCACTGTGCTGCATGCACACTCCAGCACTAACTGTACCAGGCCCTGCGCTGCCCCAGCATTCTCCACCAATTGTAGCATTTCCAGGGGTATTAGCTCTAGGATCGCTGTCTGGGTAGACAGAATGGCACGGAAACAGTTCATTCAGACAGCAATTATGGTAAAAACTGGCCGCAACCAGTTTTATTAAAGTCCACAGCACACAGATAAAACAAAGCATAAACAAAAGACCTAGGCTTGTCTAGCCACTAAATTACACTTATGTAATGTCCCTTTCTATCAGGAACCCAGACTCTATCAGTCTGTGCCCAAAACAACACATATGATATATGTTACCAGTATGGAGTTTCCCAGATACTCCTCCTTATGTCTGAAGGTCCACCCGACGTCCAGACTTGAGAGAGATCCACTCCTATTCAGTAGTCATTATGCTGGAGGTTCACAGAGACACTCTTGTGTCCGGGGTACCTCTAACCCAGACTGAGACAGCTCCCCTCCTCTTCAGTAATCATCAGCATGGAGGTTCACAGAGACACTCCTATGTCCGGGGTCCTTCCTGCACCCAGACTGAGACGGCTCTCCTCCTCTTCAGTAGCTTATCCGCATGCATTCTCACAGAGACTGCTTCCTTGTGCCAGGACACCTCTCTGTGTCCAGGCTGAAGACAGCTCTAACACTCTTGGAGACTGTTTCTTGTGCCAGGACACCTCCCTGTGTCCAGGCTAAACTAGCTCTCTGACTGTGTCCGCAGACACCTATTTCTGGCTTCCTAATTAACAGCTGATTGGCTTCAGGTTTAAGCTGCAAGTGTGCAATGAATGCAAGGTGTAGTGACCTCTCTCTACCACCAGGTCTACAAAGCCACATATTTCCCTTATAGTTAGCAAAGAACCTAGGTGAAATGTACACCCCATTCACCACATATCCTCACTGTCTCACAATACATATATATATACACACAGTGAATTCGGAAAGTATTCAGATCCCTTTAAATTTTTCACTCTTTGTTTCATTGCAGCCATTTGGTAAATGCAAAAAAGTTCATTTTTTCCCATTAATTTACACCCCATCTTTACTGAAAAAAAAACAGAAATGTAGACATTTATGCAAATGGAGTAAAAAAGAAAAACTGACATATCACATGGTTATAAGTATTCAGACCCTTTGCTCAGTATTGAGTAAAAGAACCCTTTTGAGCTAGCAAAGCCATCAGTCTTCTTGGGAATGATGCAGCAAGTTTTTCACAACTGGATTTGGGGACCCTCTGCCATTCTTCCTTGCAGATCCTCTCCAGTTCCATCAGGTTGGATGGTGAACGTTGGTGAACAGCCATTTTCATGTCTCTCCAGAGATGCTCAATTGGGTTTAGGTCAGGGCTTTGGCTGGGCCAGTCAAGAATGGTCACAGAGTTGTTCTGAAGCCACTCCTTTGTTATTTTAGCTCTGTGCTTGGGGTCATTGTCTTGTTGGAAGATGAAGCTTTGGCCAAGTCTGAGGTCCAGAGCACTCTGAAAGAGTTTTTCATCCAGGATATCTCTGTACTTGGCCGCATTCATGTTTACTTCATTTGCAACCAGTCATTCTGTCCCTGCAGCTGAAAAACACCCCATAGCATGATGCTGCCACCACGTTTCACTGTTGGGATTGCATTAGGCAGGTGATGAGCAGTGCCTGGTTTTCTCCACACATACCGCTTAGAATTGTCACCAAAAAGTTCTATCTTCGTATCATTAGACCACCAGAGAATCTTATTTCTCATAACCTGTCATTTCCCCCCGGGATCAATAAAGTGTATCATATAGTATCTGGGAGTCCTTCATGTGTTTTTTTTTAGCAAACTCTACACGGGCTTTCATATGTCTTGCACTGAGGAGAGGCACTGGTTGGGCCACACTGCCATAAAGGCCCAACTGGTGGAGGGCTGCAGTGATAGTTGACTTCGTGGAACTTTCTCCCACATCTGTACTGCATCTGTGGAGCTCATTCACTGTGTTCTTGGGGTTCTTTTTTACCTCTCTCACCAAGGCTCTTCTCCCACGATTGCTCAGATTGGCTGGACAGATAGGTCTAGGAAGGCTTCTGGTGGCCCCAAACTTCTTTTGTAACCTTGGC
This sequence comes from Oophaga sylvatica, assembly GCA_033576555.1. Lineage (NCBI taxonomy): Eukaryota > Metazoa > Chordata > Amphibia > Anura > Dendrobatidae > Oophaga > Oophaga sylvatica. The sequence continues at coordinate 210,814,583 of JARQOD010000002.1, forward strand.
CAGATGTATGCTTTACCACAATTCTGTCTCTGAGCTCCTTGGCCGGTTCCTTTGACCTCATGATTCTCATTTGGTCTGACTTGCACTGTGAACTGTGAGGTGTTATATAGACAGGTGTGTGCCGTTTACAAATCAAGTACTATCAGTTTAATTAAACACAGCTGGACTCTAATGCAGGAGTAGTACCATCTGAAGGAGGATCACAAGGAAATGGACAGCATGTGACGTAAATATGAGTGTCTGAGCAAAGGGTCTGAATACTTATGACCATGTGATATTTCAGTTTTTCTTTTTTAATAAATTTGCGAAAATGTCTACATTTTTGGTTTTTATCAGTCAAGATGGGGTGCAGAGTGTACATTAATGAGAAAAAAAATGAGCTTCTTTGCATTTACCAAACGGCTGCAATGAAACAAAGAGTGAAAAATTTAAGAGCGTCTGAAAACTTGAAAACTTTCCAAACCCACTGTATGTATGTGTATGTATATATGTGTATATATGTATGTATGTATATATATATATATATATATATATAAATATATTTTATGTTGGCTCACTCGGATGTTCACAGGAATGTTTGTCATTTGAATCTTTTACTGGTTTATTATTGTGCAGCATAAACAAATAACATATAGCACAGTCAATGTGGCAGCGGGGGATCCGCCCTCTCTAGGTAACGACAGGGTTCAGTTCTCTATTCCCTAAACACAGCTCCGAAACTCTCATCTCTAGGCACACCGTTCACTGAATGATTCTGAAGCTGACTATTTACTTTCTCGACCCCACCCTGGGGTGGAAGTTTGGTTACCAACCTCTCACCCACTCTTCAGATGTTCACAAAAAAAAACAACCCTTAACATGACCAATTAACACCTCTCAGCACTTAGGGTGCTGAAGCATTTTCCCCAACTTCATATCACTGAAGCTAACATCCTCAGTGATATATATCTCCCCCCAGTACTTTACCAGTGACATTGTCACATATCCCCCCTTCAGCTACTAAACAGGGAAGTCTACACAGGGCATCTGCATTACCGTGTAGTTTATCAGGCCTGTGCTCCTCATGAAAGCTGAAGTCCTGGAGTGCTAGAAACCACCTAGTCACGGGCATTCTTCCTCTTCCTTTCTCTCATCTATCCCAGGGGTTCATTATCTGGACCTAGCCTAAACTTACGGCCTAACAGGTAGTACCTCAGCATCTCAATTGCCCATTTGAAGGCCAAGCTTTCTTTTGCTACAATGGCATAGTTTTAGGTATAGGAATGGATGTTACTCCCCATTTATTTTCTGTGACAACACGGCTCCCAACCCGACCTCAGAGACATCCATCTGGACCATGAACTCCTTACTGAAGTCAGGTGCGACCAAGACCGGCTGTTTACACAGGTCGAGCTTCAACTCCTGGAACGCCATCTCCGCTTCAAAAAACACTTGGTCATCGACATCTGTGTGCCCTTAAGGTCAGTCTGGAGTGCGGCTATCATGGTGAAATTTGGGATAAATCGCAATCGTATACCACAATTCCCAGAAACACCCCATCATGTTCCTTGGATATTGGTTGCTGAAAATTTGGGATTGCCTCTACCTTATTCATTTGCAGCTTTATTTCGCCCCTTCCGATGATATTGCTCAAGTATTTTGCCTCTTCTTTCCTCTTGGCGCACTTCTTTGGGTTTATGGTAAACTCTACCTTCTTCAGTGCATCTAGTACCACCTGGACCTTCTGCAGATACCTTCCCCTACACAGGCTGAAGATCACAATATCATTGAGGTAAGCTTAGGCGTACTTTTTGTGAGAGGCTAGAATTCGGTTAATGGCCCTCTGGAAGGTAGCTGTGGCTCCTTGCAGCCCGAACGGCATTCTGGTATAGTTGAAGCAATCGTCAGGTATAGAGAAAGCGATCTTATTCTTGGCACTTTGTGATAGGAGGATTTCCTAGTACCATTTCATTAGGTCCAGGGTGGTGATGTATTTGGCTAACTCTTGCCTCTCAATGAGTTCATCGATGTGAGGCATCTGGTATGCGTTGAATTTGGACACCTGATTTAACTTCCTGTAGTCTTTACAAAAACACTATTCTCCATTAGTCTTTGAAACCAGAACAATGGGCTGGGCTAGCCGCTCTTTGACTCCTCGATCACACCCAGTCTCAACATTCTCCTCACCTCCTTCTAAATCACCTTGCGGAAGGCCTCAGGAATTCAATATGGCTTTTGGTTCACAGACACATGCGATTCTGTCAGAATTTCATGATCAACTACCTGCATATATCCTGGAAACTCAGAAAACAGGTCCAGTTCTGCTGAAGCAGCTCTCAGCACTTTTGTTTCTGGTGTCTCTGCAACTGTGACGGCCTGTACCTTGGATTCAGGATTATCCCCAGGCACTTAGCTTCAACCGGATCACTGACTCACCATGGTTTGAGCAGTTTGATGTGGTACACCGGGTACATCAGCTTGCCAGTTAGATAGGGGGCCAGCACCTCCGCCCACTTCTCTGGTGACAATTTCTCCTGCTTTGCTACACTTCCAAACACTGTTAAAAGTACCTCAACATCGTCACCCGGGGTCATCTTTTCCATGGCTCATCTTACTGCTTTATGGGCATAGAAGTCATTGCCTGGACTTAGGGGAGGGGCTGTTGGCCTTCCATGAACGGCCTCTGAAAGGAGTTCCATCTGCCGCATAATCACCTCTTGTTGTCATTGCTGGTGCTTTTGTTGGAGCTGCTGCACCAACAGTTTATTTGTTTCTTGTTGTGTTAGCTGCTGCTGTTGGGCTTGGAACAGGTGCTTGATCAGTGCCTCCATTCTGCCGGACTTTGCTTCCAGGCTTACAGCCACCTTCAACCAAGACATGCAGTTTATCCACAGCCATCACACATGCTCCCTGGGGAAGTTTCCCACCCTTCTAGCACCAACTAGCTCACTCTGCTGCTCTCCGAGGAAGACACAGGAACATTTCTCGTTTGAATATTCTACAGGATTATTATGGTGAAGCATAAACCAGTTCAAAGTTCAGCAAAATAAATGCAGACTTTCTGGCATAACAGTAGAATAAACAACAAAACAAAAAAAAAGAAAGCAAATAACATATAGCACCGTATATGTGGCTGTGGGGATCAGTCCACTCAGGATAACAACAGGGTTCAGTTCTCCTTACCGTAAACACGGCTCTGAAGCTCTCATCTCCAGACACACCAAACACTGAATGATTCAGAAGGCTGACTATTTACCTTCTAGATCCAACACTGGGGTGGAGATATGGTGAACAGCCTCCCACACACTCTTGAGCTGTTCATAAAAAAGTCCTTAAAATGGCTGATTAACCCCCATATATATATATATATACTAGGGTGCCAAGGAAAAATGAACTTTGCAAATTGGTAAGCCTTACCCCTCAAATTTGTTTCTTTTGGCATAAGGATTCACCATGTAAAATATGTTGACATTAAATTTAAATTTACCACTTGCTCAAGGCATGTGAATTATTCCATGTTTCTAATTTTCCACAATATTGTACACACAATAACCACTAAAATTTAACCACTAACATTTAAAAAAATAAAAAAAAACAAGAACCTAAAAGTTCAAATCACCCCCCTTTCGCCCTATTGAAAATTAAAGGGTTAAAAAAATATATACACACATTTGGTATCACTGCGTTCAGAAACGCCCGATCTATCAAAATATAAAATCAATCTGATCGGTAAATGGCATAACATACCATACATAACGCTGGATATGCATGACGATAAACACTGAACAAACATTTAATACTGCAATATGATGTGCCATTTAGCAACCAGTAAATGATAACTAATCTTAAAAAAAGAAAATTATAAAATATCTATAAAATTAGGAGGTAAGACCTTCAAAAACTTGATACTTAATTTTTACCATGCATTTCCTCGGCACCCTATATTTATAGACTTAAAAACTTTTTTTTTTCATATATTTATATCATTTGTTTTTAGTTCCCCTAGGGGAATTCAACCTATGATTGCTTGATCGCTTAATGTTTAAGCGACCAGACAATTTGGGTAATTTAAGACTTTTGGTAATTTAAGCCTTAAATTAAATACTTCAATATCACAGTATTGCAATATACCATGAAAATCGTGATCTCCCATGCGTGTCACACTAGCACCAAGCTGACAGTGACGGGGTGTCTTCAGCAGGCCTCAACTCTATGGTAACCCATTGGGCTGATTGGACCTGGTGCATGCGAGCACTACCTATCTGTCCTTTTAAATGCCACTGTCAGAGATTGACAGTGGCATTTGAATGGTTAAAAGCAGAAATTGAAGCTCAGCTCCAGCTGATTCTGTTGGACACATTGTCGCCCATGTAACATAACTTGCCGCTAATGTGTGGAGAGATTTCAGCTCCTTAACCTTCTTTACACACCTCACCACAGCAATGATGTACCTGAATGTAATTTTGCATTAAGGGTTTCAAGCGAATCTGTGAGTAAAATCAACCCTCATAAGTCGTCTATGTGGGAATGTAGGTGATAGAAAGTTGAATAAAATGCTACCTTGATATTTACAATCCAATGTCTTATGAAAAAGCCTTGTTTTTCTTAGCATACTAATGAGCTGAAAAGCTCTATGGGGCCAGACACAGATCTCCCTGATAATCTTCTCCAGAGATTATTTTAAAGGAAATGGGGGGGCTACCAGTGTCAGACATGTAGATCAGGAGAGCAGACTGTCAGTCATTACATGTCTCACAATGGTAACACTTCCCTTGATTACAATCCATAGATCTTAACAGCTTATTTACATACTAAGAAAAATGTGGGTTTTTTTCTGGAATAAAACATGAGATCGCAGATATCAAGGTATCATTTTAATCAACGTCCTATGACCTGTGGCTGTGTGCCCATATAGAAGAGTTAATCATACCGACAGATTCCCTTTAAGCAGGTGGTTTACAGATTATTCTGACACTAATCCAAAAAGAGCTAAATTATTTGTATTATTTTTTTTGGTTTGCAATAGATTAGTTTAGAACAACTTTTATTCATTTGGTTTCAACAATCACACCCATCTAGTTACTCTTTTTTGGGCACCTTCTTGCAGATCCTGCTTAAGGTATGTTCACACTGCGTCTTTTTCCTGTGGTCAAAAACAACAGTTTTTAAATCAGAAGATGGTTCAAGAAATAATCCTTTTATTTTGAGTTTTGCAAACCTCAAGCATTTTTGCTAGAATTTTTTTGCCTTTTCCTAAGCATTTTTCGCTTGCGTTTTTTGTGTATTTTTCTTTCATTTTTTTCTAGTATTTTCTGGATCTTGTAAGATACCTATAAAGAAATTAAGAAAACCTTTTTTTGCCCCAGAAGCACTGAATAAACGCACAAAAATCTGCAAAAAAAAATGGCTTAAATCTCTGAATAAAGGAAAAAATACGGCCCGCCAAAAAGAACTAAAAGGCTTACATTGCATTTCTCTTACATTAATATTGTAATAAAGGATACGCATTTAACCATCCCACTCCATGCCCAATATCTGGTATAAGCCCCTTTTTGACCACTTTTCTAGAGATGCCAGTTACATTTTAGTTCAAAGTAAAATTATTATGTTTTGCAAAATTCATTGATTCTCTCCTTCTCCTGATATTTTCTGGAATCTCCATCATTCTCACTTTTTTCTTCCTCTTTTTCTAGTTTTGTCCTAGATTCTCACTCACCAATATAAGTAAATAATACAATGACATTTTCTAAGTCTTTATCTCTGAAGCAAAGTATACAAATTCATCGTTTACCTCTGTAGTGTAGTCATTATCTACTTTTGATAGTAACGTAGCAATAAATTAATTTTCCGTCCTTGAAAAACAAATGGGCACTAAGCTAACGATTGGCATCATTACTTGTCTAGTAGAGCCACATTCACTCTGACCTCCTTATTGGCCCTTTATATTGCTGAGGAGAACCAGTGGATTGCTAAGTGTCCTCATTAAGCCTTAAAGCTCTAATTGGTTCTTCTCCTTAAATGCATCATAATAGACCACTCTGTGTGACTTAACTACCTATGGAATTAATATATAAATAGCATACACTTTGTACCTAATGGAGAGCAAGCACAAGAATTCATTTGCACCGATTTATTGCTTCTAATCATATTAAGTTCATTGCTATGCATGAGTATAAGCCTAGGAAATAAAAAAAATGATATGCCATAACAATAAAACCATCAGTCTGATACTATATAGACCCTTCTCTTTACTGCCAAAACAGTTCTGAAATATGAAGCATGGTCTCCACATGACCTCTAAGGTGTCCTGTGAAATCTCCCAACAATATGTTAGTAGTTGATATTTACCTCCTGTTATAAGCTGCGAGATGGGGCGTCCATGCATCGGTCTTGATTTTCTAGCATCTTCCATTGTTGCTTATGACTTATGTCCTGTTCCATATACCACTCTACAGAAAGCTATGACAAGACATCGTTTAGGATAGGGGTCTCAAACTCGCGGCCTGGGGGGCCAACTGCAGCCCTCGGGACACGAGTTTGTGGCCCTCACCTCATTGGCCCTCGGTACGGTATTTTGCGGCCCTCGGCTGGGATCTCACATGCGAGAAACACCGCATGTGAAATCCCAGTCACTTGTACCGCTCATTAAGGTCATGAATATGGACGCCACTCCTCTCATAGGCGTCGCGCCCATATTCATGAGCTTAATGAGCAGTACTACAGAAAGATGTCACCGGGCATACTCACCTCATCTCCTGCTGCTGCTGCCGCCCGCGCTTCCTGTCTCTGACACAGAGAGCAGCGCCGCTGGATGATGTCATCATTCAGCGGCCTGCTCTGTCAGAGCGAGGAAGCGCGGGCACCGGTGATGCTGCGGACAGGTGAGAGGTGTGTGTGTGTGTGTGTACAGGTGAGAGGTTGTGTGTGTGTGTACAGATGAGAGGTGGTGTGTGTGTGTGTGTACAGGTGAGAGGCGGTGTGGGTGTGTGTACAGATGAGAGGTGGTGTGTGTGTGTGCAGGAGAGTGATGGGAAAAACAGTGATTTGGGAAAAGCAATGATGGAAGTGATGGGGAAAAAACAATGATGGGAGTGATGGGCAAAAGCAATGATGGGAGTGATGGGCAAAAGCAATGATGGGAGTGATGGGGAAAAGCAATGGGGAAAAACAATGATGGGAGCAGGGTCGGACTGGCCCACCGGAGAACCGGAGGATTCTCCGGTGGGCCCTGGCATCTGGGGGGCCCTGGCACCTGCTGGCATACAGGGGCCAGTTGCCTAGGGCCCCCACTGCTCCAGGGGCCCCCAGCCGGTGGCGTGTCGCTAATAGCGGCACACCACGCAGCTGCCATGGGGGCCCCGTGCCAGCGGAGCAGCAGCGGGTGACAGGAGGCAGGAGCCCCTGTCCCCGCTGCTAAAGAGAAATGAATATTCACTGCTTCCCACGCCCACATGGGCGTGGGAAGCAGTGAATATCATTACTTACCTGTCACCTGCTCCAACTGCTGAGCGCCGCTGTGTCATCGCGTCCTCTCTTGCTGCGATGTTCAGGCAGAGGGCGCGATGACGTCATTAGTGAGCGCCGCGCCCCCTGCCTGATCATTCACTGCCGGAGGACCGAAGACAGCGGCGCTCAGCAGTGGACCCGGTGACAGGTAAATATCGCAGGTGCCGGGGCCCTGAGCCAGTGGTGACACCGGCACCTGTCACCCATAGCGCGCCGGTGTCCCCGCCTGCTCAGGACACCAGCACCTGGCCCCCAGCGACGAGAGGTGAGTATGGCTTTTTTTTTTTTTCTTTTGCAGCATCTATGGGGGCACAGTCTGTGGAGCATCTATGGGGGCATAATCTGTGGAGCATTTATGGGGGCATAATCTATGGGGCATAATCTGTGGAGCATTTATGGGGGCATAATCTATGGGGGCATAATCTGTGGAGCATTTATGGGGGCATAATCTATGGGGGCATAATCTGTGGAGCATTTATGGGGGCATAATCTATGGGGGAATAATCTAAGGAGCATTTATGGGGGCACAATCTATGGAGCTTCTATGGGGGCATAATCTAAGGAGCACTTATGGGGGCATAATCTATGGGGCATAATCTATGGAGCATTTATGGGGGCACAATCTATGGAGCTTCTATGGGGGCATAATCTAAGGGGCATAATCTATGGAGCTTCTATGGGGGCATAATCTATGGAGCATCTATGGGGGCATAATCTATGGTGGCATCATCTATGGAGCATTTATGGGGGCATAATCTATGGGGGCATAATCTGTGGAGCATTTATGGGGGCATAATCTGTGGAGCATTTATGGGGGCATAATCTATGGAGCATCTATGGGGGAATAATCTAAGGAGCATTTATGGGGCACAATCTATGGAGCTTTTATGGGGGCATAATCTAAGGAGCACTTATGGGGGAATAATCTATGGAGCATGTATGGGGGCATAATCTAAGGAGCATTTATGGGGCACAATCTATGGGGCATAATCTATGGGGGCATAATCTATGGAGACATCTATGGGGGCATAATCTATGGAGCTTTAGGGCATAATCTATGGAGCATCTATGGGGGGATAATCTATGGAGCTTCTATGGGGGCATAATCTAAGGAGCATCTATGGGGCATAATCTGTGGAGCATCTATGGGGCATAATCTATGGGGACATAATCTAAGGAGCATCTATGGGGGCATAATCTATGGGGCATAATCTAAGGAGCATTTATGGGGGCATAATCTATGGGGACAATCTAAGGGCATCTATGGGGGACATCTATGAGCTTCTATGGGGGCATAATCTAAGGAGCATCTATGGGGGCACAATCTATGGAGCTTCTATGGGGGCATAATCTAAGGAGCATCTATGGGGGCACAATCTATGGAGCATCTATGGGGGCATAATCTATGGGGGCATAATCTATGGAGCATCTATGGGGGCATAATCTATGGAGCATCTATGAGGGCAAAAATCTATGGAGCATCTATGGGGCATAATACATGGGCAGCATATGGGGCACAATCTATGGAGCATCTTGTGGGCATAATACATGGGGCAGCATATGGGGCATAATCTCATTTTCCCCCTAGGCTTATACTCGAGTCGATAAGTTTTCCCAGTTTTTTGTGGCAAAATTAGGGGGGTCGGCTTATACTCGAGTATATATGGTATCTATCTATTATCTATCTATATATATATATAGCATTATACCCTATGAGAGGGGGGCAGCATTATCCCCTATGAGGGGGGCTGCTTTATAATCTATGAGGGAGGCTACCCCAACTCCTGCTACATAATTAAGACATGTACTACCTTATATTATACCCTGATATTAGTGTGTTTTACTGCACAATTTGTGGTCTTGTATTTATTTCTATGTAGCTACATAGTGGGCCCCAAGAATGATTTTCTTTGGTGGGCCCAAGGTGTTCCAGTCCGACGCTGGATGGGAGTGATGGGCAAAAGCAATGATGGGAATGATGGAGGAAAAGCAATGATCGGAGTGATGGGGAAAAGCAATGAGGAAAAACAATGATGGGAGTGATGGGCAAAAGCAATGATGGGAGTGATGGGGAAAAGCAATGATGGGAGTGATGGGGAAAAGCAATGATGGGTGATGGGGAAAAAGCAATTATGGGAGTGATGGGGAAAAGCAACGATGGGTGATGGGAAAAAGCAATGGGGAGAATGAGCGCTGGGGAGAATGAGCGCTGGGGGAATGACTTCTTGCTGTTAACCAGTTACTGTTTACTTGTCCACCACACTGCAGTGTCAAAAGAGGAAGACAGCGAGACAGGCAACAACATCGCATCAGAGAGCGCTTGACCTCGAAACAGAAAATCCTCAGATCCTGGTATTGTAACCTAATATTAAGAATAATATTTATTCATTGATATTGCGCTATTAACTCCACAGCACTATACATACATCATCAACACTGTCCCCATTGGGACATTTGATAACATTGGAATGTTTTTGTAAGAGCTTTTCTTGTGGAAAATCTGATGCAGCCCAGCCTCACCCAGATTCTACCTCCAGCGGCCCCCGGGTAAATTGAGTTTGAGACCCCTGGTTTAGGAGAAACTTTGACCGAGTCATCAAGCCACCACAATTTGGACCTTGTCAGAATTGCTCACATTCTTATGCTTACCCATTGTTCCCTTTTTCAGAACACTGAGGGCTCAGTCATAAGACTGTATAAATTGGACCGCAATGCTTGGACTGGCCGCGGCTCTAACGACCCGAGCGTGACAGCTGCATAGAGATATACAAATCTGTCAGGATCGTGTCAGGAGAGCCGATAGCCAGTTAATGCATTGTGGACCGATTTGCATGGCCGTCTGCTTGTGCCATGAGTAATCATTTGCTGCATTATATATCCACTCCATGACAGGTGCCATATGGCTACAAGTTTATGTTATCTTCACCTATCAGTGGTTTTTTTTTTCATTTTAATGTTGTGGCTTATCAATAGTTACATGGAAATTACAAATCCAAGCAGCACTCATATAACATCTGGTGCAGGCCTCCAAGTTTGGAAAAAGTTGTATAGGTTGAAATGTCACAACATATTGGCAATTTTGTCCCTCCTCTTTTTTGTATCCTAAAACTTGAGTGCTTTCTTATGCCACATATGGAGGATTTAATGCTAAAATCCTGAGGCCCGGACACCACGTTCTCTTTTACACAGTGCGCTGCTCATGTTGTCTTTCATGGATGAATATAAATAAAGCCTATAACATCAGGTGCAGGCCGCCAGGAGTCAACCAAAAGCCTCTATTCCTCCAAATTCTAAAAAGAGGCATTACTTGTAGATCATACACCTGGGAGGGCGAGTCCTCTCCCCCTCTGAATCAGAGTTGCCAGGACACATTTTTCCCCTTTACATAAAAAAAGTGATGCGTCCGTGATTTTTTTTTTAAGCTGGAGGGATTGTGCAGATTTTTATGAATGTGTTTATCACCCTTTTACAATTCACAGCTGATGTCTTCATGTATCAGTTATAACAATAATAATATTATGGTCATCTAATGTGTCCATAAACAAAAGTTGCCTGCCTGTGATTGTTTTTTTAAGAAGCTGTCCAGAAAAAATAAAAAATCAAGTTGGCAACACTGCTTTGTACCAGTCTGTCAGTGTTAATTTGTTTATAGCACTTGTATATATATATATATATATATATATATATATATATATATATATATAGTAAACTCTGTTCACATGTACAGCAACTTAGAATTAACAATGCTTTAACCTCTTACCGAAATCTCCCTTCAGAGGGGAAGAAAACACAGAATTGGCCATATCAGGAAGGGGTTAAAGGAGTATGCCAGGATGTTTGTCAGCAATGATGTGTGCATGAGTTATCAGTGTAATAACATACTCATGCTCAGCTCAGTGATTGGCTGCCAACGTGACATCAGCTGTACAGACAATATCAGGTATTGTGAGGTTTTTTTTTATAAGAAGCGCCACCAGAGGGCTGATATTTTCTGATATAAGTTGTTTGGTTTTATTTTAATATTCTCCATAGAGTAAGTACATTTCATATCACTTACATAGACCCATTACATCCTATAGAAAGGTACAGTGTAATGTTCTCCTCTCCTGTTTTTTCTATAATGTTTTCATTCCTCTGCAGTGTTGTCCCAGATGACATTTGTGGATTAAATTTAGAATTTACATCAATATATTTATCATAATTGAACCTAAAGCCAATGAGAGAAGGAATACATTTGGAGAAATTCCTGAAGATTTTATTCTTTAATATGCTCTTAGAAAATGCAATCTCTTTAAAAGATCTGAACAAATAATATTTGTTATTTGCAATGATTAATATGATGTAATTATGGCCATAAATAAAAGTTATATACCAAGCTACCCTCACAAAATAGAAATGCCCTCGTTGGCCCACTGCGGTGTTTGGCACATTTATGGCCAGGGACATTGTCGTGACCATTTCATATTGTAAATGAACCTTCTACAACCCTCCGCTCTTGTCTACCCCATGCAATGCTCATACAGGCTATGTAATGATGCCGACATACAGTATCATGAGTACCTTCACTAGAATCAGCGGCGTTGCTTGTGTTGACAGGTTTCTATTTTTTGTGGGTTGTTCTTATCAAAAATAATAAAACACAATACTTGAAAAGCAATAATTAACCATTAGCTGCATGGATTTGACCTATTTCATTTCCAATAAATTGTCTGCCATCAAGTCCATTGTATCATCTGTCTTAGGAGAGAATTCTTAGGCGTATAGATGAATGCATTCAAGATATCTAGAAAGGTAAGCATTTGCTATGTCAGCCATCTGCAGCTTAATCATGTGATTAACAGGCCGCCAGCATGTAAGCTGACAAGGCACAGCACAGAGTCAAGTGTCACAGCTGGAAGTATAATGGAGGTTCTGCTATACATCCTATGATTCTACTGAAATAAAACAAAAGTTTGAAAACTCTAGTTTTGCTAAAGCAGTAGATTAGAACAAAGACATAACCGACAGCTGCTATAAAGATCTTTGGATTTTAGCAACAATACAAAGCCATGCCTAACTGCAAAAATGACCACTTAGCCATCTAATGTTTGCGAAGTCTATTATATTTTATGGTATATGAGAATGGTTGAACTTGTATTTAAATGTGACAAATATTCTGTCCAGTAGTTATGAACTCAAATACATTACTTTTTAAAATATCAGCCTTTTTCTCCAAGTCAATATCTATCATTCATACTTCTATGTTGGCCATCAGAAGAGCTGGAAGTAAAAACCCTTCTAAGGAAAACTAGGGTTTATAGTGGGGTAAGTCTACCTGCTCTAAAAATGTTATCACTTGGCTGCATCCTCATTGCACCTAGTCGATTGGTGTCTCAATAGGAAAGTCAGAACATGAGTTCAAATTGAATGAGGGTTCTTGCACACTCCTCTTTCCTTGCTACCTTGGTTGAAGCCGTCTGGGCTTGTTCACATGCTGCACTTTTGCCATGTGTTTTCCCATGCGTTTTTGCAGCAGAAAAACAGTATTTTACAGTATCAGCAAAGTGAATGATATTTCTAAAATCTTATGCATATGCTGCTTATTTATTCCTTGCAGATTTGAACCATCAAACCGTTTTTTCAAATATGCGGCATCTCACGTCTTTCGGCACTTTTGCTGAATTTATCAGCCATTCAAATGAATTAGGAAAAACACATGCAAAAATGCATCAAAAGTGTGCATATCTTACAGTGTATTTCCTGCCAACACTCTGATTTTTACTGCATTAAAATCTGCTGTAAACACTCAACATGTGTATATGGCCTCTCAGTTATAAGTCTTTTTGCACTCATCCAATAATTGCATGTTGCCTTAGAGTATCTGTTCGCTCTCATCTTCTACCATTGCCTGCTCCTCCGTTCCAGCTTTTAGGCAATCCTGAGATTTCTTCTAGTTTGGATAACTCTGTATTTTGATCTTTGGTTACCACACACTAGAAATCTTAATTTTGATGAAAGCCTAAACTGGCCTTCTTCTCAGTCACTGTGGTCCCTCACCAATTCCTGCTCTTTTAGCAATTGACCAGTACAGTACAGAGCAATTAGCTTCCCAGGTAATGATCCTTTTTTTTATTACATAGAAACAGGAAGACTCAGGGACAGGGTTTTTAACTCTGTATATACTTTGTGATTGTATCATACATGTTCTCTCTGTTAGATTTCTTGTACATTATTCTTTGCTGCAGATGCCTTGCTTCATCTCTGCTGCTCTGCCAAGCAGAATACATTTCTCATAAGATCTAAGGCCCCCAAACACATTAGATAAAAGTTTACCCAGCCCGCCGATTTCGTTCAGACCGACAAACCATATGAGCTTCAGCCCTGCTATGTGTAGCAAAAATCATCATCTGCTATGAATGCCTGCCACGGGGCGGCACTCATAGCAGATCTGCAATGACAAGCACAGGAATCGCCTGCAGACCCCTGGTTGTCATTCCCACCCGTTGGTGCCCCGAGATCATGTGACAAGGGCGCCAATGGGAGATTGACAGATATTGACTGCTGCATTTAACATGTAAACAGCCATGAGCGATCGCGATTCCACTAGCAGCTAATAGGGGCACATAAAATCAGCTGTCATGTGCTAGAAAAGATGTGGTCTCAACCGTCATAGGTTGTGAAGGGGTTAAACAAGTTATTACCTATCCACTTATTGATCGGTGGGTGTCTGATCACTGGGAACCCCACAGATTGATAGAACTATCCCCATAAGAATTGAGCGCCAATGCACATGATTAAAGCTGCTCCATTCATTCTCTTTGGGTCTGTCAGAAAAGGTAACACTGTGCTCAGCAGCCCCATGAAGAGTAAGTGGAGCTGTGGATGAGCATGCACACTGCCACTCCTGTAAGGTTCTGTATACATGTTCCTGAAACTCAGTTTGTTCATCAGCCATTTTACTTTCTGTCTTGCTGCAGCTATCTTGCCCTCAGTCAATATGGAGTTTCCAGCTTGCATGTTCCCGCCCTGATTCTCTCCTTTTGCTTCTTAAGCAGCCACAGCTGAGCAATCAGTGCTTCAGAATCTAGCCTGCAGTGAACCTGTGACCTGACTCCTGAAGCCTTGGACCTTGTACTCCAGCTATTCCTACTGAGGAACTCTGAAGCACTTGTGGACTCTGAACCCTGCTCTTTGAAAGACCCACGTTTGCATGGACTTGCGGTAACAGAGAAGAAGATCCTGAACCTGTTGTGGAGAGTGATTGCTGAGCTTAGATTACTCTGGCCTGCTGTGTCTCCTGCTTCTGTGTCTGCAAACTGTGTGACTATTTTTGCCAACTTGTATGAAGTAATACAAGACTTTCTATATCAAACCTGTGACTCCTGTGTTTTCATCGCACCCAAGCACAAGACGCTATATGAACTGTACTATACACATTACAAGATTCTGAAGCCAAACGTTAGTGTCTGCTGGGTCTGGAAAGGCTGTGTCTGCTGTAACTGTGGATATCGGATGTCCGGTTGTACTTTCTGTGATGACAGTGGTTGTGACTTCTCACAACCATTCCAGGTGAGCAATTCCCTTAAGTTTTTTTTTTCTGCAGTGTTACCACAGGTAAACACTATTGTTTTTTTTTTTTTTCCTTTTCTCTTTTTGTCTGCTGTAACTGTGGATATCAGATGTCCGGTTGAACTTTCTGTGATGATAGTGGTTGTGACTTCTCACAACCATTCCAGGTGAGCAGTTCCCTTAATTTTTTTTCTCTCTGCAGTGTTACCACAGGTAAACACTATTGTTTTTTTTTTCTTTTCTCCTCTCCTTCCAGTACTCCTGTCTTAAAAGATCTGGAAAATGGAGGCCCGCATAAAGGAACTTTGCGGAGTGACTGATAATATCCTTGCAGATTTGCAGAATATAAAGACCCGTTTTACAAACCTACAGGACCTCACTAATCACAATATGCAAGTGTTTGGACAGACTGCCCAGGATTTGCGAGCCAGGATTGAGGTTCTAGAGGGCGAGTCCAGGCTCCTGCCGTAGCCCCGAGTTCTGGGATTCCCAAGTTGCCCCCTTTTCGTTTGGGCGGTGAACGTGAGAAATTCAGGGGATTTATTAATCAATGCAATTTTTTTTTTTCTGCACATGCTTCACAATTTCCCACTGAACGATCTAAGGTGCTTACTATAATTATGTTGCTTACCAACAAGGCTTTGATGTGGGCAAACCCTCTGATTGAGACTGAGGATGATTGTTTGAATCACCTTGATGCTTTTATTTCAGCCATGGGGCAGGTGTTTGATGACCCCAATCGAGGTGCAACAGCTGAAGCAGCCATGTTAGCTTTGCGCCAAGGTAAGCACTCGGTAGCTGAATATGCTTTGGATTTCAGGAGATGGGCCCTTGATACCACCTGGGACAGTTCCGCCAAAAAATCTATTTTTCGAAAGGGGTTATCTCCACTGATTAAGGATGAACTTGCTCGTGCCGGCCCTCCCTCTGCGTTAGGTGACTTTATTAACTACTGCATCCGTATTGATACTCGTCTGACTGAACGCAGGCAAGAGAGATGGTTCGAAAGCAATCGCACTAACCTTTTCTTACCTTCCTCTCCAGTTAAGGAACCTTTGAGTAGGATTACACGGGAACCTGAACCTGAACCCATGCAGGTAGACTCTTTACAACGACGGGTTAGTGATGCACGCAAGGAACATCGTTTTAAGGAGAATCTATGTTTCTATTGTGGTAAGCCAGGGCACTTCATTATAGACTGCCCCAGCCGTTCTCGTAAGACTACTGCAGCACTCATTCACTGTGAGTGTTGCGAGAGGGGGTCTGTCAGGTCCGAGCCTCAAGCTCCAGAGAGATCTGCAGCAACAGATCTTGATTTCTCGGACTTAAACTCCGTTACCTCTGAGGACGTTGACTGTGTAAACGCTGCCATTTTTCAAGTTTCCTCAGCGGTGTCCCAGCTGAGTTGTAAGAAAAACAATTCTCATTGCTTTCTTTCCATCAAACTCTGGGTTGACTCAGCTTGGGTGTCTAGCTCTGCTATGATCGACTCAGGGGCAAGTGGAAATTTTATGGATGTCTCCTTTGCTCTGAAACAGGGATACGTTCAGTGAAGAAGGCTACTCCAGTACAGATGGAAACTGTGGATGGCTCCCTGCTGACCTCTGGACCAGTGGATCAGGAAACAGAGCCTTTGAGGGTTCTTATGGGTAAAGATCATCAAGAGAAACTGTCCTTTATGCTTATCTCTTCTCCCCACTTTCCCATTATTCTAGGGCTACCATGGCTGCAGGCTCAGAATCCTACCATTAACTGGGAGACCAAGGAATTACACTTTCCAGAGAAACAGATGAGTCCAAAAGTTTCAGCTTGCTCTGTTCCTAAAGGAACCATGTCAGTCCCTGAACTACCAGCTGTATACCAGGACTATGTGGATTTATGTGACAAGAAGAACGCTGACCAGCTTCCTCCTCACCGTCCATATGATTGTCCAATTGAATTATTGCCTGGAGCAGAGATACCTTTTGGTAAGATCTACCCCCTGGCGGGGCCCGAGCTAAAGGCTTTAAAGGATTACATAGACGAAAATCTAGCCAAGGGCTTCATACGCCCCTCTTCATCTCCTGCAGGTGCACCCATCTTCTTTGTAAAGAAGAAAGATGGATCTCTGAGACCCTGCGTAGACTATAGGGAACTCAATAAGGTTACTATTAGAAACCGTTATCCATTGCCTTTAATCCCTGAGTTATTGGAGAGAGTGCGACATGCCAAAATTTTCTCTAAACTAGATCTTCGTGGGGCCTATAACTTAGTCCGTATTAGACCTGGGATGAATGGAAGACTGCATTCAGATCACGCTATGGACACTTTGAATATCTAGTTATGCCTTTTGGTCTGAGTACCCGCCCCAGCCACTTTCCAACACTTGGTGAATGACATCTTCAGGGATCTCCTAGATACATTCGTGGTGATTTATTTGGATGATATTCTAATTTTTTCTAACTCCACAGAGGAACATCATGGACATGTGAGAATGGTCTTGGAACGTCTAAGACAAAATCATCTTTACATCAAACTTGAAAAGTGTGAATTCCATAGGACCGAAATTCAATTTCTGGGTATGTACTGTCTACACAAGGAATTAGTATGGATGGAAGCAAAACCCAAGCCATCAAGGATTGGCCAAGTCCTAGAAATGTGAAGGAGGTACAGCGCTTCATCGGGTTTGCCAACTTCTATAGACGTTTCATTAGAAATTTCTCTGAGGTAGTGTCACCTATCACCCAACTTACCCGGAAAGAGTCTAGGTTCTCCTGGACTCCCCAAGCCCAGGAAGCATTTTCCCGTCTAAAAGATAAATTTACCACTGCACCTATCCTAGTACATCCCAACCCCGAGCTTGCCTTCATAATAGAGGTGGATGCTTCAGACTGTGCCGTTGGAGCTATACTCTCTCAGAGAACAGGTGAGAAGAATGTCTTGCATCCCTGTGCCTTCTTTTCCCAGCAGTTGTCTTCGGCTGAGAGGAACTACGATGTGGGCAATAGAGAGTTGTTGGCCATTATTGCCGCCTTCAAAGAATGGAGACACCTTCTTCAGGGAGCTGCAAAGCAAATAGTCGTCCTGACAGACCATCGTAACCTTGAATTTATCAGGTCGGCTAAGTGCCTGACTCCTCGCCAGGCTCGCTGGAATCTTTTCTTAAACCAATTTAATTTTATCATTTCTTATAGACCAGGATCGCGCAATGGAAAGGCTGATGCACTCTCTAGGATTTACTCAGCAGAGACACGTCCAATTACTCCTCCTAAGACTATTCTTCCTGACTCTAGATTCCTAGGAGTGATTCATAATCAAGACCTACTTAAGGACATCAAGGAAGCATACCATGCGGATTCCTTTTTGGCACAACCCCCAAGGGACGTAAGTTTTGTCTTTAAGAATGGTGTGTGGATTCAGGGACAACGCCTGTATATTCCTGAAACAGTCAGATTGAGTGTATTGCAACTCATTCACGATTCTAAGATAGCTGGGCATAGAGGAATTTTAAAGACACATGAATTTCTTTCTCGTTTCTTTTGGTGGCCCACTTGCAGGAAGGATGTTTTAAACTATGTCACTTCATGTGAAGTCTGTGCAAGATGCAAAACACCTCGCTCCTCACCAACTGGTCTGTTACAGCCTCTTCCCACCCCGTCCCGCCCGTGGGGATCCATTTCTATGGACTTCATTGTGGAGTTACCAACCTCTCAAGGGAAGAACACCATTCTAGTGGTGGTTGACCGTCTAACAAAGGCAGCTCATTTTATCCCTTGTGTCGGCTTACCCACTGCAAAACAGACATCAGATTTGATGATTAAAGATGTGTTTCGCTTACATGGAGTACCGGATGAGGTTATTTCGGATCGAGGGGTGCAATTCACTTCTAGGTTTTGGCAAAATTTCTGTGCAGCATTGGACATTAAAGTAAACCTTTCTTCTGCTTTTCATCCCCAGACTAATGGACAGACCGAACGAACCAATCAAACCCTGGAGCAGTATCTCCGCTGCTTTATCTGCCATCTACAGGATGATTGGGTGGATCTACTTCCATTAGCTGAGTTCTCTTATAACAACTCTCAGAGTGCCTCCACTAAGCAGTCTCCTTTTTACTCTAATCTAGGTTATCATCCTAACATTCTACCACGATTTCCCATAGAAACGCCTTTACCAGCAGTGGCCGAAAGAATCACGTCTTTACAGAAGAATATGGATCTTCTAAAGGAGAATCTGGAATCGGCTCAGGAAAGGTACAAGAAAGCAGCAGATAAATTTCGTAAACCTGCACCAGCTTTCAAGGTAGGAGACTTGGTCTGGCTGTCAACCAGAAATCTTAAGTTAAGGATTCCATCGTCTAAGTTGGGACATAAGTACATTGGACCCTATAAAATCAGTAAAATTATAAGTGCCGTTGCTTGTCGTCTTCAACTGCCCAGAACTATGAGAATCCACCCTGTCTTTCATGTATCCCTACTAAAGGCTGCGACACCCAATACGTTTCCTGGACGTTCTTCTCCTTGCCCTGACCCAGTGCTAGTCGATGGTCAGGAAGAATTTGTGGTGGAAAGGATTTTAGATTCCAGGTTGTATAGAAATCAGTTACAATATCTGATTAAATGGCAGGGCTACCCAGTGGAGGACAACTCATGGGAACCAGTCAATAACGTTAATGCTCCTCGCTTGCTCCGTCAGTTTCATCAGAGGTACCCACACAAGCCTGGTCTGAGGTCATCCGGAGGTTGTCCCTAAGGGGGGAGTAATGTAAGGTTCTGTATACATGTTCCTGAAACTCAGTTTGTTCATCAGTCATTTTACTTTCTGTCTTGCTGCAGCTATCTTGCCCTCAGTCAATATGGAGTTTCCAGCTTGCATGTTCCCGCCCTGATTCTCTCCTTTTGCTTCTTAAGCAGCCACAGCTGAGCAATCAGTGCTTCAGAATCTAGCCTGCAGTGAACCTGTGACCTGACTCCTGAAGCCTTGGACCTTGTACTCCAGCTATTCCTACTGAGGAACTCTGAAGCACTTGTGGACTCTGAACCCTGCTCTTTGAAAGACCCACGTTTGCATGGACTTACGGTAACAGAGAAGAAGATCCTGAACCTGTTGTGGAGAGTGATTGCTGAGCTTAGATTACTCTGGCCTGCTGTGTCTCCTGCTTCTGTGTCTGCAAACTGTGTGACTATTTTTGCCAACTTGTATGAAGTAATACAAGACTTTCTATATCAAACCTGTGACTCCTGTGTTTTCATCGCACCCAAGCACAAGACGCTATATGAACTGTACTATACACATTACAACTCCATTATAATGAGGATAAAAGTCCCCCCATTCTGCCGATTGGTGTGGATCCCAGCAGTTTGATCATCATCAATCAGTAAGTTATCACCTATTCAGTGAACAGGTGATAAATTGTTTTCACCGGACAACCCCTTTAAGCTTTTATGCCACTGGTTTCATGTCATATAATTTATTTTAATCCAGTTTACTCAGATCTTCTAAAAAAGGAATGGAATAGTGGCTTCTACAGAAGAACAAACCTCTTTTTGTCCTTATTCCCTCTTTATGTTCTCCTATCCTCTGGATTTTCTTATTTTTCCCCTGTCCAATCACTCTCTTGATGTCACCACACATAAATATGGCCACGTGGTGTTTTCATGGTAGTCCTAACTAGCTTCACCAAAGTGGGATGAGCATAGGTGGATTTGGGGTGGCTCATTCATTAAGATTTACCCCACTTTAGCACTGTAACTTTCACCAGAAGTATACCTGAGTCCCTGAATGGAATACATCTCTGGTGGAAGCACACAGTGCTTGTAAGATGCACTTGATTTATTAGGTGACGGGTGCCTCTCAATGAATTAGGTGGATCTTATTCCTTCACGCCCTTTCAATAAGACTGGCATGTACCCACAAATTGTGCAGAGGGGACATGTTGGCAGCATGGGATAATTCATATATGATTCTCTCCAGTTGACAATTTCTTAGTTATGTAAGTCAGTCGCACGTAGCAGGGCTTTGCGGTACTCGGCACCGAGCCCATTCACTTCACTGGGGATGTCACGGGTAGCACAGCTCGGTCCGTTGCCCTGGGCGCTCACTAAAGGGGGATATTTACAGGGGATTGTAGAATGTTCGTGACGCCACCTGTGGTTTCTGATCGGGTGACCAGCGCTGCAGGGTGAATCCTCTGAGGGGTTGTTACTGGGCAGCAAGGTGTTAAGTCTCCCACAGGCGAGACTGATCCCTCAAGGTATATGGCGGTGTAGGGGTGAAGGAGCAATAATGCAGACACACACAAGACAGTCTCTTTCTGTACCTTTACTGGTGGTGAAGTTGCAGGCACGTCCCGGGAGGCCGTCAGGGTGGAGGATGCATGTCCAGCAATCCACTGAGTAGGTGTAAGGTCTCCTTACATCCTTATGTGTGTGAGCTTCTAACTTGCATAAAACAGAGTTTAACTCCTTCTCTTTGCTACGCCCGGCTGATCTTGTGAAGAGGTCTTCTTGTGGACAGAACAGTGTCTCTATGGCAGTACCTGCCAGACCCCCGTCTTCCTAACCTCAGTTACGTATCAGCACTGCTGGGCCCCTGCGACTTGAAGTCCAGGGTCTCCGGTTTTTCCCACTAGCTGTGAAGATACTAGCAAGCTCGGACCCGGTGTCCGGTAGTGCAGAGTGGAGGTAAGCTATCGTTGCTATTTCTCCTCAGTCACTCTCTCTTTTCCCTTTTCCACTTGCCTGTCGTCCTACTCACACATTTAACATAAGCACAGGCAGCAGTAGATGTCAGCTTCTTGCTCAAACTTCCTCAGCTCTCAGGCTAATCTGACAGGAGTCTCTCTCCGGTGTTCTGAGGAGATCTTATCTCTCTCTCTCAGCTCGTCTGAGGTAACTTGCCGTTCTGAGATGTTCTGCTGTTCTGAGGTAACACCAACAACTAGCTAAACCGCAGCTAGACTGCCTTCATCTCACTACTGTCTCAAGGGCTCCCTCTGGTGGAACCAGGAAAAATGTGAAGTGTTGTGTGCTTATAGATTATCATGGATTTACCTTTCCGTGCATCCTCCTGGGTACATGTGGCACCAAGCGCAGCTGGGCTACACATCCCCCCCTAGTAAATATCAGCACTCCCGGGCTGAAAAAGAAAACAATTTTTTTATAACATCAACAATAACATAACTCATCCCTTGCGGGAGGTAAGGACACTTCAAACGTTACAATGTGTACAAATGGCAAATAGAAAATATCAAATACTTTCACGGTGCAAATAAATACAGGATACTTGTGGAGGACCCGCACCAAACCTCCCACGGGGGTCCTGGGTGGGCTGCAGGACTTCTCTGCTGCAAACCTCACTCAAGGCCACACCATACGGGTTTTTCTTCTGAGGTAGAATGGCTTACGTAAAACCAAGATGGGGCACTGAGTGCCAACTATTTACAACACAGTTTTTGGGCTGGCAAAGTCCTCAGCCACGCAGTCCTTTAAAAGAAACACATTTCACATATAACATTCTCAATAAAGTGCAATTCTCTTCATAACTTTGTACAGTTCAGTAAACCCTGTCTGGGTCCTACTGGATTAATTTGCTAGGACTACTCTTGGTACCTAACAGGTAACCTGCCTTTTGTTGTGCGTACTGACCTACGTGGTGTGGTGTCAGGTATAGTAGCCTCTGGCCTATCTGTCCTGCGTGCTGGCAAACTGTAATACTGCCTTAACCTCTCTAGGGATCTGGCAAGCATACTTGTGGCTGGGCGATGCGGTTCTGTTTCGCCAGGGGATTCTTCTGGTAGTTCCACGTCTTGAGGTTCCATTTCTTGAGACTCTACTTCTGGAGGTGCTACAGGAGCAGGTTCCTCTTGAACTATTTCTTCTGCTGCGGCAACTGGTTCAACTGGACGTTGAAGCGCTTCTTGTGGTTGGTAAAATTGAAGTACTGGAATAATCACAGCATCCCCGATACAAGGCCAATCTGCAGGAAAATCTCCTAAGTCCGTGTGTATGACTTCACCTAGTTTCTCTTTTTCCATAACAAGTTCTTCCTCGGGAAGTTTTAACATGTCTGGACACAGTTTTAGGTGGTCTCTTGATACAGTGGTGGTTGTCTTTCCTCCATCTTTGCTAATGGTACAGGTTTTCCTGTTGTCAAACTTGGAATCTTGCACGACATATGGCTCTTTTTCCCACTGATCATCCAATTTGTGCATTCTTCTTTTTCTTTTTAGCACAATTTCTCCAGGCATAAAAGGTTTAGCTGGCGCACTTTTGTTGTAGTTCTCCTTTTGCTTTTCCCTTACTTTATTGAGACTATCTTCCACGCAGGCTTGTACTCTCCTGTACTGTTCCTGTCGGTTCGTGTCCCAATCTTCAGTAGTAACATCAGCTTCTGGTTCTACAACACCAAGTTCCAAATCCATGGGCAGCTTTCCTGGTCTTGCTCGCATAAGGTAGGCTGGAGTGCAGTTGGTGGAACTCACAGGTATGTGATTGTACAGATCTACCAGGTCAGGTAGTAGGTCTGGCCACCGATTCCGCTCCTCAAGTGGTACCGTCTTCAGCAGATCAATGACTATGTGATTCATCTTTTCACAGAGACCATTGGTTTGAGGGTGGTACGGTGTGGTTCTTATCTTCTTACACCCGTACAGGTGACAGAACTCTTTAAACAATTCGGCTTCAAAGGCAGGACCCTGATCAGTTAACACTTGCTCTGGATATCCATGGGGTCTGCAGAAATACGCTTGAAACATCTTTGCTGCTGTTTCAGCTGTCAGATTTTGACAGGGGCGACCACCAGGAACCTGGAGTAGTGATCCACCATTGTCAGGGCATATGAGTATCCTGACCGGCTGGGTGACAACTTTACATGGTCCAAGGCCACGATCTCCAAGGGACGAGTCGTCTTGATGGGCTGCAGGGGTGCTTTCTGGCTACTGTAGTCTTTTCTTCGGAGGCTACAGGACGCACAGTTTTTACACCATTTCTCGATGGAACTTCGCATTCCCACCCAGTAGAAACGACACTTCAGCAGGGTTTCCAGCTTCTTCCAGCCAAAGTGCCCCGCTCGATCGTGGTAAGCTTCCAACACCATCTGGATGTCTGTTCTTGGGACTACTATCTGCCATACCATCTCATGGGTTCTAGGGTTGACGTACCTTCGGCACAGCTTCTCTCGGTAGATAAACAGCCGGCTTCTCTCGTTCCACAGCTGCTTTGCTTGTTGAGATGCATCCTTCTCCAAGGAGGAACCTTCCTGAGTTATCAGCTCCTTGATGCGGCTGACAACCGGGTCACTGTTCTGGGTCTCCTTCCAGCTGTGGTGAGGTAAAGGGTTTAACGTCTTACCACGCTGCCTCCTGTAGGCTCGTTGCTCGTGGATCATCCCATTTCTGTGGAATGCAGGTAGCTCAATCTCTTCTAGGTCATCCAGTTCCTCTTCCGTGTCGGACTCATGCGGCATTCTGGACAAGGCATCAGCGTTGGCATTCTTACGGCCCGCCCTGTACTTGATTGTAAATTGATAGTTCGACAGCCGAGCCATCCAACGTTGCTCCATGGCTCCCAGCTTGGCTGTTTCAAGATGTGTCAAGGGGTTATTATCAGTGTAAGCAGTGAACTTGCTGGAGGCTAGGTAATGCTTGAATCTTTCTGTAATGGCCCAGACCAGCGCCAGGAACTCCAACTTGAAGCTGGTATAGTTCTCTGGGTTTCTCTCGGTCGGCCGGAGCTTCCTGCTTGCATATGTGATGACTTTCTCCAGGCCATTTTGCTTCTGATTGAGGACAGCTCCCAATCCTTCATTGCTGGCATCAGTGTACAGCAGGAACGGCTGGCTGTAGTCAGGGTAGGCTAAGATCTCATCGCCTGTCAGGATCTCCTTCATCTCCTTAAATGCCTCAGCTTGTTCTTTACCCCAGTGAAATGGAGGATTTCTGCTCTTGAGGGGTTGTCCTACCAGGAGGTCCTGCAGAGGCGCTGCTTTCTTGGTGTAGTCCTTTACAAACCTCCGGTAGTAACCTGTCAGTCCCAGGAACTTGCGCACCTCCTTGAGATTCTTCGGCTCGGGCCATTTCTGGATGGCAGTGACTTTCTCGGGTCTGGCGCTACTCCTTCTGAGCTGACAATATGTCACAAGTACTGTACCTTTTTTTTGAGCAGATGGCACTTTGAAGGCTTCAGTTTCATCCCGTATTTGGACAGTGACTCGAATACCTCTGCCAGGTGCTTCAGATGATCCTCATACGTCTTGGAGTACACAATTACGTCGTCCAGGTACAGCAACACGGTTTCAAAGTTGAGATGTCCCAGGCAACTCTCCATCACTCTCTGGAACATTCCCGGGGCACTGCTGAGTCCAAACGGCATCCTGTCAAACTCACAGAGTCCCATCGGGGTGGTGAAAGCCGTCTTCTCCCGATCCTCCTCAGCCACAGCTACTTGCCAGTACCCACTAGTGAGGTCGAGGGTGGAAAAGTAGTTAGCAGTTTTTAAGGCAGCTAAGGATTCCTCAATGCGTGGTAAAGGGTATGCATCTTTATGTGTAATGCGATTTACTTGTCTGTAATCTACACACATTCTCATGCTTCCATCCTTTTTCCTAACTAGGACTAGAGGTGCTGCCCAGGGACTACAACTATCCTTTATCACCCCTGCTTCCTTCATGTCACGCAACATTTCCTTAGCTTTCTGGTAGTGTGCTGGAGGTATAGGCCTGTACCGCTCTTTGATGGGAGGATGGCTGCCTGTAGGGATATGATGTTGTACTCCCTTAATTGTCCCAAAGTGGATGTTTGCTAAATACCTGTGTGTACTCCTGTACCACCCGTAGTACTCCCTGTTTCTGGTGGGCTGGAGTGGTGTCTGTCCCGACATGGAGCTGCTGACACCAATCCTCCACCTGGGTTGCTGGGTCATTATCCTCCGCTGGTTGGCGGGAGGCTAAGGACTCTGTCGTGAGAATGGAGTTGTTATCTACGGTATGTAATTTAGCAACAGTGGCATATCGTGGTAAATTCACTTCATCTTCTCCCCAGTTGAGAAGACGTACAGGTACTCTCCCATTTCATACTTCCACTACCCCTCTAGCAGTCAAGAGTGTAGGTCTGTGCTCTGAACAATGGGGCTCTACTACTGCTTGGTAGTTCTGTCCTCTCAGACCTATTGCTGCTCTACACCATATTAGCATTTCACTCATTGGGGTATCACAATGGGGTTCGGGTCTGTCACCCATACATTACCAATTTCACCATCTGTCAGCTTCGCTTGCTGCTGGCACATCAGGGCCCGGATCTCCCTCTGGATCACTCCCTTTTGCTTTGGCCTGGCAACTTCGGCGAGCTGTTGGAGCAAAAACACAACTTCTCCCAGACAGTTACTAATAATGTTTGTACCTAAAACCACATTTAAGCCATTTTCCTCATTTACAGTTTTTACTACTAAGAGTCCCTTGTCCTTCAGCTCCACTCTGCCCACCTTTACGTCCACGTTTTTGGCTCCGAGTATATCAACCGGGAGACCATTAGAGGCATACACAGCAAAGTCAGGGCTCGGGGGCTGGAGACTGTCCATGGACCAAAACTTATTATACAGGACATCAGGTATGATGGTCACCTGAGATCCAGTGTCCAGCAGGGCAGGGATTGCGATCCGTCCAGGATGATGGACAGGTAGGGTCTTCCTCCCACAAACCTGCGGTTCCAGTCTGAGGGGCCTGATGAGTCTATTCCTGGGTGTTGGCCCTCGGACCCAGGATCTGCTCGTTTAAAGGACACTGTCGGGCTAGATGACCTTCCCTGTTGCAACGGTAGCAGATGATCTTTCGGCGAGGATTGTGCTGATCAGGGTCGCTCCTAGGGGTGGCGTTGTCCTCCTCCGGTGGGGCGACGTCCTCCTTTTCCTCCGGTTCATCCAAGGGACATCCTCTGGGCAGTCGGCTAGCAGGATCTTTCTTCCTTCTTCCTTCCGCAGTTGCAGGGCACTCATTACAGCGGCCAGGTTTTTAGTCAGCTGGCGCACTTCTGAGCGCAGACAGTCCAACTCAGTAGGGGACGCCACCTGCGTTTTGGCTTCGCCACCAGCGGGGAAAAGGTGGATGCTGCCGGCTTTAGAGTGGCTTCACTCGGGTGACACTGGGTCGACATCTCGGGCTTCTCCAGGGGTCGCAGTCCTTTTATAGCCATATCTTTTAGGGCATCAAAGGTAGCGTCAGGATGATCCAAGGACCACCAGTGCACAGTCCTTCTTTCAGCTTGGGACCTCAGTCCCCGTACAAACTGTTCCTTCAACATTTTGCTTTCATTAATGGCACTTATAGGGTTGACCTGTTTGAGAGCTCGCAGGGCCCCCTGTAGTCGGCAGGCGTAGTCCCTAATACTGTCATCTGGTCTCTGGGAGCATTGGTAAAACCTCATCCGGAGATCTGTTTCAGTGCAGTCCTCAAAAATAGTCTGTAGCTTTAAGAAAATTGAAAGCACTGATTCCTGGTCTGCAGCTGTCCAAGTCTCTACTTCCCTCTCTGCAGCACCAGTCAATTGTCCTACTACCACTGCAGCTCTTTGTTTCTCTGTCATAGGGTACATGTCCATTATGCTGCATATTTTAGGCTTAAACCCTGACAGGGTATCTGGCTTACCGCTATACTGAGGGAGCCACTTTGCTCCAGGCAGGTATGGGAGCGTCAGCGGTACTATCGGGCCACAGGACCAGGTGAGAGGCCAGCGTTTCCATCCTGCGCGGCAGCGCCGGCGGGTAAGTCATTGGAGCGGTCGCCCTCGGCCGCGCTGTCAGCTTGCGGCTGCGACATGTCTGCGCCCCCCTAGTTAAGCGTGGCCTACCTTCTCCTGAAGGCTGCAGCTCTCCGGGCCTAGCGATGTGGAAGGACCTGCTGCCGCGTCAGCGTTGGGGGCGTGTCCGGGACTCCGCACGCTTTCTGCAGGTACGCCCCTTCTCCTTGCGCTGTAGC
Source organism: Oophaga sylvatica (assembly GCA_033576555.1). Classification (NCBI taxonomy): domain Eukaryota; kingdom Metazoa; phylum Chordata; class Amphibia; order Anura; family Dendrobatidae; genus Oophaga; species Oophaga sylvatica. The sequence continues at coordinate 210,842,558 of JARQOD010000002.1, forward strand.
GCTGTACTTTGGCGGGCAATGGCGGACAATTGGCGCCAAAAATCTCAAAAACAGTAACACAGTCTATAGCACAAAAACAGTCCAATTCAGGCACACAGGACTCACATATAGCGAGCTTCTTATCCTGTTCGTGACGCCAAGTTAGATCAGTCGCACGTAGCAGGGCTTTGCGGTACTCGGCACCGAGCCCGTTAACTTCACTGGGGGATGTCACGGGTAGCACAGCTCGGTCCGTTGCCCTGGGCGCTCACTAAAGGGGATATTTACAGGGGATTGTAGAATGTTCGTGACGCCACCTGTGGTTTCTAATCAGGGTGACCAGCGCTGCAGGGTGAATCCTCTGAGGGGTTGTTACTGGGCAGCAAGGTGTTAAGTCTCCCACAGGTGAGACTGATCCCTCGAGGTATATGGCGGTGTAGGGGTGAAGGAGCAATAATGCAGACACACACAAGACAGTCTCTTTCTGTACCTTTACTGGTGGTGAAGTTGCAGGCACGTCCCGGGAGGCCGTCAGGGTGGAGGATGCATGTCCAGCAATCCACTGAGTAGGTGTAAGGCCTCCTTACGTCCTTATGTGTGTGAGTTTCTAACTTGCATAAAACAGAGTTTAACTCCTTCTCTTTGCTACGCCCGGCTGATCTTGTGAAGAGGTATTCTTGTGGACAGAACAGTGTCTCTATGGCGGTACCTGCCAGACCCCCGTCTTCCTAACCTCAGTTACGTATCAGCACTGCTGGGCCCCTGCGACTTGAAGTCCAGGGTCTCCGGTTTTTCCCACTAGCTGTGAAGATACTAGCAAGCTCGGACCCGGTGTCCGGTAGTGCAGAGTGGAGGTAAGCTATCGTTGCTATTTCTCCTCAGTCACTCTCTCTTTTCCCTTTTCCACTTGCCTGTCGTCCTACTCACACATTTAACATAAGCACAGGCAGCAGTAGATGTCAGCTTCTTGCTCAAACTTCCTCAGCTCTCAGGCTAATCTGACAGGAGTCTCTCTCCGGTGTTCTGAGGAGATCTTATCTCTCCCTCTCAGCTCGTCTGAGGTAACTTGCCGTTCTGAGATGTTCTGCTGTTCTGAGGTAACACCAACAACTAGCTAAACCGCAGCTAGACTGCCTTCATCTCACTACTGTCTCAAGGGCTCCCTCTGGTGGAACCAGGAAAAATGTGAAGTGTTGTGTGCTTATAGATTATCATGGATTTACCTTTCCGTGCATCCTCCTGGGTACATGTGGCACCAAGCGCAGCTGGGCTACACATAAGTTTCTTAGTAATGTATTTTTTCTGTGTTATACAGTACATGTTTGCTTTTTTTAAATGTAAGGAGAAAAAAGCAGACCTTGCTAGTAAGACCCTACAATCTAATTGTAAAAATTAAACTTGGCACTCAGGCTTTTTCTGGCCTTCAATAAATTATTACAATCTTGCATTTTCATTTGTAAAAATCTATAAATTGCATATTGTAACTAAACCAAATGAATGAAACAATTGCATATTTGTATGGCATTTCTCAGCTTCAGCAATTTCAACAATGTGAACAGGCTCACAAGATACTGTAAAGGGGCGGGTGTACTGGAAGCTATGTGATGTTTTACCTCTGTAATGTCTATGGCATGAAGGTGTTGTCCTGCCGTGAGGGTGCATACAGAGCAATTAGAGTCAGAGTCCAAGATCACGTCAAACAGTTCAGCTTTATTTTCCTACCGGGCACAGCACATCCAAGACACCAAAGCATCTCTTAAACGATACCAGCAATACATTCTTCACAGGGCTGCTTCTTCTCCGCTGCCACACCAGAATGGACCAATAAGTATTGACGGGACGAGGAGCCCGGTGAAAACTTCAACTGCTTCCCCTCGAGACACTTCAATCCAGCATAAGAAAAACACGTTTACTAGGTCGTCCACCCCTTCTCTGGTTATGCTTCCCGGATACTTCTGATGGCCCACTCGCTTCTATGCTTCAGCACGACGTCTTCTGCTGAGAGTTCCCACAGTGGTTCTTCCACTGGACTACAGCTGTGTAAACCCACTCTCTCTGAGTCCACACCATCATGGTGAATCCTACACCGGCTTCTTCAGGGGTTGCTTGTCCTCTATTCTTCCTACCCTATGCTTAGGTCCCAGGAACGTGGACGTCCTCACAGTAGTAAGGTCCACCCTTGATTGATCTCCACTAGAGGAGAACTTCCTGACAGATCACCGATTGGAGGCAAATCCTTCCCTAGCAAAAAGTCCCTAACTATTGTATCTAATGGGCTGGATGTGCTCTCTGCCCCCATCTAATTTCCAAACCCTAATACTGCACTGATGTCTTTTATAACTTCCTAACTGGATCACTAAGGTGCCCCCATTAATGACCACTCGCAATTAACAGTTAACCCATGACTATATACACTATACTTCCAGTGCCCTCCTCTAATGACCCCTAGGAAGCACTGACTACCTGTCACTAAACCCCCACATATATACCTACATAGCAATATACAAAGCACACATATATACACATTGACACAATTAAAGTGGATGAAACCTTAAAGGGTTAATACCCTTCCACCTCCTTACATTCCCCTTCCCTTTAACCATTGCCGTCCCGGCAATGTGAACACTTTAATATACATATGTATATATATACAGTGAGGCACATATCAACCATTAAAACTTTTTTTCAATAGAACCATAAATAATAAAATTAAAAAAAATGGGAAGAGAGCGTCCTGCACTCCCCTTCCCTTTGAGGGAAGCAGGGTTAATGCTCCAAAAAAAACCAAAAAACACAAAAAACTGTTTCTTAAAGGTCCCGTGGACCGTGTTCAGCTCTCTTTAGGAGCGTTGCAGGGTTCTCTACCCTGGGAGACGCGGAACAGTCCCTGAAATGTGCAAATGTGCACTAGACGGGAAAAGGGCCAGTATCTTTCGGTGGCGCACATTCTACGCGGCTTTTCTACTTGATGCCCAGCTCCTGGCATGGGCTGATGGGGACTCTGCAGCTGCAAAGTCTCCAAACTGAGGAGAAGAAAAGAGCAGAGGCATCCTCAGTTGCCTCCGCACGTAGATCCTCATCTTCTCCGATGGTCTCGCTTTCCGCAAAAACCTGACAGGAGTGTGGGAGCGAGGGGGCTTCCAGGGTTTCGTCGGAGCTGCCGGAACTTGCTCCCGGGGTGTGCGGGTGTTCCAACTCCTGCCGTCTGGCGGGCACAGCTTGTTGGTTCTGGAACGGCCTGTGCTGTGGGCGGACACCTCTCCAGCATGACGTCTGACTCCGGCTCCGCAGGCCCAGCTGTTCCGTGCACTGTCCCCTGCCGCGTGTCTTCCTTCCGGGTAAGTGTCTTGTCTTTCTTCAACTCTTCCCAGCTACAGGAGGGGCGTCTGGATTCTTCTTCCGGCCTCCATTCTGCAGGGCCGCTCTCGTTCCAGGGAGGGACTCTCATCGGCCTCTCCACCCATTTTCCAGCATTAGGTGGGAAACTGCAAATGTCCATCTCAGCATTCTCCTGCTCGCATGGGCGTCCCAACATGGTTGACAGTTCTCTTTTGGCGCTACTGAGTCACCGTCACGCCCATGAAGTGCAGGTTGATGACAAGGACAGTCCTTTTTGGCACCAGAATTCTCCATCTTGTCAGACGCCATTTTGGAATCTGTAACATCTTCCTCCATCTTTTCTTCAGTCAAGTCCGGTACTTTAGTCACATCTGTGCTGTCAGATACCTCCAGCTCTTGGAATTTTTCAGAGCATTCCTCCAATTCCAGAAAGAGGGCAATAGCTTTCAATGCCGCGGCTTCCATGCACTTCATCGTTGTTACGTTGTCACTGTCAGATGGGGCAGTGAGATCCTGCCGACTACGCCACTTGTAAAGGGGCAGCCGCGGGGCCGGTGTACTGGAAGCTATGTGATGTTTTACCTCTGTAATGTCTATGGCGTGAAGGTGTTCTCCTCCCGTGAGGGAGCGTACAGAGCAATTAGAGTCAGAGTCCAAAATCACGTCTAACAGTTCTGCTTTATTTTCCTCCGGGCACAGCACATCCCAGACACCATAAGCATCTCTTACACTATACAAACAATACATTATTCACAGGGCTGCTTCTTCTCTGCTGCCACACCAGAATGGACCAATAAGTATTGACAGGATGAGGAGCCTGGTGAAAACTGCACTTCAACTGCTTCCCCTGGAGACACTTCAATCCAGCATAAGAAAGACACGTTTACTAGGTCGTCCACCCCTTCTCTGGTTATTCTTCCCGGATACTTCTGATGGCCCACTCGCTTCTACGCTTCAGCACGAGCTCTTCTGCTGAGCGTTCCCACAGTGGTTCTTCCACTGGACTACTGCTGTGTAAACCCACTCTCTCTGAGTCCACATCATCACGGTGAATCCTACACCGGCTTCTTTAGGGGTTGCTGGTCCTCTGTTCTTCCTACTCTATGCTTAGGGCCCAGGAACGTGGATGTCCTCACAGTGGCAAGGTCCACCCTCGACTGATCTGCTACGAGGAGAACTTCCTGACAGATCACCGCTTGGAGGCAAATCCTTCCCTATCAAAAAGTCCCTAACTATTGTGTCTAATGGGCTGGATATGCTCTCTGCCCCTATCTAGTGGCCAAACCCCAATACTGCATTGACGTCTTTTATAACTTCCTAACAGGATCACTAAGGTGCCCCCATTAATGACCCCTCGCAATTAATAGTTAACCCATGACTATATACACTATACTTCCAGTGCCCTCCTCTAATGACCCCTAGGAAGTACTGACTACCTGTCACTAAACCCCCACATATATACCTACATAGCAATATACAAAGCACACATATATATACACATTGACACCTCCACCTTCCACCTCCTTACAATACCATGGATCTAAAACCCACCAACACATTTGATGGCTGTTGGCCAGACAATGGGTAACACAGTGACTCACTGGTTAGCTCTGTGGCCTTTCAGCGCTGGGGTCCAAATCCCACCAAGGACAACATCTGCAAGGAGTTGGTATGTTCTCCCTGTGTTTGTGTGGGTTTCCTCTGGGTTCTCCGGTTTCCTCCCACACTCCAAACACATATTGATAGATTGTAAGCCTCAGTGGGGACAGCGATTATAATGTATGCAAAGCGCTACAGAATATGATGGCACTATATAAGCAAAACATAATGCTTCGGCCAATTGTTCTGCCTGCAGCTATCTAAGCCTAGCATTCCTGAGATCTATGTGAAAGATCAGCTGCCATCTCAGGGAGAACAAAAGTCTCTCGAAGTTTGCTCATCCCTAACTATACCAGAACTTTACCCAAACTTAAACCTGAACCGCATAGAAGTCATTGGGAACCTGAGATTTGGATCTGGTAAATCTCTCACACTCTCTTTGAACTCCAGAACTGTAAAATGGATTTCCAGTAAAAGTCCGTGTTGGGAGTCCAGAACCGGACATGTGTCCCGTACAAACCCCGACCTTACATCTCTAATTAGGGTGCTTTCATATTGCGTTTAGTTACACGCTTCGTGGCCCCATTTTGCGAGGGGGGGTTCGGACGTACGCCTTGAAGGGGCCACCGTAACTAAACACAATGTGAAAGCATCCTTAAACGGTCAGCCAAAACTGTCATTCTCTGTTTGCTTGCTGATTATTAGTCTAAAGTGTATTGAGCCTTTAAATTCGGTAATGATAAGGGCATTTTACTTATGTTATCTTGTATGATCTTGTGTTAACTTGTAGCCGAAGATTGTTTGATTGTTTGTTTAGTTGTTTGTCTGTTTTTTAACAGCACAATGAAAGGATTGTTAATGTATCCAATGACAAGTCACAATTAGTCACAGAGCTGCATATGAGCCTCTAACAAGTGTTACCTGACCAAGTTCTCTGATGGGCTTATTCTCTATCCATAGGCACATTTGAATATATAACGGAATGTAAATTTAATATCAAGTAAATGAATTTGTAGTTGTTCTTTATAATATTAATATGCAAATGAAAAAGCAAAATAGTATTCAGCCGCTCAAAGCAGTCATTTGTGTAATTGATAGTGACAGCAATGAAATGTACTGAACTAGTTTTTCTATCAGTCCTTATTAAACAAAGTGGTAGTAATTATTAACAATTTATTAGTTGTTTTAAGGGTGAGTGCACTCGCTGCGGGTTTCTGCATGTATCCAAATTCCCTCTTACCGTAATGCATAATGTGATTACAAAATATTGCGGCCATTGGGTATAACAGCAAGTGCAGTTTAGACTCATGTAGACAATCGCAGTGTGGTGTTTAACCCTTAACTATATCTTCTAGCATCAACAAATGAATGCATTTTATCTATATATCACTGCTATGTACAGTGATCAAAGTTCAGCAGTCAAATCTTCACGGCTTCTCAGAACACAGAAAACACACACTGAGCTCTGCTATATTAGTGTTACTGCTGTCTCTGTACATCCAACTTCAGTATGCAGTGCGCAGTAGCCAGTGACAAAGTCATCTCAACTGCTGGGCTTTTCATATTCAGCAGTTACACTGACATAGCAGATCTCAGAGTTCAGTGTGCAGAGAGCAGCAGCTGTGATGATTTGACAGCTGCACTCTGCATAGTCGGTAAAAAAAATAAAGTAAAAAGTAAGAAAAATAAAATTTGAATCCCCTCTCCCCCTCCCTTCACCATCATTAGAAATAAATAAATTTAAAAAAATAAGCACGGTTGGATTCACCACATTTGTAAAAGTCTTCTTCCAGCTGTGAGAACAGATTGATAGTCTGCCATTTCTAGCACAATGGAAAGCTGACCTTATCTGTTATCATTGCTAGATGAAGTCAGTTCAAACAAAGTCAAGGATGAGGTTCAAATTCCAAAGGAAACTTAGAAAAAAAGTAAAAAAATAAATTAAAAAAATTAAAAATAAAAAATAACAGCCCTCCATTAAAAATAAAGAAATTCAAAACATAAACTTATTTAGTATTGCTGCATGCTAAAAGAGTAGGCCATCAAAGTACAATAATAATTAAATGCAATAGACAGAAAAATAATCAAAATGCCATAATTGTTTTTTCGGTCACCACAACTCTCTAAAAAAATGCATTAAGGCCAGTTTCAAACACGGTACCGGAGATATCTGTGTCCGCGTAAATACGTGGTATATCCGTGTGACACACGTGTGCCGCATCGGGACCACACGGACGGCTTCAGGGAAAGTAGCGCTACAGTAAGCGCTGTTTCCCTGCTTGTGGTGCTGAAGCTCCCTGTCATTATTCTCCCTGCTCTGCAGGCAACAGCAAGCAGGGAGAATGAATGAAAGAAAACCCGACGTGGGGTCCCCCTTAGAATTTGAACCAACCCCGCAAAACTATACAGCTGCGGGCTGCTGTTTTTAGGCTCGGGGGCCCATATGCATGGCATCTTTCCAGCCTGAGAATAGCAGCCCGCAGCTGTATAGTTTTGCCGGGTTGGTTCAAAAACTAAAGGGGACGCCACGTCGGCATTTTCATTCATTCTCCCTGCTCGCTGTTGCCTGCAGAACAGGGAGAATAATGACAGGCAGCTTCAGCACCACAGGCAGGGGACAGCGCTTACAGTAGCGCTTCTTCCCCTGCGCCTGTCTGTGCGCACGGAAGACAGTGTAAATAGTTCTCCGTGTGCACGTGTGCAGGACGTTTTGCGTCCTTGCTGCTGGAGAAAAACGGACATGTCAGCGTATTTTGCACACGGACATATGGTCCATGGAAACACGCTGACATGTGCATAGACTCATTTATTTAATTGGTCTATGTGTGTCAGTGTCTCCGATACGTGAGAAAACTGTCACTACACGTACTGCAGCCACTGACGTGTGAAAGAGGCCTAAAAGCTGATGAAAACATTGTATGTTCCCTAATACTTAATCAATAAAAACGTTAGCTCAGCATGCAAAAAAAAGCAATTGCTAACATAACTTCATCAACAGAAAAATAAAAATGTCAAGGGTCCTGCAATATGCTGTCACAAACAAAAAAAAAGTTTTAACTTCTGATTTTTTTCAACAGCAAAATAAAAAAATTAATACAAGTTTGATATCACTGTAATCATACTGACCTGGAGAATCATATAACCTGGTTAGAATCATATCACCTGGTTAGTTTTACCATACAATGAATGCCGTACAAAAATAAAAAATAATAGGTCGTTTCAGCAGTTCTTGGTGACATTGTTGACATGTACTACATTGCAGTCACCACAAAAAGGCTGTGATCCGAATCTTCATTCTCCAGTATCCTTTTACAAAAACCCAAAAGGGGAGGAGTAAAATCACAGACATTTACTGCAGTCGAATGTGAGCATTACACTTGGTTTTCATATCAAATGTGATTAACAGTTGAAAATATCTAAACTTTTTTAAGCATTTTTCAAATTTTATGCTGTTAAGAAAAATTAAATATTTTTAAAAATAATTACCGTATATACTTGTGTATAAGCCGACCCGTATAAAGCCGAGACCCCTAATTTTGCCACAAAATACTGGGAAAACTTATTGACTCATGTATAAGCCGAGGGTGGTGCTCCATAGATAAATACCCCCCATAAAATGCTGCACAAGGGTCAATTGGTGGTCCAAAAAGATGCTCCATAGATAAATACCCCCTTAAAATACTGCACAAGGGTTAATGGTGGCCCAAGAAGATGCTCCATAGATAAATACCCTTCATAAAATGCTGCACAAGGGTTAATGGTGACCCAAGAAGATGCTCCATAGATAAATACCCCCCATAAAATGCTGCACAAGGGTTAATTGTGGCCCAAAAAGATGTTCCATAGATAAATACCCCCCATATATTGCTGCTGCCGCTGCTGCTGCAATTAAAAGAAATGACATACTCACCTTTCGTCGCTGGGGGCCAGGTGACAGTGTCCTGAGCAGGCGGGGACACCGGCGTGCTATGGGGGCAAGGTGCCGGTGTCGCCGCTGGCTCAGGCCCGCGGCACTGGTGATATTTACCGTTCCCCATTCCATCGCTGTGCACCGCTCTGTCTTCCGGGTCCTCTGCAGTGACGTTCAGCAGAGGGCGCGCACTGAATACGTCATCGCGCCCTCTGACCTGAACGTCACAGTCAGAGGACATGGAGGACAGAGCGGCGGTGGAATGGGGACAGGTGAATATTGCTCTGCTCCCCGTCCTCCCCCCGTCGTACTCACCCCATCCTGGTGCACAGTCTCTACAGCCCCTCTTCTTCCATGGTCTCAGCGCCTCTGCTCTTCCAGGTTTCAGCGGTCACGTGGTACCGCTCATTAAAGTCATGAATATGTGCATATTCGTGACTTTAATGAGCGGTACCACATAACCCTGAACATAGGCGCCGTACACCTTGGGAGAAGCAGGGGCTGCAGAGACCGTGCCAGGAGGGGGTGAGTATGATCTCTGACACACGCGCTCCCCCTCCCCCACCGACCCCGGTATATGACTTGCATATAAGCCAAGAGCGGCACTTTCAGCCTTAAAAAATGGGCTGAAAATCTCAGCTTATACGCGAGTATATACGGTAAAACATTATATATTTTTTTTTGCATTGTTACATTTCTTTATGATACATTCCCTTAAAAGCAAGACTTTGATGACAGCAAACACTGAGAGTTTAGTTTGTATAGTATGGAGTATGCTAAAATCTCCATGCCCGAACTCCAGAGCATAAACTTCTACTGACCCAAAAGCAAAATAAACTTCAATATGCCCAAAATCATATAAATATCCACAGATTTGGGATGCTGTTCTGAGGAGCAATGAAATAAGACTAAACCTTTTCAGGCCTATGCATCAGAAGTATGTCTGAAGGAGGAGGATTTAAGCATAAGGTGAAAAGGACACGCTGCCTACAGTGATGCATGGTGGTGGCTCAGTGATTCTCTTCGGCTGCTTTACTTCTTTTGGTACTGGAAATCTGCCGTGTGTAGAGGGCAATTTGAATTCAAACGAGTATCAGAAAATCCTAGGAGAAAGCTTTATACCTTCTGTTAGAAAACTGAAGCTTATGACAACACTTCACTTTCCAAAATGACAATGATCCCAAGCATAGTTCAAAGTCCACAAGGCTTGATTTCAGGAGCAGTCATTGAAGATGTTGTAGTGGCCTGTCTTGACTCAATAGAAAATCTTTGGTGAGATTTGAAGAAGGTGATTGTAACAGGAAAATCCAAGAATGTTAGTGAGCTTGAGACCATTGACCATGAGGAATGGGGTAATATTTCTCAGGAACGCTTCCAGAAGCTGGTATCTGGCTAAGCATCACATTTACAGCAGGTCATAACAGCCAATGGTTCTCACTAAGTACTAAAGATGTTTGTCATAAAGGTTTAACATAATTCTGAGACTGCAGTAGTCAGAAAAAAATGCATTTTGTGATAGTTTATTGAAAACAGTAGAAAGTTTATCAAATTTGCTGATTTACCTAATTTGCATTGGAAGTTGAATAATTTTTATTGCAGCTGTTTTAATATGTCTGTCCTACATGTGATAAAATGCTATAGGTAAGATGTCGTTAAAGAATATGTCACCAGTCCGTGGATGCCCTTTTAGGTTAAGATAACAATAGACAGCCACAAACTGAAGGTTTTCTATATACCATTTATTATCAAATATGCTGGTAAGTGTTCAAAATGTCACCCTAGAAGCCCCATCACACAGAGCAGGATCTTATAACCTCCTGTGGCCCCTTTCACTATGACAGTGGAAGGAATCGCTCTCTAAACTAAATCAGCACTCCTGCAATCCTTACTAGGCAATTAGCGAACGGTAACAACATTAGCACAGGTTCTGTTCGGTAACTGCCTACCAACCCTCTGCCTCCACAGCCAGATTTAATTTTAACATTTTTATTTTTCCTCTCCATCTACCAAAGCTTTCCTTTTTATTTTAATGTAAACATAGACATATGAGGGCTTGTTCTTCACTTGATGAGTTGTGATATAGTGAAAATTGCTGTCACATATGATGCTTAGCCAATGGCTGAGCTTCAGAAAAGTACCAAGATGATGATGGGGCCTTCAACAGTCATGGGAACCCATTTGTAACTGTGTGCGCCAGCAACTGCTCTACGTAAATGCTGCTGTTAGAGTGTGGTAAGCAGCACCAATTGAAGTTAAGCTCCGAGTCCTAAACCTTGTCCACACTTCTTCAGTGCTGATATGCATTTACATAATTTTGCTCTAAGGCGTTAATGGTTGAGACAGTGCTGATTTAACTCAAATCACAAGTTCTCACAAAAACACATTACATCTTGCACTTTCACGATGAGGAGGCCCATGGGGGATTGTGAGTAGAGATGAGCGAATTTGTTCGGATTTTATCCCTGAATCTGATTTTGATATATTCTAGCCATATTTGAACACTATTCATGCCGAATGTATGTCTTATGATCAGTTCCGAACATATTCGGTAATTTCTACTCCCATTGACTCTAATGACGTTCGGCTGTGTTGCAAAAACAATATTCACTGCCGATCGTATTCGAAACCGAATCTGAACAAATTTGCTCATTTCTAGTTGTGAGATCCTGCTCTACCTGCTGTGATCCTATAAGCTAAAAGTTTTGACACAAATTTTGCTAGAAAGTGAGGACCTTTATGATGTTTATGATGGTATTACCTACTCCGATCAGCATGTTTGAAAATAGGTATGATCAGGGTTGCCAACTGTCCAGAAATTTCAAGACAGTCAGTAAAAATAGGGCTCTTTTTTGCCCTGTCCCTAAAAAAATAAGGCGTCCATGATTTTTTTAAACCTAAAGAAACTTGTACAAACTATTCTAACTGTAATTATCATCATTTTACAGTTTTCAGTGACTACAGCTGATGTCTTCATGTCAGAATTATGGGCTGTAGACATGGATCACTTATAATCAGAATGATTTATTCTAGTTTTCCAAGTGTCCATAAAAAATATTGTCTGTCCATGATTTTTAATAACCTGTTGTGAGACAGTGAAGGAATATGTGTTGAATGGGGTGTACATTTCACCTAGGTACTGTGCTGTATGGTATAAGGGAGATGTGTGGCTTTGTAAACCTAGTGGTAGAGAAAGGTCACTACACCTCACATTCAGCACACACTTGCAGCTCAGGCCTGAAACCATTCAGCTGTTAATTAGGAGACCAGAAGTAGGTGTCTGCAAACACAGTCAGGGAGCACGCTTAGTCTGGACACAGGAAGGTGTCCCGGCACAAGAAGCAGTCTACAGGAGTGGGAGTACGCTTAGTCTGGACACAGGAAGGTGTCCCGGCACAAGAAGCAGTCTCCACTAGTGTGAGCTATCTCAGTCTGGGTGCTCGATGTACCCCGGACACAGGAGTAGCCTCGGTGAGAATCCGTGTGAATAGCGGCTGAATAGGAGGGGAGCTCTCTCAAGTCTGGACGTTGAAGGTGCCTTCAGACACAAGGAGGAGACTCTGTGAACCTCAGTGCTGGTAAATGCTGAACATATGTGTTGTTTTGGGCACAGACTGGTAGAGTCTGGACCCGGATAGAAAGGGAAATCTATCTAAGTGTAATTAGTGGCTCGACAAGCCTAGGTCTTATGTTTATGATTTATTTTTATCTGTTTGCTGTGGACTTTAATAAAGCTGGTTGCGGCCAGTTTTCACCAGAACTGCTGTCTGAATGAACTGTTTCCGTGCCACTCTGTCTACCCAGACGGCGATCTCAGAGCTATATCCCCTGGAAATGTTACAATTGGCGGAGAATGCTGGGGCAGCACAGTGGCTGATACAATTGGTGCTGGAATGTGCGTGCGGCACAGTGGCTTAGAGACAGCAATAAAGGTGAAGTCTGTTGAAATAGCAGCAGAGAAAAAAAAAAGGTGTGTCAAGAGAAACGTCTGATTGGAGCAGTCTTAAAGAGACAGTAGCCCTAATAGAGTTTGCAAAAGAAAAAAAAAAAAAGTGTGTCTGCACAGCAAAGCTGAACTTGTTGTGGAAAAGACTGTGGAGTGTGCAGCAGCAAAAGAGAAACGTCTATTGGAGCAGTCTTAAAGAGACAGTGGCCCTAATAGAGTTTGCAGAGAAAAAAAAAAAAAAAAAGTGTCTGCACAGCAGAGCTGAATTTTTCTGTGGAAAAGACTGTGGAGTGTGTATGTCTTGAGTGAAGACTGCCGTTGTTGAGACAGAGAAGTCTGACAGCATGGATGACAGCATGGAGGCGCTGTTTGAACAAATGGCGCAAGTTAATGTGCAACATAAGACTGCCGTGGTTGAGACAGATAAGTCCGGCAGTATGGAGGAGCTCATTGAGTACCTGGTCCAGGCCCAGCGGAGCATGCAGCAGAGCATGGAGCAGAGCATGGAGCAGCAGCGCCTGCAGCACCAGCAGCGCATGCAGCAGGCCCAGCAGCAATTCCTGCAGCAGCAGCAGGAGAATAACCGGTTATTTGTTGAGCAGATGGCAGCACAAAAAAAGGATTTCGGTGCCGCGTCCCGAAGTGATGGGGCAAAGTCACCTGCATTGTCCGCTGTAAAGAAGGCGGTAAGACGGTCCCTGAAAAAGATGACACCTCGTGATGATGTGGAGGTATATCTCACTAGGTTTGAGAGATTGGCAGAGAAGGAGAATCTGCCCCTATCTGAATGGGCCATGATGGTCGCACCCTATCTGATTGGAGAGCCCCAAAGGGCCTATGCTGACCTGAGCGAGCAGGACAGCCAAGACTATGCCAAGCTGAAAGCGGAGATTCTTACCCGGCTGGGTGTTACGGTGGCAGCCCGTGCCAGGGGAGTTCATGACTGGAGATACAGTTGGGAGTCTGCAGTCAGCAGGCCTGATTATGGAGTTGAAAAGGTGGTAGTGAACCGCTACACCCGAGCATGTCCTCCTGAGGTACAGCCGTCTGAGAGGTCGTCACTTCGGAGTTCCCGGACGCTGAACTCTCGCGGTAAGAGCGTTCCAGCTGTTGGGGACATGGGGTATGCTGATAAGCGGGTTCAGGCCCGAGGGGACATGTGGGTGGGAGAGTGTGATGGACAGTGTTGGAGCTGGCGTGAAATTGCAGCCAACTGTCCAATAGAGGGGGAGCCTATGTGTTGTGATGTTGGCGGATCCCTCTCTCCCTGCGCAGAGCCTGTGTGTGTGTCCACCTCAGCCGAAGAGACTGGACCACAGGGGTCCCCGGTGGTTGTAAATGACTGCCCAGCACAGGCCCTCTTGGACTCAGAGAGTCCAGTGACTTCCGTATGTGACAGCCTGATTGATAGGGACTTCATCCCTGATAAACACCTGAGTGTGGTGTGCATCCATGGAGACACCAAAGTCTACCCAGAGACTGCCGTGGACTTGGTCCCCAAACTCGGGGAGGTTTCATGTGAAGTGGGGGTAGTGAAGACCCTGGTGCAACCCGTTATATTGGGTAATGACTTTCCCCGATCTAAGGATCTCTGGGGGAAAAATGTTTCTGATGGACAGTGTGATAAAGCTCCTATTGAGGGTGCGCAGTCCCGAGGGGCGGAACACAATGCTAGTGGGCCGTTAAACTTATGTGATAATGATGATAATGATGATGATGATCATGATAATGATGATGACCATGATAATGATGATAATGATAATGATGATGATGATGATGATCATGATAATGATGATGACCATGATAATGATGCTGATGCTGATAATGATAGTGATGATGATCATGATAGTGATGATGATACTGATCATAGTCATGATAATGATATTGATAATAATGATGACTGTGATAGTGATGAAATTCCTTTGCAGGTGATGTTGGGAGACGAGGATGGTGGTTCTCAGGAACCGAGTGTCCCTGACTTACCTGTGTCCTGTGACAATTTTGAGAGTGAGCAGTGGCGAGACCCCTCTCTTAGGACGGCACAGGAAAATATGATTGTTCTAAATGAGGTTTCCCAGGAGCCTGGCTCTGAGGAGAGGTTTCCTCATGCTGCCATGAACAATAACCTATTGTATAGGGACACTGAAGTCCAGGGAGAGGTCGTGAGTCAGCTCCTAGTACCTGAGCTATATGGAAGTATAGTGCTGGGGTTGTCACATAGTCACATACTTGAGGGACCAGATGGTGAAGTTAATGTTGTGGATGACATGTTAACTAAGGTTCCAGATCAAGATGTGAATGAAAATGAATTGTATAACCCTGACAGTGAGCAGGATGTGAATGAAAATGAATTTTATAACCCTGACAGTGAGCAGGATATGAATGAAAATGAATTGTATAACCCTGACAGTGAGCAGGATGTGAATGAAAATGAATTGTATAACCCTGACAGTGAGCAGGATATGAATGAAAATGAATTGTATAACCCTGACAGTGAGCAGGATGTGAATGAAAATGAAGTGTATAGCCCTGACAGTGAGCCAGATGTGGCTGAGAAAAAGGGGTCAGATAGTGATAGTGAATCATCTGATGACCATAAAGCAACCAGTGCAAATGAGGAAGGCATGGTAGCAGAGGAGGTTGAGAGTCCTGAGAAGAAAGCTGATGCTGACCTTACAGCCAGACAGAAGATGGCATCTGAAGATGTTTTACATTGGCCGGTTCCCTGGCGAAGACTAAGGTGAAAGGAGGAGAGCTGAGCTTTAAAGGCAGGACTCTGAAACTGAACACAGCACAAGTGGATGCTGTTGAAGATGAGAAGTTGTCGGGGTGTGGTGTGGATCTGCATCATGCCAAGGACTCTGAAGGTGAGGCTGCAGAGGTGGAAAAAGCCATAGAAGTGGTAGACACCAAACCAGATGCCTCATCAGTAGCTGCAACTCGTGAAGCTCAGGCTGGAAGTTCGGCGCCCGAGCCTCAGCAGTGTTCCCGAGTGATACCAAGGATCTGGATAAGTCACAAGATGAGATTTTGAGACATCGGGCTGGCGTTGGTGAGCTCAAGCGCACTTTCAGGGAGGCTACATCGGAGCCACGTCCCAACAAATGGGAAAAGCGATGTGTCACTCCGTTGCCGCTACAGACACACGGGAGTACGTGAGTTTCTGAGGAAGAGTCAGCAAAAAGTTTCTGATGTCCGGGTCGTATTTCTCTGGCCAGCACTATATCGAAACTGAGCCCGGCCCTAAGGTCAAGATAAACTGTGCAGGATACCCGAGGCCCGCAGAGAGCATAGGCCGGGGAGGGTACGGGGTATGTGGATGCTTCAGATGAAGAGAAAGCTGATGTTGGCTATGACTCAGGTGAAATACAAATGACAGTGTGAAGATGAAGCGATAGGGCCATGACTGGTCCAGAGTTCACTGTCTCTGTTGGATTGTTTGACCAGCCCTCCGGTCTGGATGACCAGCCCTCCGTCTGGAGAAGAGGGAGGGATATGTGAGACAGTGAAGGAATATGTTGAATGGGTGTACATTTCACCTAGGTACTGTGCTGTATGGTATAAGGGAGATGTGTGGCTTTGTAAACCTAGTGGTAGAGAAAGGTCACTACACCTCACATTCAGCACACACTTGCAGCTCAGGCCTGAAACCATTCACTGTTAATTAGGAGACCAGAAGTAGGTGTCTGCAAACACAGTCAGGAGCACGCTTAGTCTGGACACAGGAAGGTGTCCCGGCACAAGAAGCAGTCTCCAGGAGTGGAGGTACCTTAGTCTGGACACAGGAAGGTGTCCCGCACAAGAAGCAGTCTCCAGGAGTGTGAGCTATCTCAGTCTGGGTGCTCGATGTACCCCGGGACACAGGAGTAGCCTCGTGAGAATCCTGTGAATAGCGGCTGAATAGGAGGGGAGCTCTCTCAAGTCTGGACGTTTGAAGGTGCCTTCAACACAAGGAGGAGACTCTGTGAACCTCAATGCGGTAAATGCTGGTAAATGCTGGTAAATGCTGAACATAATGTGTTTTTTGGCACAGACTGGTAGATCTGGACCCGGATAGAAAGGGAAATCTATCTAAGTGTAATTAGTGGCTCGACAAGCCTAGGTCTTATGTTTTATGATTTATTTTTATCTGTTTGCTGTGGACTTTAATAAAGCTGGTTGCGGCCAGTTTTCACCAGAACGCTGTCTGAATGAACTGTTTCCGTGCCACTCTGTCTACCCAGACGGCGATCTCAGAGCTATATCCCCTGGAAATGTTACAATGTCCAAAAAAAAAATGAAAAAACAAGTTGGCAATTCTAGGGGCTATCTAAACCAATCATCTGTCTGCCTATTGTTTTCTTAAATAAAAAGGGCACTCACAGACCATGATAGGAAGAGTTTTCCACAATTGGAATTGTCTCTTGGCATTTGGTTCTGTAACAATATATGGCCAAATATTCAAATTTACCTGTAACTAGATTATCAAGTAAACTGTTATATCTCTTGAAGAAAACAATAGGCCTCCAGAATGTTCTTTCCAAGATATCAGGATCTGCTATACTCAATTTGGTTAAACTAAAGGCCCCGTCTCACATAGCGAGATCGCTAGAGAAATCGCTGCTAAACAGTGATCTCACTATGTCGACAAATACCAGCGATCAGCCCCTGCTGTGAATCGCTGGTCGAGGCAGAAATGCCTGGACTTTTTATGATCGCTGGTCTAACGTTGGCCACACGCATCGCTGCTGGGCAGGCAGGAGACCAGCGCGGGCAGTGCCTGGAAACCCGAAGTGTACCTTGGTTACCAGCTCCCTGCATCAGCGGGGTGGTATCCAACGTACACTGCGGGTAACAGGCACGTTACCCGCAGTGTCGCTGTACTGATCGCTGCCTGAGCGCCTGTTTGGCAGCTCACAGCGATCATGTAGCGACACACCACGATCCTGATCGTTGTCGGGATCGCTGGTGTGTCGCTATGTGAGACGGGGCCCTAAGATCCATTTACACTGCCCTGTGTAAACCAGTTAAGGATCATAGAATGATAATGTATGTGAAGCGCTGTGAATTAATGGCGCTATATAAGTGAGTAAAATAAATAAATAAATGTTAGAAGGGAGCTCCAGGGGCATCGTGTCCAACCCCCTACTCAATGCAGGATTCACTAAACCATCTCAGACAGATGTCTGGGCCAGCTCTGTGTGAAGACTTCCATTGAAGAGAACTCATTGATCACCCTTAGGCTAAGTTCACACTAGGCGTTTTTGCAGCATTTTTTTAATGCAAATATTCACTACGTTTTACAGTACCAACAAAACCTATGAGATTTCAGAAATCTCGCTCACACACATTGTTTTTTTTTGTCATCAGGATTTGTGCTTTTGCATGTTTTTTTGGACAAAATAGCATGTCACTTTTTTCAGCGTTTTTACCCGTTGAAATAAATGGGTGGTGAAAAAACGCTGAACAAATGTCCCAAAAACGCAGGTATCAAGTTTGGCTGTGTTTTTTTTGTTCCAAAAACCTATTTTATAGCATATTACATTTTCATCACTAAACTTTATCACATGTACAAGAGATAAATCACATGCCAAAACCGCAGCAAAAACTGCAAGAAAATAATTTTTTTTTTCTGCAGCTTCTTCCTGCCAAGATCAGGTTTGCTTCAGAAAAAA
>JARQOD010000002.1:210861081-211052672 GCA_033576555.1 Oophaga sylvatica
AGGATAGGTCATGGGAGCCTGCTGAGCGTATTCAGGCTCCGCAGCTCATCGCTGCCTTTGAGCGCAGCGAGGCCCAAAGAAGGGGGCCTTAGGAGGGGGGGTAATGTTAGGGTTTGAGTTCCCACTGCTGCACAAGAGGAGTCTCAAACCGGTCCCGCTGCGGTCCCCCATTCATCTCCGTCCGCAGTGGAGCCTGCTCAGCAGAGACGGCGGTCCCAGCATCTTGGCCGTTCCAGTACTGTGCAGAGACTTGCTGCTGCTCCTCCTGGATCTTCTGTTGTAGCCAGTGCTGGAGCAGACGTCTTGGGGAGAAGTCCTGCGTTTCCCCTTCTGAGCATGCCCAAGGTAAGATCTCTCATTGGAGATCAGGGGTCACATGTTCAGGTACTGCAGCAGCTCCTATTGGTCTGCAAGGAAGGTCCTGAAACTACATGTGTTTTGGAACAGTTTCTCATTGGGCCTTCTTCTGGCAGGTCCTGCAGCTGTTACTATAAAAGGGTGGCAATGCTGAGCCGCCATGCGCTAGTATCAACTGTTATATGCTTTGCGCCAGTGTGGTCATGCGTGTGTGTGGTTAGGGCTCGGTTGAAATAAGCCCCTAGAATACCTACTTAATCGGTAAGGAGTTTGGTATGCTAGCTGGTCAGGGTCGGTGTCCTAGATGCCCTAGATTACCGGCATAACCGGTGAGGAGTTTGATTGCCGTATTCAGGGCCTGGCGTTCAGACGCCATAGATTGCGGGTGACTCCTGCGAGGACATTAGCGCATGATTACGTTCTATGTTCGCTTAGCAGTCAACTGTGTACCTGGGTGCCTGACAGGACACAGAAGTTTGTCTCAGCGGCTCTGTGAAGTAACAAGGTTCGCTTTCAACGCTAGACAGCGCCCTAGCGTGTTTATTTTGCGACTCAGTGGTGTTAAGTGAGTTTCGCACACATCGCCATATAGCGCTGCGGCACTCCTTCTAGCGGCTCTATGGAATAACAGAGTTCGCACATATTGCCACAGCGCGTTACGGCGTTTATTTTGGCGACTCTGCGGGATAACAGAGTTCGCTTCTTGCGCCATTTTACTAGCAACAGGCTCCGCCTGCACGGTGGTCCCCGGGCTGCGAACGCACCTCTCTACATCATATATTTGGTGCGTTCCGCAGACCCTTGCAATCTCCAAAATGGAAAAAAACTCAAAATGCACTGTTCCAAATTATTAGGCACAGTAGAATTTCTGAACATTTGATCTGTTTTAAAGAACTGAAAATGCTCATTTGTGGAATTTGCAGCATTAGGAGGTCACATTCACTGAACAAAAAAGCTACTTAACTCCAAAATATCCTAACAGGCCAAGTTACATGTTAACATAGGAACCCTTCTTTGATATCACCTTCACAATTCTTGCATCCATCGAACTTGTGAGTTTTTTGAGAGTTTCTGCTTGTATTTCTTTGCATGAAGTCAGAATAGCCTCCCAGAGCTACGGTTTTGATGTGAACTGCCTCCCACCCTCTCAGATCTTTTGCTTGATGATACTCCAAAGGTTCTCTATAGGGTTGAGGTCAGGGGAGTTTATCTCCTTCTATGCCCATAGCAGCCAATGACTCCAAGGTATTCTTTGCAGCATGAGATGGTGCATTGTCATGAATGAAGATGATTTTGCTCCTGAAGACACGTTTCTGCTTTTTATACTATGGAATAAAGTTGTCAGTCAGAAACTCTATATACTTTGCAGAGGTCATTTTCACACCTTCAGGAACCTTAAAGGGCCCTACCAGCTGTTTCCCCATGATTCCGGCCCAAATCATGACTCTTCCACCTCCTTGCTAACGTAGCAGCCTTGTTGGGACATGGTGGCCATCCACCAACCATCCACTACTCCATCCATCTGGACCATCCAGGGTTGCTCAACACTCATCAGTAAACAAGACTGTTTGAAAATTAGTCTTCATGTATGTCTGGGCCCACTGCAACCTTTTCTGCTTGTGAGCACTGTTTAGGTGTGGCCGAATAGTAGGTTTATGCACCACAGCAAGCCTTTGAAGAATCCTACACCTTTAGTTTCCAGGGACTCCAGAGGCACCAGCAGCTTCAAATATCTGTTTGCTGGTTTGTAATGGCTTTGTAGCAGCTGCTCTCTTAATCCGATGAACAGAAGCATTCTAGGATGTATCAACAGAAGCATACAGTCTACATCACGTGAGGTCATTATTGCCCTCTGCTCCTCTTTGGTCAGACCTCATCTGGAATACTGTGTCCAGTTTTGGGCACCACATTTTAAAAAAGACATCAACAAACTGGAGCAAGTTCAGAGAAGAGCCACCAGAATGGTGACCGGTCTGCAAACCATGTCCTATGAGGAACGGTTGCACGATTTGGGAATGTTTAGCTTGCAAAAAAGAAGACTGAGAGGAGACTTAATAGCTGTCTACAAATATCTCAAGGGCTGTCGCATTGTAGAAGGATCATCTTTATTCTCATTTGCACAAGGAAAGACTAGAAGCAATGGGATGAAACTGAATGGGAGGAGACACAGATTAGATATTAGAAAAAACTTTTTGACTGGTAGAGTGATCAATGAGTGGAACAGGCTGCCACGAGAGGTGGTGAGTTCTCCTTCAATGGAAGTCTTCAAACAGAGGCTGGACAGACATCTGTCTGGGATGATTTAGAGAATCCTGCTTTGAGCAGGGGGTTGGACCAGATGGCCCAGGAGGTCCCTTCCAACTCTACCATTCTATGATTCTATGATTCTAACTTGGCTGGCAGAAACCTTCCTCATTCTGTGTTTATCAGCACAAACACGTCTGTGCTCAGAATCAGCCACAAATCTCTTAACAGTACGATGATCAAGCTTAAGTTGTAGGGAAATATCTAATGTTTTCATCCCTTGACCAAGGCATTGCACTATTTGATGCTTTTCAGCAGCAGAGAGATCCTTTTTCTTTCCCATATTACTTGAAAACTCTGGCCTGCTTAATAGTGTGGAACATCCAGTTTTCCTTTTATTGGGCTCACATGCCAAACTAATTATCACAGGTATCTGAGATTGATTTCAGTTATCCAAAGAACCCTGAGACACAATACCATCAATGGGTTTCATTTAAAAAAAAAAAAAAAAACGCTATGACACTTAAAACCGATTTGCATAATAATTTGGAACATAGTGTAGTCTTCCTTGTGCAAATGAGAATAAAGATGATCCTTCTACAATGTGACAGCCCTTGAGATATTTGTAGACAACTATTAAGTCTCCTTGCAGCATCTCCTCATTCACCAGTGGTTTTCAGCTGGTTCGGTCGCATCTTGGCACCGTCCAGGTTGAAAACTGTTTATCCCCCAGATATGGATTACTGCGTGGGACACAACGATGGACAGGTATGGTATATTGTTGGTTTGTTATTTTACTTTTATTACAGGAGATCGAGGGCATCGGGGAATTAGGTGAGGTTGTAAGTATGGTTTAATTTAGAATATTAAAGGAGTCTGTGTCTTTATTTCAATTAAAGAAATATTTTCAGGGTGTCTGTGTTTTATTTACAATTGGACTATCGGAATAGTAATAGGAGCGTCTTATTGATGCCTCTCCATTACTAACCTCAGGGCTTGATGTCACAAAGGTGACATCAACCCCCCCAACTATTACCCCACTTGCCACCGCTACAGGGCAAGTGGGAAGAGCAAGGTCAAGTGCCAGAATAGGTGCAGCTTAGAGATGTGCCTTTTCTGGTGTGGCTGAGAGCTGATGTTTTTAGCCAGGGGGTGGCAGTATCCATGGCCTTTCCTAGGATATTAATATCAGCCCGCAGCTGTCTGCATAGCCTTAGCTGGCTATTAATTCTAGGGGAACCCCACATCATTTTTGGAGGGGCCCCCATTTTAATAGCCAGTAAAGGCTAAGTATATAGCTGTGAGCTGATATTAATAGTCTGGGAAGCTCCATGGGTATTACCCCCTTCCCAGGCTATAAACATTGGTGCCCAGCGGTAGGCTTTCCCTCTGCTGATTGCAAAAATTGCCGGGAGCCCACACCATTTTTTTCTGTTTTTTTTTCATAGGTTCTTCAAAGTAGCCACCTTTTGCTTTGATTACTGCTTTGCACGCAGAAAAGGTGAACGGCTGGACTCTACATGCCTAGTTCCCACCGTGAAGCATGGAGGAGGTGGTGTGATGGTGTGGGGGTGCTTTGCTGGTGACACTGTTGGGGATTTATTCAAAATTGAAGCGGTGAGCGGTCCAGCTCACACCAAACCATCTCGATTGGGTTCAGGTCTGGTGACTGTGGTGGCCAGGTCATCTGGCGTAGCACCCCAACACTCTCCTTCTTGGTCAAATAGCCCTTACACAGTCTGGAGGTGTGTCTGGGGTCATTGTCCTGTTGAAAAATAAATGATGGTCCAACTAAAGCAAACCGGATGGAATAGCATGCTGCTGCAAGATGCTGTAGTAGCCATTCTGGTTCACTATGCCTTCAATTTTGAATAAATCCCCAACAGTGTCACCAGCAAAGCATCCCCGCACCATCACACCACCTCCTCCATGCTTCACGGTGTGAACCAGGCATGTAGAATCCATTTGTTCACCTTTCCTGCGTGCAAAGCAGTAATCGAAGCAAAAGGTGGCTACTTTGAAGAACCTAGAATATAAGACATATTTTCAGTTGTTTCACGTGTTTTTGTAAAGTGTAATGTATAATTCCACATGTGTTAATTCATAGTTTTGATGCCTTCAGTGTGATTCCACAATTTTCATAGCCATGAAAATACAGAAAAATCTTTGAATGAGAGGTGTGTCCAAACTTTTGGTCTGTACTGTATATTTTTGAGTAAAATGTAAATTGCTCTTTTATTCTATAAACTTCTGACAACATGTCTCTGAATTTCCAAGCAATAAATATTGTATTTATTTTCAGAAAATGAGAAATGGTCAAAATAAAAAAAAATTGCAGACCTCAAATAATGCTAAGAAAACAAGTTCATAATCATTTTGAAACAACAATACTAATGTTTTAACTCAGGCAGAGTTCAGAAATCAATATTTTGTGGAATAACCATGATTATTAATCACAGCTTTCATGCGTCTTGGCATGCTTTCCACCAGTCTTTCACACTGCTTTTGGGTGACATTATGCCACTCCTGGTACAAAAATGTAAGCAGTTCTTTGATGGCTTTTTACTATCCATCTTCTTCTTCTTTACATTCCTGAGGTTTTCAATGGGATTCAGGTCTGGAGATTGGGCTGGCCATGACAGGGATTTGATGTGGTGGTCCTTCAGCCACACGTTGATTGACCTAGCTGTGTAGCATGGCGCATTATCCTGCTGGAAAAACCAGTCATCAGAGTTGGGGAACATTGCCTGAGCAGAAGGAATCAACTGTTTTTCCAGGATAACCTTGTATGTGGCTTGATTCATACGTCCTTCGCAAAGATTAACCTGCCCAATTCCAGCCTTGCTGAAGCATCCCCCAGGTCATCACCGATCCTCCACCAAATTTCACAGTGGGTGCAAGACACTGTGGCTTGTATGCCTTTCCAGGTCTCTGTCTAACCATTAGATGACCAGGTATTGGGCAAAGCTGAAAATTAGACTCATCAGAGAAGATTACCTTACTCCTGTCCTCTATGGTCCAATCTTTATGGTCTTCTTCTCATTGATGAAAGGCTTTTTTCTAGCTTTACATGACTTGAGCCCTGCCTCTTGGAACCTGTTACGAACTGTTCTTGCCGTGCACTTCACCCCAGCTGACATTTGCCATTCCTTTTGTAGGTCACTTGATGTTATCCTGCAGTTGCTGAGTCACATTCAAATAAGATGACGGTCATCCAGGTCAGTGGAGAGTTGTTTTCGCTCTCAGCCGGTCTGTAGCTTCGTTGTCCTCAATGTCTCCTGCTTGACCTTTTTATAATGGACTGCTGTCTTAGAAATTTTAAGGATGGAGGCAACATGACGCTCACTGTATCCCTCTGCTAGTAAAGCCAGAATAGAGCCCTTCTTTTCCTCACTCAAGACTTTTCTTTTCAACTCCCTTGGCATGGTTAAAAGTTATCTTTTCATTCCTATTACTTTTGGGATATTACTAGCACTTGTTTTGCCATCCAGCTTGTCCTATTGCAAGAGGATTGTGAACACGATAGCAGTGTTTTTCGTACTTTCCTTCGTTAAATAAGATTTGGTTTAGGTGATCATCTAATCAGAAACACATTAAGTAGAATGAGGTGTACTCTGGGCAGAATTCAACTGACCCTGGATGGAATGGCTGTCAGACATTTAGAGAAGCTGATTTTTATAAAACTGTGCAGTGGTCTTTTAATTTTTGCCAGAGCTGTATATATATAAAGTCCAATAGAAAAAAGAGGACTGCACCGCAAACCACCGCTAACCCTTCGTAGTGCAAATGACACTAGTTGCCGCAGGCTAAGGCCTCTTTCACACTTCAGTCGCTTGACGTCAGTTAAAATCCGCCAAAGTGTGAAAATGGCCAGAAAAGGTGAAAAACAGATGCAAACGGATCCGTTTTTTGACGGATCTGCCTTGAACTTTTCAACCCGGAATATGCAGGTACGCATGTCTGGCACGGAGGAGAAAGAGAGAGAGAGAGACCCCGGACAGTGTTGTCAGCATTTTGTATAGTTTGCTATGGAAGCGACGGATCCGCTGGCGGATTCCGTCAAAGACGGATGGCGGCGGAGCCGCCACCCATAGGCGGCCATTATACAAAATGGCGGATGCGGCGGATCCACCATAGTCCGCCATTTTGGCGGACAGAAAAAACGTTGCATTGGACGTTTTTGAAAAACGGCAGACGCCAAATTTTTGGCGGATCCGTCAAAAAACAGACCTAACGGACAAAAATCCACCACTAATGCAAGTCAATAGAAAAAAAGCGGATCCGCCCAAAAAAAATGGCGGATCCGCTTTTTTCACACTTTGGCAGATTTTGACTGACGTCGCACGACTGAAGTGTGAAAGAGGCCTAAACCTTTAAGTCTTCGGGTGCACACCATATGAAACAACAACATGGCAAGTCCAAAATGAAAAAGAAGAAAAAAACAGATGGCACTCACCAGTATATGGAAATTGCTTTTCTTTATTAATCCATATCAAGACATATTGGCCGGGAGTGAGAGTGCAGGAGAGTGCAGGTGCTGACACCCCCGATTCCTGTACCTCTTTCGAACATTTTCTAGTATACATAATGAAATATCTAGATTTATATGGTAAGGAAAGAAACCTAGAATTTCACGAAAAGTTATGTTTTTCCATAGAAGACTTGGGGGTATATCACTACCTAACTTTGCACTGTACTTTAGATCAGCACAAATAGCCCAACTAACAAGCATTTGTTCGCATTATAATAAGATGAGATGGGTGCAACTAGAATCTTTGCTCCTTAACCCCTTAATGACCACCGATACGCCTTTTAACGGCGGTCATTAAGGGTACTTAAACCACAGCGCCGTTAATTAACGGCGCTGTGGAAAAAGTGAATAGCGCCCCCCAGAGGCGCATTTTTCTCCGGGTCTCGGCTACCGGGGGTAGCCGAGACCCCAGAGAACATGAATCGGGTCGGTTTTTACCGACACCGATGTTGCGATCGCCGTTATTAACCCTATAACGGCGACCGCAACAAAAAAAAAAAAGTTGTGTCATTTAATTTCTCTGTCCCCTGATGTCATCGGACATCAGAGGACAGAGAAAAAGGGTCCCCGGGACCCCCATGTGGCCCCCGATGTCCTGTATGTGGCCCCAGGGCCTTCCGGTGTCCCCCGGGGCCGGCGCGATGAAGAAAATGGCGGGCACATGCTCAGTGCGCCCGCCGCTATGTGCCGCTGTGTCCTGGGGGGGATGGGCAAATATTCTCTGGGGTCTCGGCTACCGGGGGTAGCCGAGACCCCAGAGAACATGATCCGGGTCGGTATTCACCGATCCCGGTGTTGCGATCGCGTCTATGCAAGCATAGATGCGATCGCAAAAAAAAAAAAAAATGATTTCTCTCCCCTCTGATGTGATCGCACATCAGAGGGGAGAAAATGAGGGTCCCCCGGTCCCCCGATCGCCCCCCCGTATACTTACCGGTGTCCTCCATCCTCCCGCAGGCCCCAGGAACCCGGCGTCTTCTTCCTGCAAAAAAAAAATGGCGGGCGCATGCGCAGTGCGCCCGCCGATCTGCTTGGCGGCAGATTAAAAAATTTTTTCATTCATTCTCATAAAAGTGCATTTTGATCACTGTGATAAACTATCACAGTGATCAAAATAAAAAAAACAGTACATAACCCCCCCATTTATCACCCCCTTAGTTAGGGACATATAATAAAAAATAGAAATTATATTTATTTTCATTTTTCTGTTAGGGTTAGGGTTATAATTAGGGTTAGGGTTAGCATTAGGGTTAGGGTTAGCATTAGGGTTAGGGTTATAATTAGCGTTAGGGTTAAGCCGGGTTCATACTGCGTTATGACAGTCCGTTAGACGGACTGCGTTACACCACGGTATAACGCGGTGTAACGCAGTCCGTTAACGCTGCCATTCACCCCCATTTGAGGGCGCATCGCGACGCATGCTGTAAAGCGGCATGCGTTTGCGACGTGCCATCATTCAGTGACGGAGCCTCGGACGCGGGCTGCAGCGTCTGGGCTCCGTCACCGCTAGCGCAGATGAATCATCTGCTGATTCCTCTGCGCTAGCGGGTATAGCATAACGCGATCGCGTTATGCTATACCGTTACCAGCCCGTCAACGCTATGTGTTGAACGGGCTGGTAAAACGCAAAATGAACCTAGCCTTAGGGTTAGGGTTATAATTAGGGTTATAATTAGGGTTAGGGTTACAATTAGGGTTAGGGTTAAAATTAGGGTTAGGGTTACAATTAGAGTTAGGGTTACAATTAAGGTTAGGGTTACAATTAGGGTTGGAATTAGGGTTGGGATTTAGGTTAGGATTAGGGTTGGGATTAGGGTTAGGGGTGTGTTGGGGTTAGGGTTGGAGCTAGAATTGAGGGATTTCCACTATTTAGGCACATCGGGGGTCTCCAAACACGACGTGGCGTTCAAAAAGTCAAATGGCGCTCCCTCCCTTCCGAGCCCTGCCGTGCGCCCAAACAGTGGTTTACCCCAACATATGTGGTATCAGCGTACTCAGGACAAATTGCACACCAATTTTGGGGTTCTAATTTCTCCTGTTACCCTTGGGAAAATAAAAATACTGCTAAAAAATCATTTTGAAAAAAAATGATTTTTTATTTTCACAGCTCTGAGTTTATAAATTTCTGTGAAAATAATGAAAAGAGAACTCGGCACTCAACTTAGCGAAAAGGGTAAATATTTATTGTAGTCCACGGTAGTGAAACGTTTCGGTCCTAAATTTCGGACCTTCATCAGCCACATTAAGTACCGGGAGGGGTAGAAATACCCAATTCAGAGGTAAGCAGTAGATGCTGTTGGGATCAGGTAGATCTCCAAAGTAAGGGTTAAAGGTGAGTATCTGGGTGAGAGTTTTAAGTCAGGTCTCCGCTGCATGCCGTGGGAGGGACGCGGTATCCGCCGCTGACTGCACAAGGACCAGCGGCGGATACCGCGTCCCTCCCACGGCATGCAGCGGAGACCTGACTTAAAACTCTCACCCAGATACTCACCTTTAACCCTTACTTTGGAGATCTACCTGATCCCAACAGCATCTACTGCTTACCTCTGAATTGGGTATTTCTACCCCCTCCCGGTACTTAATGTGGCTGATGAAGGTCCGAAATTTAGGACCGAAACGTTTCACTACCGTGGACTACAATAAATATTTACCCTTTTCGCTAAGTTGAGTGCCGAGTTCTCTTTTCATTATCTTCACGGTGTAGGAACCTACTCTGGCACCTTTCAGGCTGTGCACACGATTTATCTTTATATACTATAAATTTCTGTGAAACACTTGGGGGTTCAAAGTGCTCACCACACATCTAGATAAGTTCCTTAAGGGGTCTAGTTTCCAAAATGGGGTCACTTGTGGGGGGTTTCCACTGTTTAGACACATCAGGGGGTCTCCAAACACGACGTGGCTTTCAAAAAGTCAAATGTCGCTCCCTCCCTTCCGAGCCCTGCCGTGCGCCCAAACAGTGGTTTACCCCAACATATGGGGTATCAGCGTACTCAGGACAAATTGAACACCAATTTTGGGGTTCTAATTTCTCCTGTTACCCTTGGGAAAATAAAAAATAGCTGGCTAAAAAAAAACATTTTTGAGAAAAAAAATGATTTTTCATTTTCACGGCTCTGCGTTTATAAATTTCTGTGAAGCACTTGGGGGTTCAAAGTGCTCACCACACATCTAGATAAGCTCCTTGGGGGTCTAGTTTCCAAAATGGTGTCACTTGCAGGGGGTTTCTACTGTTTAGGTACATCAAGGGCTCTGCAAACACAACATGACGCCCGCAGAACATTCCATCAAAGTCTGCATTACAAAATGGCGCTCCTTCCTTCCAAGCACTCCCATGCGCCCAAACAGTGGTTTCACCCCACATATGGGGTATCAGCGTACTCAGGAAAAATTGCACAACAACTTTTTGGTCCAATTTCTCCTGTTACCCTTGGGAAAATAAAAAAAATAGCGGGCTAAAGAATCATTTTTGAGGAAAAAAATGATTTTTTATTTTCACGGCTCTACGTTTATTAATTTCTGTGAAGCACTTGGGGGTTCAAAGTGCTCACCACATATCTAGATAAGTTCCTTAAGGGGTCTAGTTTCCAAAATGGTGTGATTTGTGGGGGGTTTCGACTGTTTAGGCGTATCAGGGCTCTCCAAACGCGACATGGCGTCCAATTTCAATTCCAGCCAATTTTGGTTTGCAACAGTCAAACGGCGCTCCTTCACTTCCAAGCCCTTCCGTGCGCCCAAACAGTGGTTTACCCCCACATATGGGGTATCGGCATGCTCAGGACAAATTGCACAAAAACTTT
This sequence comes from Oophaga sylvatica, assembly GCA_033576555.1. NCBI lineage: Eukaryota > Metazoa > Chordata > Amphibia > Anura > Dendrobatidae > Oophaga > Oophaga sylvatica. Next base: position 210,872,014 of record JARQOD010000002.1, read on the forward strand.
TGGGGTCTTGTTACCCTTGGGAAAATAAAAATTGGGGTGAACAGATCGTTTTTGTGGAAAAAATATGATTTTTTATTTTCACGGTTCTATGTTATAAACTTCTGTGAAGCACTTGGAGGTTCAAAGTGCTCACCACACATCTAGATAAGTTCCTTAGGGGGTCTAATTTCCAAAATGGGGTCACTTGTGGGGGGTTTCCACTGTTAAGACACATCAGGACCTCTACAAACACGACATGACGTCCAGCCAATTCTGCGCTGAAAAAGTCAAACGGCGCTCCTTCCCTTCCAAGCTCTGCCTTGCACCCAAACAGTGGTTTACCCCCACATATGGGTATCGGCATGCTCAGGACAAATTGCACAAAAACTTTTGGGGTCTTGTTACCCTTGGGAAAATAAAAATTGGGGTAAACAGATCGTTTTTGTGGAAAAAATATGATTTTTTATTTTCACGGTTCTATGTTATAAACTTCTGTGAAGCACTTGGAGGTTCAAAGTGCTCACCACACATCTAGATAAGTTCCTTAGGGGGTCTAATTTCCAAAATGGGGTCACTTGTGATGGGTTTCCACTGTTTAGACACATCAGGGCCTCTACAAACGCGACATGGCGTCCAGCCAATTCTGCGTTGAAAAAGTCAAATGTCGCTCCTTCCCTTGCAACCTCTGCCGTGCGCCCAAAAAGTGGTTTACCCCCACATATGGGGTATCGGCTTAATCAGGAGAAATTGCACAACAAATTTTGTGGTTCATTTTTTCTTTTAACAGTTGTGAAAATAAAAAAAATAGGTTCCGAAGTAAAGTTTTTGCAAAAAAAGTTAAATGTTAATTTTTTTCCTTCCACATTGCTTCAGTTCCTGTGAAGCACATAAAGGGTTAATAAACTTCTTGAATGTGGTTTTGAGCACCTTGAGGGGTGCAGTTTTTAGAATGGTGTCACTTTTGGCTATTTTCTATCATATAGACCCCTCAAAGTGACTTCAAATGTGAGGTGGTCCCTAAAATAAAAATGGTGTTGTAAAAATGAGAAATCGCTGGTCAACTTTTAACCCTTATAACTTCGTAACAAAAAAAAATTTTGGTCCCAAAATTGTGCTGATGTAAAGTAGACATGTGGGAAATGTTATTTATTAAGAAATTTGTGTGACATATCTCTCTGATTTAAGGGCATAAAAATTTAAAGTTTGAAAATTGTTAAATTTTCAAAATTTTCGCCATATTTCCGTTTTTTTCATAAATAAACACAAGTCATATCAAAGAAATTTTACCACTAACGTGAAGTACAATATGTCACGAAAAAAAGTCTCAGAATCAGCGGGATTGGTTAAAGCGTTCCAGAGTTATAACCTCATAAAGTGACAGTGGTCAGAATTGTAAAAATTGGCCCTGTCATTAAGCTGCAAAATGGCTCTGTCACTAAGGGGTTAAACCATTTTCATTACCTGGCCTCATGTGGACAAAGGAGAGACTCCCAAAAGGTATCAATACCACAGCGCCCTTAACGGCCCATTCCTTAATTCTCTGGAGGAAGGCCAGATTTAAATTTAAGTTGCAGTCTATCCCGTCTCCACTGACCCCTCTCCTCTGTAACCCGATGTTTACTCCTGGTCTAGACCCGTGTCATTTCTTGTGGTGGATCCTAAAAGGGATCTCTACACTAAAACATTTGTGCTCACCATTCAACATATTATTAGATAAGTAAGAGTTTGTTCAAAAATATGATCCTCCGATCAGAGAAGTTATGCGTATGAACCAGGTGTTTCATTTTGCTAGGCGACTTTTGCCAAATAAAAACCCTCTCTGTATTGCAAGGTTCGAGCAAAAATGTATTACTGACCCTATGGGAAGGTGTACGATATCTTTGATATATTCAATCATTAACTCACCTCACGACGAGACAAAATTGAAGTATATCGTACATTGGGAGGAGGATACGGGCTTCAATTTATCTATTGAGGATTGGAGATTTTGTTGTGATACATTATCCAAAGGCAGCCATCAATCTTCGCTAGTAGAAACCTTGCTGAAAGTCCTACATAGAACCTATCTCGTCTCGTCCAAACTGCATAGCATATATCCAAGCGTATCTGCCCTATGTTTCCGATGGTGTAATCTACATGGGGATATGAAGCATATACAGTCAGGGCCAGAAATATTTGGACAGTGACACAATTTTCGCGAGTTGGGCTCTGCATGCCACCACATTGGATTTGAAATGAAACCTCTACAACAGAATTCAAGTGCAGATTGTAACGTTTAATTTGAAGGGTTGAACAAAAATATGTGTTAGAAAATGTAGGAATTGTACACATTTCTTTACAAACACTCCACATTTTAGGAGGTCAAAAGTAATTGGACAAATAAACATAACCCAAACAAAATATTTTTATTTTCAAAATTTTGTGGCGAATCCTTTGGAGGCAATCACTGCCTTAAGTCTGGAACCCATGGACATCACCAAACGCTGGGTTTCCTCCTTCTTAATGCTTTGCCAGGCCTTTACAGCCGCAGCCTTCAGGTCTTGCTTGTTTGTGGGTCTTTCCCTCTTAAGTCTGGATTTGAGCAAGTGAAATGCATGCTCAATTGGGTTAAGATCTGGTGATTGACTTGGCCATTGAAGAATGTTCCACTTTTTTGCACTCATGAACTCCTGTGTAGCTTTGGCTGTATGCTTGGGGTCATTATCCATCTGTACTATGAAGCGCCGTCCAATCAAGTTTGCAGCATTTGGCTGAATCTGGGCTGAAAATATATCCCGGTACACTTCAGAATTCATCCGGCTACTCTTGTCTGCTGTTATGTCATCAATAAACACAAGTGACCCAGTGCCATTGAAAGCCATGCATGGCCATGCCATCACGTTGCCTCCACCATGTTTTACAGAGGATGTGGTGTGCCTTGGATCATGTGCCGTTCCCTTTCTTCTCCAAACTTTTGGCTTCCCATCATTCTGGTACAGGTTGATCTTTGTCTCATCTGTCCATAGAATACTTTTCCAGAACTGAGCTGGCTTCTGGAGGTGTTTTTCAGCAAATTTAACTCTGGCCTGTCTATTTTTGGAATTGATGAATGGTTTGCATCTAGATGTGAACCCTTTGTATTTACTTTCATGGAGTCTTCTCTTTACTGTTGACTTAGAGACAGATACACCTACTTCACTGAGAGTGTTCTGGACTTCAGTTGATGTTGTGAATGGGTTCTTCTTCACCAAAGAAAGTATGCGGCGATCATCCACCACTGTTGTCTTCCGTGGGCTCCCAGGTCTTTTTGGATTGATGAGTTCACCAGTGCTTTCTTTCTTTCTCAGGATGTACCAAATTGTAGATTTTGCCACTTCTAATGTTGTAGCAATTTCTTGGATGGGTTTTTTTCTGTTCTTGCAGCTTAAGGATGGCTTGTTTCACCTGCATGGAGAGCTCCTGTGACCACATGTTTCCTTCACAGCAAAACCTTCCAAATGCAAACACCACACCTCAAATCAACTCCGGCCCTTTCATCTGCTTAATTGAGAATGACATAACAAAGGGATTGCCCACACCTGTCCATGAAATAGCCTTGGAGTCATTTGTCCAATTACTTTTGGTCCCTTTAAAAACAGGGTGGCACATGTTAAGGAGCTGAAACTCCTAAACCCTTCATCCAATTTTAATGTGGATACCTTCAAATGAAAGCTGAAAGTCTGAACTTCAACTGCATCTGATTTGTTTTGTTTCAAATTCATTGTGGTAATGTCTAGAACCAAAATTAGATAAATGTTGTCTCTGTCCAAATATTTATGGACCTAACTGTATGGTGGGCTTGCCCAGTGGTTTTGGATTTATGGCAAAAGTTAAAACTTCTGGTAGTTCGAATGTTGGCCAGACAATCAGCCTAGACCCCTCTGTCTTCCTACTAGGAGCAAGACACCCCTCACTCCCAAGGGTCCACATAAATTGGCAAATTTTCTTTTTATGGCCACTAAAATCCATATTGCCGCAAAATTGAAATCTCCTTCACTCTCAATTTCACATGTTAAAGAAAGAATGAATAATATTATGCTATTTTAGAGGATAGAAGCTACTAGAAATGACATGTGGGAATCGTTTTTCAAACTCTGGAGTCCCTGGATGGAGCTAGAGTCGGGTCTACAATTAGACCAGGTGATGAGCCTCTTTCCATAGTTCTATGGAGATGATGGGATGGGAGGAGGGAGTTGAGAGTTGCGATGTACGTTTGCCAACTTCTCTGTTATAGAATACCAGTTTGGCTTTAATCGGACCAGAGCGGGCTCTGAGGTTAAGCTAATGTATACATTCAACTATTGTTAACCCCTTTATTCCATCTGATGTACTATTCTGTCCATGTGCCCTGTGACTTAATTCCCAAGGACGGAATAGTAAGTCACATACGATCAGCTGCGCTGCGCTGTGATTATCACAGCTGACACCTGGCACTATGTGCCAGAGCGGTCACGGACCACTCCCAGCACATTAACCCCTGGCACACTGCGATCAAACATGATCGCAGTGTACCGTGGGCACAGGGAAGCATCGCGCAGGGAAGGGGCTCCCTGCGTGCTTCCCTGAGACCCTCAGAACAGCACGATGTATCGCGCTGTTCCGAGGGACCCTCCTCCCTGCAGGACCCCGGATCCAAGATGGCCGCGGGGTCCTTCCGGGTCCTGCAGGGAGGCGGCTTCCTCAGTGCCTGCTGAGAGCAGAAGCTGAGAAAGATTCCAGCAGTGCCTGTGAGATTGCCGATCTGACAGAGTGCTGTGCACAGTGTCAGATCGGCGATCTGACCTTAAATGGTGATGTCCCACCCTGGGACAAAGTAAAAAAGTTAAAAAAATAAAAATCACAGGTGTAAAAAAAAATTCTAAATAAAGAAAAAAAAATATTCCCCAATAAATTCATTTCTTCATGTAAATAAAAAAAAAACAATAAAAGTACACATATTTAGTATCGCCGCGTCCGTCACGACCCGCCCTATAAACCTGTCCTACTAGTTAACCCCTTTAGTGGACCCCTTAAAAAAAAAAAAACAAGGCAAAAAACAATGATTTATCATCAAACTGCCGAACAAAAAGTGAAATAACACGCGATCGAAAAGACGGATATAAATAAAAATGGTACCGCTGAAAACATCATCTTGTCCCACAAAAAATGAGCCGCCATACAGCATCATCAACGAAAAAATAAAAAAGTTATAGCTCGCAGAATAAAGCGATGCAAAAATAATTATTTTTTATATATAAACGTTTTTATTGTATAAAAGTGCCAAAACATAAAAAAATGATATAAATGAGGTATCTCTGTAATCATACTAACCCAAAGAATAAAACTGCTTTAACAATTTTACCACACGCGGAACGGTATAAACGCCCACCCCCCAAAAGAAATTCATGAATTGCTGGTTTTTGTTCATTCTGCCTCCCAAAAATCATAATAAAAAGCTATCAAAAAATGGCATGTGCCCAAAAATGGTACCAATAAAAACTTCAACTCGTCCCACAAAATATATGGGCCAAAATATGGAAAAATTATAGCTCTCAAAATATGATGATGCAAAAACTATTTTTTGCAATAAAATGCGTCTTTTAGCGTGTGATAGCTGCCAAACATAAAAACCCACTATAAATAGTAAATCAAACCCCCCTTTATCACCCCCTTAGTTAGGGAAAAATAATAAAATTAAAAAAATGTATTTATTTCCATTTTCCCATTAGGGTTAGGGTTAGGGTTGGGGCTAAAGTTAGGGTTAGAGTTGAGGCTAAAGTTAAGGTTAGAGTTGGGATTAGGGTTAGGGGTGTGTTAGGGTTAGGTTTGTGGTTAGGGTTATGATTAGAGTTGGGATTAGGGTTAGGGGTGTGTTTGGGTTAGGGTTGGAGTTAGAATTGGGGGGTTTCCACTGTTTAGGCACATCATGTGCTCTCCAAACGTGACATGGCGTCTGATCTCAATTCCAGCCTATTCGGCGTTGAAAAAGTCAAACGGTGCTCCTTCCCTTCTGAGCTCTGCCATGCGCCCAAACAGTAGTTTACCCCCACATATGGGGTGTCAGCGTACTCAGGAAAAATTTCACAATAACTCTTGGGGTCCAATTTCATCTGTTACCCTTGGGAAAAATAAAAATTGGGGGCAAAAATATCATTTTTCTGGAAAAAAATGATTTTTTATTTTTATGGCTCTATTTTATAACTTCTGTGAAGCACTTGGGGGTTCAAAGTTCTAACCACACATCTAGATAAGTTCCTTTAGGGGTTTAGTTTCCAAAATGGGGTCATTGTGGGGGGTTTCCACTGTTTAGGCACATAAGGTGCTCTCCAAACGCGACATGACGCCCGCAGACTATTCCATCAAAGTCTGCAATGCAAAACGTCACTACTTCACTTCCGAGCCCCGATGTGTGCCCATACAGTAGTTTTCTCCCACATATAGGGTATCAGCGTACTCAGGACAAATTGAACAACAACTTTTGGGGTTCAATTTCTCCTGTTACCCTTGGGAAAATAAAAAACTGGGGACTAAAAGATCATGTTTGTGGAAAAAATATGATTTTTTATATTTTCACGCCCGGGCGTTATAAGCTTCTGTGAAGCACTTGGGGGTTCATAGTGCTAACCACACATCTAGATAAGTTCCTTTGGGGGTCTAGATTCCAAAATGGGGTCATTTGTGTGGGTTTCCACTGCTTAGGCACATCAGGGGCTCTCCAAACGTGACATGACACCCGCAGACCATTCCATCAAAGTCTGCATTACTAAACGTCACTACTTCTATTCCGAGCCCCGACGTGTGCCCATACAGTAGTTTTCTCCCACATGTAGGGTATCAGCGTACTCAGGACAAATTGGAGAACAACTTTTGGGGTCCAATTTCCCCCGTTACCCTTGGGAAAATAAAAAATTGGTGACTAAAAGATCATTTTTGTGGGAAAAAAATAGGCTTTTTTATTTTCATGCCCGGGCATTATAAACTTGTGTGAAGTACTTGGGGGTTCAAAGTGCTCACCATAGATCTAGATAAGTTCCTTAGGGGGTCTAGTTTCCAAAATGGGGTCACTTGTGGGGGGGGTTTCCACTGTTTAGGCACATCAGGGGCTCTGCAAACTGAACATGACACCCATCAAAATCTGCATTCCAAAATGGCATTACTTCCTTTCCGAGCCCTGCTGTGCTCCCAAACAGTACTCCACCCCCACATATGGGGTATCAGCGTACTTAGGACAAATTGTACAACAACTTTTGGGGTCCAATTTCCTTTGGGAAAAATCAAAACTTGGGGACTAAAAAATCATTTTTGTGGAATTTTTTTTTCTTCACACCCAGGCATTATAAACTTTAGTGAAACACTTGGGGGTTGAAAGTGCTCACAACAGATCTAGATAAGTTCCTTAGGTGGTCTAGTTTCCAAAATGGTGTCACTTGTGGGGGGTTTCCACTGTTTAGGCACATCAGGTGCTCTCCATACACGACATGGCGTCCAGCCAATTATTTGTTGAAAAAGTCAAACTGCGCTCCTTCCCTTCCGAGCTCTGCCATGCACCCAAATAGTGGTTTACCCCCACATATTGGGTATCAGCGTACTCAGGACAAATTGCACAATAACTTTTGCAGTCTTGTTACCCTTTGGAAAATAAAAATTGGGGTGAAAAGATTATTTTTGTGGAAAAAATAACGATTTTTTAATTTTATGGCTCTACGTTATAAACTTGTGTGAAGCACTTGGGGGTTCAAAGTGCTCACCACAGATCTAGATAAGTTCCTTAGGGGTCTAGATTCTGAAATGGGGTCTCTTGTGGGGGGGTTCCCACTGTTTAGGCACATCAGGAGCTATCCAAATGTGACATGGCGTCCAATCTCGATTCCAGCCAATTTTGGTTTGAAAAAGTCAAATGGTGCTCCTTCCCTTCCGAGCTCTGCCGTGCGCCCAAACAGTGGTTTCCCCCCACAAATGGGGTATCAGCGTACTCAGGACAAATTGGACAACAACTTTTATGGTCCAATTTCCCCTGTTACCCTTGGGAAAATAAAAAATTGGTGACTTAAATATCATTTTTGTGGGAAAAAAATAGGCTTAGGACAAATTGGACAACAACTTTTGGGATCCAATTTCCTTGGGAAAAATCAAAAATTGGGGACTAAAAAATCATTTTTGTGGAAAAAAAATTTTTTCACACCCAGGCATTATAAACTTTAGTGAAACACTTGGGGGTTCAAAGTGATCACCACAGATCTAGATAAGTTCCTCACGGGGTTAGTTTCCAAAATGGTGTCACTTGTGGGGGGGTTTCCACTGTTTAGGCACATCAGGGGCTTCCAAACGCAACATGGCGTCCAATCTCAATTTCAGCCTATTTTGGTTTGAAAAAGTCAAACGGCGCTGCTTCCTTTCCAAGCCCTGCCGTGCGCCCAGACAGTGGTTTTCCCCCACATATGGGGTATGCACGTACTCAGAAAAAATTGCACAACAACTTTTTCTGTCCATTTTCTCCTTTTACCCTTGTTAAAATAAAAAAATTGTTTGCAAAAATCATTTTTGTGACTAAAAAGTGTTCATTTTTCCTTTCAAGTTGCTTCAGTTCCTGTGAAGCACCTGAAGAGTTAATAAACTTCTTGAATGTGGTTTTGAGTACCTTGAGGGGTACAGTTTTTAGAATGGTGTAACTTTTGGGTATTTTCTGCCATATAGACCCCTCAAAGTGACTTCAAATGTGAGGTGGTCCCTAAAACAAATGGTTTTGTATAATTTGTTGTAACAATGAGAAATCGCTGGTCAACTTTTAACCCTTATAACTTCGTAACAAAAAAATTTTGGTTCCAAAATTGTGCTGATGTAAAGTAGACATGTGGGAAATGTTATTTATTAACTATTTTGTATGACATATTTCTCTGTTTTAAGGGAATAAAAATTCAAAGTTTGAAAATTGCTAAATTTTCCAAATTTTCGCCATATTTCAATTTTTTTCATAAATAACCGCAAGTTATATCGAAGAAATTTTACCACTATCATGAATTACAATCTGTTACGAGAAAACAATCTCAGAATCGCTAAGATCCGTTGAAGCGTTCCAGAGTTATAGCCTCATAAAGAGACAGTGGTCAGAATTGTAAAAATTGGCCCGGTCACTAACGAGCAAACCACCCTTGGGGGTTAAGGGGTTAAAATACATACTGTAGATTTATTGTTTCTCTCCTATTGTGTCGTCCTTCCATTGTCATTGTCTTTTCTTCCCCCATGCTAAACCCATACTTGTTACTGATGAGCAAAATTGGATTTCCCCCGCGAGGGAAACTTTTCCCATGCAAAATTGTGCCCAGTTTAAAATGTTTCAATAAAACCTTTTTGAAAGTAATCAAACTCTGATGAGAGCTTAATAAAAATGTGTGAGCATAGTGTGGTCTGATTTTCTCAGATGAGAAGGAGATGAGGGAAAAAAATTATATCTTCTCCATTCTGTCAGTCTGTGGAAATCAGACTAGACTCAGATGTCATGTCTCAGACTCACTGATATGCATGGCCGAGTGTGATCGGATAATTGGCTCCAACTCAGTCATGCAGTGAACTTTTCCTGGGACAGTAACTGTCCGAGAATAAATAAGACATGTGCACGGCCCCATAGAATACAGTTGGTCTGAGTATGATTCAGTGTTTTGTCGGATCGCACTCAGACCGATTATACAATTGTCTGAATGAGCCCTCTCGACGAGTGTCAGACCACCAACGATCGAAGGCTATGTTCACACGTTTGCTGCATTTTTTTCCCGCAGGCAAAATCTGCTCTTTTGGCAGTAAAGAATCTACTTACAAAAAGTTGGTTTTGCTGCGCTTTTTGCTGCACATTTTCTGCATTTTTGCTGTTTTTATTGTCTCTTGTGCATGTTAATAAAGTTTACTGCCCCCTAAAAAAATCATGATGCCACTTCCTTAAGGTTCTTGCACAAAAAAATGCAGCAAAACCTGATACCTGTGTTTTTTGCAGCGTTTTTGCACTTATCCATTACTTTCTATGGGTGAAAAAATGCTGCAAAAATGCAGAAAAAAACCTAAAAGAAGTGACATGCTGCAGTTTGCAAAAATGCAGCAGTTTTCCAAATCAGTCAGGAAAAAAAAGACAATGGGCATGAGAATTCTGAAATCTCATAGAGTTTGCTGGTATTGTAAGGCTGTGGTTCCACGGTCCGGAACCACAGCGCTTTAGACGGAGCGGAAATTCCGCTCCGTCTAAGCCCCGCCCCCTTTATGACGCGCGATCTGTCCTGAACACCTCCGGAACACCTCCGGAAAGAGCGCAGGGCTACATAGCCCTGTGTTAATTCTGTTGCGGCGACGCACCGTCGCCGCAATACGCGAGGACATGCTGCGGTCTAAAAAGACGCGCCGCATGTCCGTTTACGCAGGTTTGCCACCTGCGTATTGTTACGCATAGTGGAGACGGGATTTCTTGAAATCCCCTCCACTATGCTGTAACATCTGGACGCTGCGTGTTTGGCGCTGCGCCAGCGCACAGCGCCAAACACGCAGCGTATCCTGACCGTGGAAACTCACCCTAAAACACAGCTTAAAATTTGCATAAAAAAACGCAGCATAAATGCAACATGTGAACAGAGCCTTATGCTGATGACCCACTTATACTAAAGATAAGGGAACATATGAGGGACATCATTGCCGCAAGAAATTCGACTGACATCTCTGACTTGAAGACTATCCCTCCTAGGCATTTCAAGCTGTGCCATGACTGCAAACCGACTGCACTACAAATACGTGCTTTCTCTTAAAGTTTTTTCTTTCTTTTTTCTTAAATTCGTGTTCCTCAAGTCTTTTCCTCATGTCTTTTCCTGTTTTCTCTACCCTTCCACATGGCAACCCATATCGATATCACTCAAGTTCAGCACTCTGTTAGGGCCCCGTCACACATAGCGTCTCACCAGCGATCCCGACAACGATATGCACTTGTCAGGATCGCTGGTGTGTCGCTACATGATCGCTGCTGAGCTGCCAAACAGGCAGCGATCAGGACAGCGATCAGGACAGCAACACTGCGGGTAACGTCGCTTAGTTACCCGCAGTGTACGTTGGAGACCAGCCCGCTGGTGCAGGGAGCTGGTAACCAAGGTACACATTGGGTTTCCAGGTGCTGCCCGGCGCCTGGAAACCCGATGTGTACCTTGGTTACCAGCTGATCGCTGGTCTCCTGCGTGCCACACGCAGCGATGCGTGCTGGCCAGCGGGAGACCAATGATCAAAAAAATGTCCTGCCTTTGGATAACGATCAGCGATACCTGGCAGGGGGACTGATTGTCGCTGAATGTCACACACAGTGATATCGCTGGGGAGATCGCTGTTGCGTCACAAAACTAGTGACTCAGCAGTGATCTCGCTAGCGAGATCGCTGTGTGTGACGGGGGCTTTAGCCTGTACTCAGATTGGATAATTATCCGCAAGTTTGATACAATGTAAATTACTATCTTTTTTCTCTCTCCCCCAGGCTCAGTGCTACAATATATCATTGTCTATGTAAATGTATAAATTTATCTTGGCAAGACGGCTCCCTTATTAATGGGCTACTCTTTATATCCTTTATGCTTATACATATTAAAATATGTTCTGTTGTACTTACATTTGTGTTTTCTTACAATTGACTGCTTATCTTAGATTTTGTGTATTTATGCTCATACACAGATATATCTTGAAAAAGGCCAGAAGGGGCCAAAATGTTGATTTATTTATCTGAAATCCATTGGGTCTTTTTGTTACTTTGTTTCAAAAAACTTTTCTGCAAGATTTTTTTTATTGCCGAAGTTTCTACTTTATATATAAATACATTGACAGTTAGGGGAATACCTCTACACAGTCTGACACTGTACAATCAGCACTGCCTACTTAAAAAGATTTATTATAACGCTAGTTTTAAATTTATTAAAGAAATTACCCATAATCATTTTTTATGTGGAATTTAAGTATTTAATGAAACAGACATGTCGGGAGAGGCGAGGTGTTACATCCTCTTTACATTCTTTGGTAGATTTTCAGAAACCTAAATGCTCAGTGGATAGCACTGCAGCCTTGCAGCACTGGGGTCCTGGGTTTAAATCCCACCAAGGACAACATCTGCAAAGAGTTTGTATGTTCTCTCCGTGTTTGCGTGGGTTTCCTCCGGGTTCTCCACTTTCTTCCCACACTCCAAAGATATACTGATAGGGAATTTAAATTGTGAGCCCCAATGGGGACAGTGACAAGATCTGTAAAGCACTGATGATGCTATATAAGTAATCATAATAAATATAAATAAAAGTCCTGCAGTAGGTTTGATAGTGACTCAGAACTAGTTGTCAAATAGTCATTTTAAGAATATAATTTTAGTGATTATTTAGGATCTATTTTCTCATAGATTTTTTTTACGACATAAAAACACAAGAGATTTCACCACTGAGGAATGTATCCTATTTGTGTTCCTGCTTGTGGTTTTGAACCCGCACTATAATCAGTTGTTTTTTTTTTTATAAACTACTGTACATATATGTCATTAAGACTTTTTGTCCGTTTTCTAATTCAGCAATTGCTTCTATATATTCTTTTAGTTCTGCAGATTGCTATGTTCATCCTTCATCCGTCCGCACAGGAAGCCAAATACGTACATAGTTTGCAGACTATTATTTTGCCGTTTTTGTTGGAGTAATTTTTCAGGCTATTTAGTTCATAAGGATATCTAATAAGTATAGTTTCTTTATGTACGGTTTGTAGTTTACAAATAAACACATTTGTATGCTAGAGCATTACAGGCACAGCGGCTTGCACCTGCACATTTATTTAATATAGCTGAGATGTGCTGATCTATTTTGTTGGCTCATGAAAATATAATTTAATATTTTATATTGCTCTTTTTTATGTTTTTTTTCTTATGTTTGATCCTTTACTTGTATAACATGTCTGCAAAGATTATAGCAGGTTGTATCAAGAGCGCATGGTAACTGGAAGAACTGATCTGGAATTGCCAAAACCCAGCAACTCTGCTATTCCCGGCATTGCCAATGCTTCTAAGTTAATTGATAAGTTGATAAGTTAAAATTTGGCTTCTCATAATTTTTCTTATGGGCCCTCTCAAGACAGAACAATGTGATATCTGGGCTTCACTATCTGTACTGGAAGCATATGCAAAAATTCCTGTCTTTGTGTCCTGAACCAAATATAACATTAACATTACATTAAACACTAAATGGTTCAATTTTTTTGCCAAACTAAATTTTGTTACAGCCTTAGAAAGGACTATGCAAAATCATCACTAGTATAAAAAAGTGACACCCCAGCAGCAAATCATGGTGAGGCCAGCCCCAAACAAGGAGTTATAAACTTTTTTATCTACTTAGAATCCCGAGGACCTGAAACATTACTGGTAGCTTGCAGGAAAAATAATGCAACTATGTCAAAAGTTATTGTTGCACAACAGGGATATAAATATCTACACCCCTGGTTAAAATGCCAGTTTGTCATGTAAAAAAAAATCATAAGAAGTAGAATCATTTCATAAAGTTTTATACCTTTAGTGTCACATATTCAATTCAATTGAAAAATCAACTGAAATCTATTTAGGCTGAAAAGAAAAATAAAGAACTAAAATAATGAGCTTGCATAAATATGCACCTGCTTAAACAAATACTTTGTTAAAGTACATTTTAATTTATGACTCCATTCAACATTTTGGGTAGGAATCTATCAGCATGGCATATCTAGAATTGGCAATCTATGCCCACTCTTACTTGCAATAGTGGTCCACATCTGTCATTTTGTGAGGGCATCTCCTGTGTACAGCCTCCTCAGGTCACCAACACACAGATTTTCAATTACAGTCATGGCCAAAAGTTTTGAGAATGACACAAATATTATATTTTCACATGATCTGCTGCCCTCTGTTTTTTATGTGTGTTTGACAGATGTTTTTATCACAGACAGAAATATAATAATTGCAAACATATGAGTAACAAAAGCTTATATTGACAGTTAGAATGAGTTAATGCAGCAAGTCAATATTTGCAGTGTTGACCCTTCTTCTTCAGGACCTCTGCAATTCACCCTGGCATGCTCTCAATCAACTTCTGGACCAAATCCTGACTGATAGCAGTCCATTCTTGCACAATCAATGCTTTCATTTTGTCAGAATTTTTAGGTTTTTGTTTGTCCACCCATCTCTTGATGATTGACCACAAGTTATCAATGGGATTAAGATCTGGGGAGTTTCCAGGCCAATCTCTATGTTTTGTTCCCTGAGCCATTTAGTTATCACCTTTGCTTTATGGCAAGGTGCTCCATCATGCTGGAAAGGGCATTGTTGATCGCCAAACTGCTCTTGGAGGGTTGGGAGAAGTTGCTCTTGGAGGACATTCTGGTACCATTCTTTATTCATGGCTGTGTTTTTAGGCAAGACTGTGAGAGAGCCGATTCCCTTGGCTGAGAAGCAACCCCACACATGAATGGTTTCAGGATGCTTAACAGTTGGCATGAGACAAGACAAGACTGGTGGTAGCGCTCACCTTGTCTTCTCCGAATGAGGCGTTTTCCTGATGTCCCAAACAATCGAAAAGGGGATTCATCAGAGAAAATAACTTTACCCCAGTCCTCAGCAGTCCACTGCCTGTACCTTTTGCAGAATATCAGTCTGTCCATGATGTTTTTTCTGGAGAGAAGTGGCTTCTTTGCTGCCCTCCTTGAGACCAGGCCTTGCTCCAAGAGTCTCCGCCTCACAGTGCATGCAGATGCACTCACACCTGCCTGCTGCCATTCCTGAGCAAGCTCTGCACTGCTGGTAGCCCGATCCCGCAGCTGAAACACTTTTAAGAGACGGTCCTGGCGCTTGCTGGTCTTTCTTGGGCGCCCTGGAGCCTTTTTGGCAACAATGGAACCTCTCTCCTTGAAGTTCTTGATGATGCGATAGATTGTTGACTGAGGTGCAATCTTTCTAGCTGCGATACTCTTCCCTGTTAGGCCATTTTTGTGCATTGCAATGATGACTGCACGTGTTTCTTTAGAGATAACCATGGTTAACAGAAGAGAAACAATGATGCCAAGCACCAGCCTCCTTTTAAAGTGTCCAGTGGTGTCATTCTTACTTAATCATGACAGATTGATCTCCAGCCATGTCCTCATCAACACCCACACTTGTGTTAATGGAGCAATCACTGAAAAGAGGTTAGCTGGTCCTTTTAAGGCAGGGCTGCAATGATGTTGAAATGTGTTTTGGGGGATAAAGTTCATTTTCTAGCCAAATATTGACTTTGCAAGTAATTGCTGTTAAGCTGATCACTCTTTATAACATTCTGGAGTATATGCAAATTGCCATTAGAAAAAGTGAAGCAGTAGACTTTGTAAAAATTAATATTTGTGTCATTCTCAAAACTTTTGGCCATGACTTTAGATTCAGGTCTGGGCTCTGGCTGGATCATTTCAAACTTCCAAAAAGCCATTCCTTTGTTGTTTAGGGGTATACTTACGGTCATTGTCATGTTAAAAAGTGAAATACCTCTTCATCTTCAGCCTTTTTAGCAGAGACCTGAAGGTTTTGTAGCAAAATTAACTGATATTTAGAATTGTTCAAAATTCCTTCCATCTTGACTAAAGTCCCAGTTCCAGCTGCCAAAGAACACACCCAAAAAGCATAATAACGCCTCCACCATGCTTCCCTGTGAGTAAGGAGTTATTTTGGTGCTGTACAATGGTAGCTTTGTGCCAAACTTAGCTTTTGGTTTTATAGCCAAAAAGTTCAACCTTGGCCTCATCAGAGGCAGACTTGATGTAGGTTTTGGCATAACATAGCTGGACTTAAATGTTTTTCTTTGTAAGAAAAAGCTTCTGTCTTTCCACCCTACCCCACAGGCCAGAGTTAAGAAAAATACAGGAGATTGTTGTTACATGCAGTACACCACAAGTACTTGCCAGAAATTCCTGCAGCTCTTTTAAAGGTAGCCTGTCATGTCAAAAAACGCTATTAACCTTCAAATGTGGGGCTAATCTGCAGGTAAATGATATTCTAAGGCCGGTTTAACATGTCCTGATATTTCGTGTTCTGGAAAAAAACAGTACCAGAGATAACAGTGTCCGTGTGTGTAATACTTGTGGCAACGTGTGGCAACTGTGTGCTGCCCGTGTGCCCCTGAGAAGCAGCTGTACAGTTAGCGCTGTTCCTTGGCGTCGGGTGCTGAAGACGGCTCTCGTCTTTCTTCCCTGCTCTGCCGGCGATAAGCGCAAGCAGGGGAGAACGTTGAGAGTTATATTCAACTGAAAACAGTGACAGCAGGTGGCAGCTGATGGGGCAATTACTCCCATCAGCCTACACCCGCTGCCACTAAGAACAGAGAGAGCACGCAGCGGCTGATGGGAGTATTCATCAGTCGCCCCTGCGCTATTAATAAATAAATAAAACGGCTTGGGTTCCCCTCTATTTTCTATAACCCACCAGGCAAAACTCACAGATGGGGACCGCAACCCTCAGCTGTCAGTGTTAGCAAGGCTGGTTACCAATAATAGAGGCGGTCCCTATGTTGTTTTGTTTTTTTAAATTATTTAAATAAATTATTCAAAAAAACGGCATGGGGTCCCCCAATTTTTGACAACCAGCCTTGCTAAATCAGACTACTTGGAGCTGGTACTCTCAGGTTTGTAAGGGGCCATGGATATTGACCCCCCCAGCCTAAAAATAGCAGCCCGCAGCAGTTCAGAAAAGGCACATCTATTAGATGCGCCAATTCTGGTGCTTTGCCTGGCTATTCCCACTTGCCTTGTAGCAGTGGCAAGTGGGGTTGATGTCGCCTTTGTATTGTCTCGTGACATCAAGCGCATGGGTTAGTAATGGAGAGGCGTCTATAAGACACTTATCCATTACTAATCCTATAGTCATATGGTAAATAAACACACAGCATAAAGTCCTTTATTAGAAATAAGACTAAACACAGTTTTCCATTTTTATTTAAAAATAACAAACACAGTTATACTCACCTAACGCCCATCCCATTGAATCGCTTGTCTCCTACAGGAAACAAAATAAAACAAAAATAAAAAATCAATAATATCCTTCACATGTCCGACATTCTGTCGCATGTCGTAATCCATGTCTGGGGATAAATAGTTTTCAATCGGTACAGTGTCAAGATGCAACCGTACAGGCTGAGAACCACTGGTGAATGAGCTGCTGCAAGCTCACCATCGGTGACTGGCAGTGACCTCATCGTGGTTACCGCTGGTCACTGAGGCTGCGTTTCCAGCCCCACTGAACTGTAGTTACCTCAGCACTGTGAGAAAAAGTTACTGAGTTCACTGCAGTTCAGTTCAGTGAGTTCACCACAGATCAAAGATCTGCGGTGAGCTCACTGAGCTGAACTGTGGTGAACTCAGTGACTGTTTCTGATGGTGGTGAGGGCTGGGTTGGACTACCTGGCAGTGGGTTTATAATCTCCTGCTGATAAAACAATAATTTTATCAAAACTAGAGCAAGCAGCCCAGCAAGTGGCATAATGCTGAAATCAGGGTCTCTGCGACTATGTTATGCTACTCTCAGATTACGTGGCAAAAATTTGGTGACCGATTCTTTTTAAAGCCCGGGTCTCACATAGCGATACACCAGCGATCCTGACAACGATCAGGATCGCTGGTGTATCGCTACATGATCGCTGCTGAGCTGCCACACAGGCAGCTCAGGGCAGCGATCAGCACAAGGACACTGCGGGTAACATCGCTTAGTTACCCGCAGTGTACCTTGGATACCAGCGCCCTGATGCAGGGAGCTGGTAACCAAGGTACACGTCGGGTTTCCAGGCGCTGCGCGGTGCCTGGAAACCCGACGTGTACCTTGGTTACCAGCTCCCTGCATCAGGGCGCTGGTATCCAAGGTACACAGCGGGTTTCCAGGCACAGCCCCGCGCCTGGCAACCCGCTGTGTCCCTTGGTTACCAGCGGATTGCTGGTCTCCCGCCTGTCACATGCAGCGATGCGTGCCTGTCAGCGGGAGACCAGCGATCAAAAAAATGTCCTGACATTTCTGACACGACCAGCGATTCACAGCAAGGGCCTGATCGCTGGTACGTGTCAGAAATAGCGAGATCGCTGCTGAGATCGCTGTTTAGCAGCGATCTCGGTAGCGATCTCGCTATGTGAGACGGGCCCTTTAAG
Source organism: Oophaga sylvatica (assembly GCA_033576555.1). Classification (NCBI taxonomy): domain Eukaryota; kingdom Metazoa; phylum Chordata; class Amphibia; order Anura; family Dendrobatidae; genus Oophaga; species Oophaga sylvatica. The sequence goes on from JARQOD010000002.1 coordinate 210,890,149, forward strand.
GGTATGCCACACTAAACAAGATCGCAAACGAGATCGCAAACGGGATCACTATTTTGCGATCTCGTTAGCGACTTAGCTGTGTGCGGCATGTAGCAACTATGTGGCCCCTGCTGTGATCTCGCTGATCGTTCACTAGAGTTCTGGACCGTTTTTTGATCGTTGGCGTCCCGCTGGTGAGCCTATATCGCTGTTTGGCACCTTTTGCGAACGACCTCGTTTGTGACGCATATGGGTTTAGCGTCACGGAATGAATCGCAATATCTGTAAGTTCTCTTTTGCGTCACAGAGAGGATTGCAGAAGTTGCAAAGCAGGCTAGCAGGACGCAGAGAGCAGGAGCGATGCTGGAAATTCCTATGAATCAGAAGCACTCAGTACATGCTAATGACATCCCAACGACCGCCAAAGTCGTTAAAGAGATCGCTGACCGCTGATGAGTCGTTTATGAGATCTCCTGTTTGGCAGCTACTAGCGACCTAAAAGAGATCTCACAAACAATCTCATTAGCTTGCGTCGTTATTGAGATCGCTAACGAGATCACTAGGTGTGGCAGTACCTCAAAGGTAGTATAAAGGTACTGCCACACTAAACAATCCCGCTAGCGATCACAATAACGACGCATACTAATGCGATCGCTAGCAGGATTGTTTCTATATCGCTAACTGCGGCCACATTTAGCGATATAGTTAACGACGCTATCGCCGTTAGCGATCTTCTTAACGACTTTAGCGTACAAAAGTACCGCTAAATTGCTAAGAAAAGGTGCCACACAGCGATAAGATACTTACCCAGCGGGAGCGCCGACGAGAAATAGGGTCCGGAACGATTCCAGCGACGAGCGAGATCACAGCAGGAAGCTCGTCGCTGGCAGCTGCCGCACTGAACAATATCGCTAACGGGATCGCTAAATAGTGACGTTTTTTTAGCGATCCCGTTAGCGATATTGTTTAGTGTGGCATACCCTTTAGAGTCAGCATCCACAGCTGTATCAGAAAATTCTGCATACAATGTTTTCTTATCTCAATATCTATCCAGATAACAATTGATGCACAGGATAACTGGGAACAATCTAGGAGAAAACTATGAAATCAGCTCTGTCATCAGTTTTGCCACATCAGAGAGAATAAACAGCAGAAGGCCACATGAATGGCCTTTGCAAGGACTTTAAAACCATGCAAAGAAAAGTAATGCATGGGTAGCAATGCTATGTTTGTTATGTTCTTTAGCCATGAAGTCAAATTAAAAGCTGGATGAACAGCAGAACTCTAAAATGTTAGTATTAGGGCAGGTGCACAGCAGCGTATTTTCTCTTTTCGTGAAAATCTAGTTGATTATGCTAATCACACTCTGATCAAACTCTGATTAGAGTTTCATAAGAGTGTAATTTTCTTGGATGAGGAGAAGATGGAAAAAAAGTCTCCATCTTCTCCATTCTGTCAGTCCATGAAAATCGAACTGCACTCAGAGTGCAAGCTGATGTTTTCTAAGGACTTATTCACTTGCATGGCAGAGTGTGATCTAATAATTGGATCCAACTCGAGCAAATTTTTCCCCAGACCAGCTCAGTCCAAGGAAAAATCGATATGTGCACTACCCCATAGAATAACAATTGTCCAGGTGCAATCTGATGTTTTGTTGCATCAGACCGCAACCCTCAGCTGTCAGTGTTAGCAAGGCTGGTTACCAATAATAGAGGCGGTCCCTATGTTGTTTTGTTTTTTTAAATTATTTAAATAAATTATTCAAAAAAACGGCATGGGGTCCCCCAATTTTTGACAACCAGCCTTGCTAAATCAGACTACTTGGAGCTGGTACTCTCAGGTTTGTAAGGGGCCATGGATATTGACCCCCCAGCCTAAAAATAGCAGCCCGCAGCAGTTCAGAAAAGGCACATCTATTAGATGCGCCAATTCTGGTGCTTTGCCTGGCTATTCCCACTTGCCTTGTAGCAGTGGCAAGTGGGGTTGATGTCGCCTTTGTATTGTCTCGTGACATCAAGCGCATGGGTTAGTAATGGAGAGGCGTCTATAAGACACTTATCCATTACTAATCCTATAGTCATATGGTAAATAAACACACAGCATAAAGTCCTTTATTAGAAATAAGACTAAACACAGTTTTCCATTTTTATTTAAAAATAACAAACACAGTTATACTCACCTAACGCCCATCCCATTGAATCGCTTGTCTCCTACAGGAAACAAAATAAAACAAAAATAAAAAATCAATAATATCCTTCACATGTCCGACATTCTGTCGCATGTCGTAATCCATGTCTGGGGATAAATAGTTTTCAATCGGTACAGTGTCAAGATGCAACCGTACAGGCTGAGAACCACTGGTGAATGAGCTGCTGCAAGCTCACCATCGGTGACTGGCAGTGACCTCATCGTGGTTACCGCTGGTCACTGAGGCTGCGTTTCCAGCCCCACTGAACTGTAGTTACCTCAGCACTGTGAGAAAAAGTTACTGAGTTCACTGCAGTTCAGTTCAGTGAGTTCACCACAGATCAAAGATCTGCGGTGAGCTCACTGAGCTGAACTGTGGTGAACTCAGTGACTGTTTCTGATGGTGGTGAGGGCTGGGTTGGACTACCTGGCAGTGGGTTTATAATCTCCTGCTGATAAAACAATAATTTTATCAAAACTAGAGCAAGCAGCCCAGCAAGTGGCATAATGCTGAAATCAGGGTCTCTGCGACTATGTTATGCTACTCTCAGATTACGTGGCAAAAATTTGGTGACCGATTCTTTTTAAAGCCCGGGTCTCACATAGCGATACACCAGCGATCCTGACAACGATCAGGATCGCTGGTGTATCGCTACATGATCGCTGCTGAGCTGCCACACAGGCAGCTCAGGGCAGCGATCAGCACAAGGACACTGCGGGTAACATCGCTTAGTTACCCGCAGTGTACCTTGGATACCAGCGCCCTGATGCAGGGAGCTGGTAACCAAGGTACACGTCGGGTTTCCAGGCGCTGCGCGGTGCCTGGAAACCCGACGTGTACCTTGGTTACCAGCTCCCTGCATCAGGGCGCTGGTATCCAAGGTACACAGCGGGTTTCCAGGCACAGCCCCGCGCCTGGCAACCCGCTGTGTCCCTTGGTTACCAGCGGATTGCTGGTCTCCCGCCTGTCACATGCAGCGATGCGTGCCTGTCAGCGGGAGACCAGCGATCAAAAAAATGTCCTGACATTTCTGACACGACCAGCGATTCACAGCAAGGGCCTGATCGCTGGTACGTGTCAGAAATAGCGAGATCGCTGCTGAGATCGCTGTTTAGCAGCGATCTCGGTAGCGATCTCGCTATGTGAGACGGGCCCTTTAAGGGTATGCCACACTAAACAAGATCGCAAACGAGATCGCAAACGGGATCACTATTTTGCGATCTCGTTAGCGACTTAGCTGTGTGCGGCATGTAGCAACTATGTGGCCCCTGCTGTGATCTCGCTGATCGTTCACTAGAGTTCTGGACCGTTTTTTGATCGTTGGCGTCCCGCTGGTGAGCCTATATCGCTGTTTGGCACCTTTTGCGAACGACCTCGTTTGTGACGCATATGGGTTTAGCGTCACGGAATGAATCGCAATATCTGTAAGTTCTCTTTTGCGTCACAGAGAGGATTGCAGAAGTTGCAAAGCAGGCTAGCAGGACGCAGAGAGCAGGAGCGATGCTGGAAATTCCTATGAATCAGAAGCACTCAGTACATGCTAATGACATCCTAACGACCGCCAAAGTCGTTAAAGAGATCGCTGACCGCTGATGAGTCGTTTATGAGATCTCCTGTTTGGCAGCTACTAGCGACCTAAAAGAGATCTCACAAACAATCTCATTAGCTTGCGTCGTTATTGAGATCGCTAACGAGATCACTAGGTGTGGCAGTACCTCAAAGGTAGTATAAAGGTACTGCCACACTAAACAATCCCGCTAGCGATCACAATAACGACGCATACTAATGCGATCGCTAGCAGGATTGTTTCTATATCGCTAACTGCGGCCACATTTAGCGATATAGTTAACGACGCTATCGCCGTTAGCGATCTTCTTAACGACTTTAGCGGTACAAAAGTACCGCTAAATTGCTAAGAAAAGGTGCCACACAGCGATAAGATACTTACCCAGCGGGAGCGCCGACGAGAAAATAGGGTCCGGAACGATTCCAGCGACGAGCGAGATCACAGCAGGAAGCTCGTCGCTGGCAGCTGCCGCACTGAACAATATCGCTAACGGGATCGCTAAATAGTGACGTTTTTTAGCGATCCCGTTAGCGATATTGTTTAGTGTGGCATACCCTTTAGAGTCAGCATCCACAGCTGTATCAGAAAATTCTGCATACAATGTTTTCTTATCTCAATATCTATCCAGATAACAATTGATGCACAGGATAACTGGGAACAATCTAGGAGAAAACTATGAAATCAGCTCTGTCATCAGTTTTGCCACATCAGAGAGAATAAACAGCAGAAGGCCACATGAATGGCCTTTGCAAGGACTTTAAAACCATGCAAAGAAAAGTAATGCATGGGTAGCAATGCTATGTTTGTTATGTTCTTTAGCCATGAAGTCAAATTAAAAGCTGGATGAACAGCAGAACTCTAAAATGTTAGTATTAGGGCAGGTGCACAGCAGCGTATTTCTCTTTTCGTGAAAATCTAGTTGATTATGCTAATCACACTCTGATCAAACTCTGATTAGAGTTTCATAAGAGTGTAATTTTCTTGGATGAGGAGAAGATGGAAAAAAAGTCTCCATCTTCTCCATTCTGTCAGTCCATGAAAATCGAACTGCACTCAGAGTGCAAGCTGATGTTTTCTAAGGACTTATTCACTTGCATGGCAGAGTGTGATCTAATAATTGGATCCAACTCGAGCAAATTTTTCCCCAGACCAGCTCAGTCCAAGGAAAAATCGATATGTGCACTACCCCATAGAATAACAATTGTCCAGGTGCAATCTGATGTTTTGTTGCATCAGACCGAAAATACAATCATCTGCTTGAGCCCTTTAACCCTTTTCTGACATCTGACGTACTATCCCGTCCAGGTCATACGGGCCTATGACCGTGGATGGGATAGTATGTCATATGCGATCAGCTGCGCTCACGGGGGAGCGCAGCTGATCGCGGCCGGGTGTCAACTGATTATCACAGCTGACACCCGGCACTATGTGCCAGGAGCAGTGTTGGACCGGTCCCGGCACATTAACCCCCGGCACACTGCGATCAAACATGATCGCAGTGTTCCGGCAACATAGGGAAGCATCGCGCAGGGATTTGGCTCCCTGCGTGCTTCCCTGTGATCCTCAGAACAGAGCAATGTGATTGCGCTTTTCCGAGGGCCTCCTCCCTGCAGACCCCGGATCCAAGATGGCCGCGGGGTCCTCCAGGGTCCTGCAGGGAGGTAGCTTGTCAGTGCCTGCTGAGAGCAGGCGCTGAGAAGCCTCCTGCACTGCCTGTCAGATTGCTGATCTGACAGAGTGCTGTGCAAACTGTCAGATCAGTGATCTGACACTTTATAGTGATGTCCCACCCTGGGACAATGTAAAAAAGTATAAAAAAAAAAAATTAACATGTGTAAAAATAATTTTTTAAAAAATTCCTAAATAAAGAAAAAAAATTCCCCAATAAATTCATTTCTTCATGTAAATAAAAAAAACAATAAAAGTACACATATTTAGTATCACCGCGTCCGTAACGACCCGTCCTATAAAACTGTCCCACTAGTTAACCCCTTTAGTGAACCCCTTAAAAAAAAGGCAAAAAAACAATGCTTTATCATCATGCTGCCGAACAAAAAGTGGAATAACACGCGATTAAAAAGACAGATATAAATAAACATGGTACTGTTTAAAACGTCATCTTGTCCCACAAAAAACAATCCACCATACAGCTCATCAGTGAAAAAATAAAAAAGTTATAGCTCACAGAATAAAGCGATGCAAAAATAATTATTTTTTATATAAAATAGTTTTTATTGTATAAAAGCGCCAAAACATAAAAAAATGATATAGATGAGGTATCGCTGTAATCATACTGACCTAAAGAATAAAACCGCTTTATCAATTTTACCACACGCGGAACAGTATTAACGCCCTCCCCAAAAGAAATTCATGAATTGCTAGTTTTTGTTCATTCTGCCTCCCAAAAATCGTAATAAAAAGCGATCAAAAAATGTCATGTGCCCGAAAATGGTACCAATAAAACCATCAACTCGTCCCACAAAAAATAAGACCTCACATGACTCTGTGGGACAAAATATGGAAAAATTATAGCTCTCAAAATTTGGTGATGCAAAAACTATTTTTTGCAATAAAATGCGTCTTTTAGCGTGTGACAGCTGCCAAACATAAAAACCCACTATACATAGTAAATCAAACCCCCCTTTATCACCCCGTTAGTTAGGGAAAAAATAATAAAATTTAAAAAAATGTACTTATTTCCTTTTTCCCATTAGGGTTAGGGTTAGTGTTAGGGTTAAGGTTAGGGCTAGGGTTAGGATTGGGATTAGGGTTAGGGGTGTGTTGGGGTTTGGGTTGAAGTTAGAATTGGGGGGTTTCCACTGTTTAGGTACATCAGGGGCTCTCCAAATGTGACATGGCGTCCTATCTCAATTCCAGACAATTTTGCTTTGAAAAAGTCAAACGGCGCTCCTTCACTTTCGTACTCTGCCGTGTGCGCCGAAACAGTTGTTCCCCCCCACATATGGGGTATTAGCATACTCAGGACAAATTGCACAATAACTTTTGGGGTCCAATTTCTCCTGTTACTCTTGGGAAAATAAAAAAATTGGACCTGAAATAATTTTTTTTTTGTGAAAAAAAAGTTATGTTCATTTTTTTTTTAACCCCTCTCTGCCATCAGACGTACTATTCCGTCCATGTGACCCTGGACCTTATTCCCATGGACGGAATAGTACGTCATGGGCGATCAGCTGCGCTCCCGGGGGAGCGCAGCTGATCGCCGCCGGGTGTCAGCTGATTATCACAGCTGACACCCGTGACTGTGTGTCAGGAGCGGTCACGGACCGCTCCCGGCACATTAACCCCTGGCACACCGTGATCAAACATGATCGCGGTGTACCCGGGGAACAGGGGAGGATCGCGCAGGCAGGGGGCTCCCTGCGCGCTCCCCTGAGACCCTCAGAGCAGCGCGATGTGTCGCGCTGTTCCGAGGGTCCGTCCTCCCTCCAGGTCCCCGGATCCAAGATGGCGCCGGGGTCCTGCAGGGAGGCGGCTTCCTCAGTGCCTGCTGAGCACACAGAGTGCTGTGCACACTGTCACACCAGCGATCTGCTAAAATACAGTGATGTCCCACCCTGGGACAAAGTATAAAAGTAAAAAAAATAAAAATAAAAAGTGGTAAAAAAAAATCATAAAAAAAAAAAAAATATTCCCCAATAAATTCATTCTTTCCTGTAAATAAAAAAAACAAAACAATAAAAGTACACATATTTGGTATCGCCGCGTCCGTAACGACCCCCCCTATAAAACTGTCCCACTAGTTAACCCCTTTAATGAACCCCTTAAAAAAAAAAAGAAAACGAAGCAAAAAATCAATGCTTTATCATCATACCGCTGAACAAAAAGTGGAATAACACGCAATCAAAAAGACGGATATAAATAAACATGGTACCGCTGAAAACGTCATCTTGTCCCGCAAAAAACGAGCCATCATACAGCATCATCAGCGAAAAAATAAAAAAGTTATAGCTCGCAGAATAAAGCGATGCAAAAATAATAATTTTTTATATAAAATTGTTTTCATTCTATAAAAGCGCCAAAACATAAAAAAAATGATATAAATGAGGTATCGCCGTAATCGTACTGACCCGAAGAATAAAACTGCTTTATAAATTTTACCACACGCGGAACGGTACAAACGCCTCCCCCAAAAGAAATTCATGAATTGCTGATTTTTGTTCATTCTAACCTCCCAAAAATCGAAATAAAAAGCGATCAAAAAATGTCACGTGCTCAAAAATGGTACCAATAAAAACGTCACCTCGTCCTGCAAAAAATAAGACCTCACATGACTCTGTGGGCCAAAATATGCAAAAATTATAGCTCTCAAAATGTGGTGATGCAAAAAACTATTTTTTGCAATAAAAAGCGTCTTTTAGCGTGACAGCTGCCAATCACAAAAACCCGCTATAAATAGTAAATCAAACCTCCCTTTATCACCCCCTTAGTTAGGGAAAAATAAGAAAATTAAAAAAATGTATTTATTTCCATTTTCCCGTTAGGGTTAGGTTGCGGCTAAAGTTAGGGTTAGGGTTGGCGCTAACGTTAGGATTAGGATTAGGGTTGGGATTACGGTTAGGGGTGTGTTAGGGTTAGGTTTGTGGTTAGGGTTGGGACTAGGGTTAGGGGTGTGTTGGGGTTAGGGTTGGAGTTAGAATTGGGGGTTTCCGCTGTTTAGGCACATCAGGGGCTCTCCAAATGTGACATGGCGTCTGATCTCAATTCCAGCCAATTCTGCGTTGAAAAAGTCAAACGGTGCTCCTTCACTTCTGAGCTCTGCCATGCGCCCAAACAGTAGTTTACTCCCGCATATGGGGTATCAGCGTACTCTGGACCACAAGAGTTATTGTGCAATTTGTCCTATTTCTACTGTTACCCTTGGGAAAATAAAAAACTGGGGGAGACAAAATCATTTTTGTAAAAAAAAAATGATTTTTTTGTTTTTACGGCTGTATGTTATAAAACTTCTGTGAAGCACTTGGAGCTTCATAGCGCTCATCACACTTCTAGATAAGTTCCTTGTGGGGTCTATTTTCCAAAATGGGGTCACTTGTGGGGGGTTTCCACTGTTTAGACGCATCAGGGGCTCTCCAAATGCGACATGACTCCCCCAGACCATTCCATCAAAGTCTGCAATCCAAAACGTCACTACTTCCCTTCTGAGCCCCGACGTGCACCCATATAGTAGTTTACTCCCACATATTGGGTATCAGCGTACTCAGGACAAATTGGACAACAACTTTTGGGGTCCAATTTCTCCTGTTACCCTTGTGAAAATAAAATATTGAGGGCGAAAAAATCATTTTTGTAAAAAAAAAAAGGATTTTTTATTTTACGGCTGTACGTTATAAACTTCTGTGAAGCACTTTGGGGTTCAAAGTGCTCACCACACATCTAGATAAGTTCCTTGTGGGGTCTATTTTCCAAAATGGGGTCACTTGTGGGGGGTTTCCACTGTTTAGATTCATCAGGGGCTCTCCAAATGCGACATGACTCCCCCAGACCATTCCATCAAAGTCTGCAATCCAAAACGTCACTACTTCCCTTCCGAGCCCCGACGTGCGCCCATACAGTAGTTTACTCTCACATATTGGGTATCAGCATACTCAGGACAAATTGGACAACAACTTTTGGGGTCCAATTTCTCCTGTTACCATTGTGAAAATAAAATATTGGGGGCGAAAAAATCATTTTTGTAAAAAAAAAGGATTTTTTATTTTTACGGCTGTACGTTATAAACTTCTGTGAAGCACTTCGGGGTTCAAAGTGCTCACCACACATCTAGATAAGTTCCTTGTGGGGTCTATTTTCCAAAATGGGGTCACTTGTGGGGGGTTTCCACTGTTTAGAAGCATCAGGGGCTCTCCAAATGCGACATGACTCCCCCAGACCATTCCATCAAAGTCTGCAATCCAAAACATCACTACTTCCCTTCCGAGCCCCGACGTGCGCCTATATAGTAGTTTACTCCCACATATTGGGTATCAGCGTACTCAGGACAAATTGGACAACAACTTTTGGGGTCCAATTTCTCCTGTTACCCTTGTGAAAATAAAATATTGAGGGCGAAAAAATCATTTTTGTAAAAAAAAAAAAGGATTTTTTATTTTACGGCTGTACGTTATAAACTTCTGTGAAGCACTTTGGGGTTCAAAGTGCTCACCACACATCTAGATAAGTTCCTTGAGGGGTCTCGTTTCCAAAATGGTGTCATTTGTGGGGGGTTTCCACTGTTTAGGCATATCAGGAGCTCTCCTAAACACGACATGGCATCCAGCCAATTCTGCGTTGAAAAAGTCAAACGGCGCTCCTTCCCTTCCAAACTCTGCCATGCACCCAAACAGTGGTTTACTCCCACATATGGGGTATCAGCGCACTCAGGACAAATTGCACAATAACTTTTGGAGTCTTGTTACCCTTGGGAAAATAAAAATTGGGGTGAAAAAATCAATTTTGTGGAAAAAATATGATTTTTTAATTTTACGGCTCTACATTATAAACTTGTGTGAAGCACTTGGGGGTTCAAATTGCTCACCAAGGATCTAGATAAGTTCCTTAGGGGGTCTAGTTTCCCAAATGGGGGCACTTGTGGGGGGTTTCCACTGTTTAGGCACAGCAGGGGCTCTCCAAATGCAACATGGCGTCCAATCTCAATTCCAGCCAATTGTGGTTGGAAAAGTCAAATGGTGGTCCTTCCATTCCGAGCTCTGCCATGCGCCCAAACAGTGGTTCCCCCCACATATGGGGTATCAGCGTACTCAGGACAAATTGGACAACAAATTTTGTGGTCCAATTTCTCCTGTTACCCTTGGGAAAATAAAAAATTAGTGACTAAGAGATAATTTTTGTGGGAAAAAAATAGGATTTTTTATTTTCATGCTCGGGCATTATAAACTTGTGTGAAGCACTTGGGGGTTCAAAGTGCTCACCAAAGATCTAGATAAGTTCCTTAGGGGGTCTAGCTTCCAAAATGGGGTCACTTGTGGGGGTTTCCACTGTTTAGGCTCATCTGGGGCACTACAAATGGAACATGACCCCCATCAATGTTTGCATTCCAAAACGTTACTGCTTCCTTTCCAAGCCCTGCCGTGCGCCCAAACAGTTTCCCCCTCCCACATATGGGGTATCAGCGTACAAATTGGAAAACAACTTTTGGGGTCCAATTTCCTTGGGAAAAATCAAAAATTTGGGACTAAAAAATCATTTTTGTGGAAAATTGTTTTTTTTTTTTTTTCACACCCAGGCATTATAAACTTTTGTGAAACACTTTGGGTTCAAAGTGCTCACAACAGATCTAGATAAGTTCCTTAGGGGGTCTAGTTTCCAAAATGGTGTCACTTGTGGGGGGTTTCCACTGTTTAGGCATATCAGGGGCTCTCCAAACGCGACATGGCGTCTAATCTCAATTCCAGCCAATTTTAGTTTGAAAAAGTCAAACGGCGCTCCTTCCCTTACGAGCTCTGCCGTGTGCCCAAACAGTGGTTTTCCCCCACATATGGGGTATTGGCGTACTCAGGAGAAATTGCACAACAACTTTATCTGCCAATTTTCTCCTTTTACCCTTGTGAAAATAAAAAAACGTTTGTAAAAGATCATTTTTGTGGCTAAAAAGTTAAATATTAATTTTTTCCTTCCACATTGCTTCAGCTCCTGTGAAGTACCTGAAGGGTTATTAAACTTCTTGAATGTGGTTTTGAGTACCTTGAGGGGTGCAGTTTTTAGAATGGTGTCACTTTTGGGTATTTTCTGCCATATAGACCCCTCAAAGTGACTTCAAATGTGAGGTGGTCTCTAAAAAAATGGCTTTGTAAATTTTGTTGTAAAAATGAGAAATCACTGGTCAACTTTTAACCCTTATAATTTCCTAACAAAAAAAAATTTTGGTTCCAAAATTGTGCTGATGTAAAGTAGACATGTGGGAAATGTTATTTATTAACTATTTTGTGTGACATATCTCTCTGTTTTAAGGGAAAAAAAATTCAAAGTTTGAAAATTGCAAAATTTTCAAAATTTTCGCCATATTTGCATTTTTTTCAAAAATAAACGCAAGGTATATCGAAGAAATTTTACCACTAACGTGAAGTACAATATGTCACGAGAAAACAATCTCAGAATCGCCAAGATCCGTAGAAGCATTCCAGAGTTATAACCTCATAAAGAGACAGTGGTCAGAATTGTAAAAATTGGCCCGGTCATTAACGTGCAAACCACCCTTGGGGGTGAAGGGGTTAAACATTCAAAAAATTCCTGTGAAGCACCTGAAGGGTTAATAAACTTCTTGAATGTGGTTTTGAGCACCTTGAGGAGTGCAGTTTTTAGAATGGAAACACTTTTGGGTATCATATAGACCCCTCAAAGTGACTTCAAATGTGATGTCGTCCCTAAAAAAGAAATGGTGTTGAAAAATTAGAAATCGCTGTTTAAGTTTTAACCCTTATAACTTCCTAACCAAAAAAAATTTTGGTTTCAAAATTGTGCTGATGTAAAGTAGACATGTGGGAAATGTTACTTATTAGGCCTGGATCACACATGTGAGGAAATCGTCCGACGCTCGCATGTGAAATCCCAGCTCTGGCGCCGGCACTCAGGAGTGGAGTGCGCGGCTGCATGTATTTATATGCAGCCGCTCGCTCCACTCCCGAGTGCCGGCGCCAGAGCTGGATTTCACATGCGAGCGTCGGACGATTTCCTCGCATGTGTGATCCCGGCCTTAGACATTTTGTTTGCCATAGCTCTGTGATTCAAGGGTATGAAAATTCAAAGTTGAAAAATTGCAAAATTTTCAACATTTTTGCCAAATTTCCATTTTTTTCACAAATAAATGCAATTTATTTCAAATAAATTTTACCTCTATCATGAAGTACAGTATGTCACGAGAAAAGAATCTCAGAATCGTCAAGATCCGTTGAAGAGTTCCAGAGTTATTACCTCATAAAGAAACAGTGGTCAGAATTGTGAAAATTGGCCCGGTCATGAACATGCAAACCACCCTTGGGGGTAAAGGGGTTAAGGATTGGATCTGGCAAGTAGTAAAACAAAATGTAATGAGACAGTGATGTAATGAGATAAATAACGAAATGTAAAATATATAATAGGACAGTGCAAGTATTTGTGATAACTTGCAGAACGTCTGTAGGCTCTTATTCATGAGTGATTGATTTAGTATAAAATGCTGCACATATCTTGGCTCCCAGCAACTTCTTCTCCATCCACATCATATGAGATATTGCACCATATTATAACTTACTCCATTGTTTGTGTCTTCCAGCACTTGAGACATGACCCCACACATTATCCCATTGGCTGAGCACCTGGCCAGTTATCTAACCTATCAATGTTTCTGGAGGTAATGACATTAGCTGCATTATTTCCAGGGCTGAGTGTTTGCACTGACAGAATCTGTGTCCTCCCCCATTCACCATATAATGCCAATTCATAGCACAAAGAGCCACAGAGAGGGGTCACCCGGCGCCCACATCTCCGCAGCCACTTGAACTTCACCCTTCTTCACTCTCCTTTGTTCCAATGAGGCTTCATTGCTCTTAATTAAACGTGTTCCCTTCTGAGGGTCCAGGGTGTCTATTTTGGTGGCGGCAGCTGGTGCTTGTGGCTCTTGTGTTTGAGTAACAGACTGTAGAATGGGGGCGCAGAGAAGCCCCCTCTAATAGCCTTGTGTGCACAATACACCTTGGAAAGGAGACATTGCGCCCTTGTGCTGATTGCTGCAACCCCATTACAGGGAAAATAGGGCTCATCAGGTAAAACGCGTTTGTAAAGCGCTTACCTGTTTGCCATGCACTTGTGTGAACGTTGGGCAAACACAGGAGCAGACTCCAGAGCGCCATCTCTGTCCGTGCTAGGAAAGCCAGATTATGTGCCTTCTGCATCTGGCACAGCCCTGAGAGACTGGTGCCCAGTACCTAACGTGGTCTAGAAAGTTCCCGATGAGTTTTCGTCTTTTGTTCGTTTACAGACGCGTTGCAGACATTTTCTGCTTGTAGGTAAATGGGTTCTATGAAGTAACACGTCATTGTCGGGTTATATGGCCATTCAGATGCGACTGTCTTTCCTTCTTTCTTTAGAGGGTTAATCCGCTGATCCCACATGAAAATGCAGCAGTTTTCGTTTTTATTCGTTCTCATTTGTTTTGTGTCTCCTCCTTGTCTCTCTAGAGCTGGAAATAACCGCATTCTGCTATTAAATCTGAACGGCTTTGTCCTTATTATCGCGCTTTTATTAACTTTTATAGATTAAAGAAAATGCGCGAGTCATTTGGAGCAATGATGAAGAGGAAACAATAGGAAAGAAAAATTAATACAGATTATAATAATGTGTCTCCTGCATGCAGCTGTCACCCCGGCTTCCCTGCATGTCGTGTGCCGGGTGTTACTCTGCACCCCATATCTGCGTGGGGCTTCTGTAGGGCTGATGTATCTTCCCTACTCCTCTGGCACAGTTGTACCCCTGTAATAAAAACGTCATTCCCAGCAAAAAGTCCTCTCTGCATTCTACACATGTAATTCAAAGTACACATGTGGAATTAATGCCAGCAACTGTGTAGCTTCATGCACCAGATCCTGCATAGTGCACCTGTTTCCACAGATGTATTGTGCTCCCATAATATCCTACAATATGCTCTGCAGTACTGCTCTGATCCATCCATGTCCTCACTGCTGCACTGTACACACGCAGCGGTGATGCGATTGTGTGTTCATAGTCTAGCAGGTGTATTGTGCACGTGTAGCAGTGATGTCACTTTATGTCCATCCTCACAGGTGTATTGTGCACAAGTAGTCACTTTATTACCATGTTATATAGGCATACATATGCAATATGACTTTATATTCATATTCTAACAGGTGTATTGTGCACATGTGGTAGTAATATCACCTTAGTTCTACCCTGAAAGTGAAATGTACACGTTACACTAATGCCAGTACTCATGTCACCTTATTTCCATCATCCTCACTGGTGTATTGTGCACAAGTAGTCACTTTATTACCATGTTTGATATGCCATACCCATGCAATATGATTATTTAGCATTAATATTCTGAAGGGTGCATTGTGCACCTGCAGTAGTATAGTTACTTTATTTCCATGTTTTGATATAGATTTTACATCTAATAGCAATGTCACTTGTCTTTACTATTAGTGTATATGATGAAGGTATCTTTGAGAACATGAAGATAATATGACATAAATAGAAATATGTAATATACAGCACATCTTGGAGGGAAGTTAGTAGTATTGTGCATATGTTGTATACCAGGTGAAATTTTTTCATGGCAATTTATGATCATTGTTTCATTGTTATATTTGACACTTGGGTTAGTAATATGACTTTATTATACTCGTGTCACATCCTATCTCACTTATGTATTGTACAAATATATGCTGATATCACATCATGTCTCACATACTGTACACTTGTATACTAATGTCACATCATGTCTCACCCACAGTGGGGAAAATAAGTATTTGATACACTGCCGATTTTGCAGGTTTTCACACCTACAAAGAATGGAGAGGTCTGTAATTTTTATAGCAGGTTCACTTCCCTTGTGAGAGACAGACTATTAAAAAAAATCCAGAAAATCATATTGTATTATTTTTACATAATTAATTTGCATTTTATTGCATGAAATAAGTATTTGATACAATAAGAAAACAGAACTTAATTTTTGGTACAGAAACCTTTGTTTGCAATAAAAGGTCAGACGTTTCCTGTAGGTCTTGACCAAGCTTTCACACCCGGCAGCAGGGATTTTGGCCCGCTCCTCCATACTGATCTTCTCCAGATCATTCAGGTTTCGGGGCTGTCACTGGGAAACATTGAGTTTCAGCTCCCTCCAAAGATTTTCTTTTGGGTTCAGGTCTGGAGACTGGCTAGCCCACTCCAGGACCTTGAAATGCTTCTTACAGAGCCACTCCTTAGTTACCCTGGATGCATGTTTTGGGTCTTATCATGCTGGAAGATCCAGCCACGACCCATCTTCAATGCTCTTACTGAGGGAAGGAGGTTATGGGACAAAATCTCGCTTTACATGACCCCATCCATCCTTTCATTAATACGATGCAGACGTCCTGACCCCTTTACAGAAAAGTACCCCAAAGTATGAGGTTTCCCTCATCATGCTTCATGATTGGGACGGTGTTCTTGGGGTTGTACTCATCCTTCTACCTCCAAACATGGCGAGTAGAGTGGGTACCAAAAAGTTCCATTTTAGTCTCATTTGACCACATAACCTTCTCCATGCCTCCTTTGGATCATCCAGATGGTCATTGGCGAACTTCAAACAGGCGTGGACATGTACTGGTGTGAGCAGGAGGACCTTGGGTGCTCTGCAGTATTCTAATCCATGACAGCATAGTGTGTTACTAACAGTAATGTTTGAGACTGTGGCCCCAGCTCTCTCCAGGTCATTGACCAGGTCCTCCCGTGTAGTTCTTGGCTGATTCCTGACCTTTCTCAGAATCATTCTTACCCTACAAGGTGAGATCCTGCATAGAGCCCCAGACTGAGGAAGATTGATAGCCATCTTGTAATTCTTCCATTTTCCAACAGTTCTTTCCTTCTCACCAAGCTGCTTGTCTATTGTCCTATAACCCATCCCAGCCTGGTGCAGGTCTACAATTTTGTCCCTGGTGGCCTTAGCTGGTTGGCCTTGGCCATGGTGGAGATTTTGGGGTATAATTGAGTGTATGGACAGGTGTCTGTTATACAGGTAAAAAGTTCAAAGAGGTGCAATTAATACATGTAATGATAATGAGTGCAGAGTAGGAGGGCTTCTTACAGGAAAATCAACAGGCCTGTGAGAGCGAGAATTCTTGCTGGTTGGTAGATAATCAAATACTTATTTCATGCAATAAAATGCAATTTATTTATTTAAAAATCATACAATGTGATTTTCAGTTTTGTTTTTATTTTATATTTTTAGCTTGTGTCTTTCTCAGGTAAAGTGTACCTGTGATAAAAATTACAAACCTCTCCATTCTTTATAGGTGGGAAAACTTGCAAAATCGACAATGTATCAAATACTTATTTTCCCCACTGTATGTATTATGCAATTGTATACTAATATCTCATCATGTCTCACAAATATATATTGTACACTTCTAATCTAATGTCACACATATGTATTGTACACTTATATACTAATGTCACATCATGTCACACATGTATTGTACACTAGTATACTAATGTCACATATGTACTGTACACTTGTATACTAATGTCTCACGTATGTATTGCACAATTGTATAGTGATGATGTCACATCATGTCACACATATGTATTGTACACTTGTATACTAATGTCACATCATGTCTCACATACATACTAATGTCACACGTTTGCATGGCACACTTGTTTACTAATGTCACACATATATATTGTACACTTGTATATGAGTCGCACTTAGTACCAGGGCAATGGGGTACTCGGAGCCGAGCCCATGGAAATCTATGGGAGTTGTCACTGGTAGCGGTGGCTCGGTCCGTGGCCCTGGGCGCTCATCCAATGGGGAATATTTACAGGGGATATTTAGGATAGGTAGTTCGTGACGCCACCTGTGGTATCTGGTTAATTGAACCAGCGCTGCTATAAGGACTTTCACAGGGGATGTTATGGGGGCAGCTGGGTGGTAGTCTCCCACAGGTGAGACGGGTCCCTGGAAGTCTATGGTGATGATGATGCAGGGTGTAGTAAGAATTCAGTCACACGCAAGGTAGTTCCTTTTCATACCTTTTACTGAGGGTGGTTCAAGCAGATCCCGGGGAGCTGGTCGGGGTGGAGAGTGCACATTCCGGTAACAGCTGAGCAGGTTAGAGGCCTCCTTAACTTCAATGTACATGTGAGTCCAACTTGCCTGAAGCGAAGTTAACTCTGAATCTCCAGCTTTCTCAATAGCTGTACTGCCCGGCCAACGTTGTGGTGGAGCCTTCTAAGTGATGAAACTAAGTCCTTACTTTTGTCGTGCACTTGACTCAAAGTCCCTGTTCCACCTGACTCCGGTTACGTATTGACACTTAGGGCTGCTCTCTGCGACCTGTAGTCCAGATGCCTCCGGTTTTCTTGTTACTAAGCTTGAAACTGTAGCAACGCTTCGGACCCCGGTGTCCGGCAATTTATGTGCAGGTAATCCAATACCTGTAGCACTTCTCTAACTTCTCCACTGCGCCCTTCGCCCTGCTTCACGCTCTTAACATAAACACTTGTACTTTCAATGGCGAGGTCAGCTTTCTCTAGGGCTTGCTGAGTAGCCCTCAGTATCCTCTAAGTCCCACTTGGACTGACACTGAACTGATCCGTCCGTAGACAGGAGCCAGATTCCACTACTCTCCCTCCTAGGTTGGCTGACTGACTAACTCACCACTTCAGAACATGTCACTCCCACTTATATCTCAGATGGGTGTGTCTGAAAGTGTGAGTGACAGTGAATGAATATCAAGCGTTGCTGTTACCTTCCTGTGCACTCTCCTGGACTTTATGTGTGCCTGCGTAGCTGGGCTACACATATACTAATGTCACATCATGTCACACATATGTATTGTACACTTGTATACTAATGTCACATCATGTCACACATATGTATTGTACATTTGTATACTAATGTCATATCATGTCACACATATGTATTGTACACTTGCATACTAATGTCACATCATGGCTCACATATATTGTACACTTGTATACTAATGTCACATCATGTCTCACATACATACTAATGTCACACATTTGCATGGCACACTTGTTTACTAATGTCACACATATATATTGTACACTTGTATACTAATGTCACATCATGTCACACATATATATTGTACACTTGTATACTAATGTCATATCATGTCACACATATGTATTGTACACTTGTAAACTAATGTCACATCATGGCTAACATATGTATTGTACACTTTTATACTATTGTCACATCATGTCACACATATGTATTGTACACTTGTATACTAATGTCACATCATGTCACACATATGTATTGTACACTTGTAAACTAATGTCATATCATGTCACACATATGTATTGTACACTTGTATACTAATGTCACATCATGTCACACATATGTATTGTACACTTGTAAACTAATGTCACATCATGTCACACATATGTATTGTACACTTGTAAACTAATGTCACATCATGTCACACATATGTATTGTACACTTGTAAACTAATGTCACATCATGGCTCACATATGTATTGTACACTTGTAAACTAATGTCACATCATGTCACACATATGTATTGTACACTTGTATACTAATGTCACATCATGTCACACATATGTATTGTACACTTGTAAACTAATGTCACATCATGTCACACATATGTATTGTACACTTGTATACTAATGTCACATCATGTCACACATATGTATTGTACACTTGTATACTAATGTCACATCATGTCACACATATGTATTGTACACTTGTAAACTAATGTCACATCATGTCACACATATGTATTGTACACTTGTAATACTAATGTCACTATCATGTCACACATATGTATTGTACACTTGTAAACTAATGTCACATCATGGCGATTTACACATTGTAATTGTACATCTGTCAACAATGTATTGTCACTGATCATGTCTGTCACACATATGTATTGTACACTTGTAAACTAATGTCACATCATGTCACACATATGTATTGTACACTTGTATACTAATGTCACATCATGTCACACATATGTATTGTACACTTGTATACTAATGTCACATCATGTCACACATATGTATTGTACACTTGTATACTAATGTCACATCATGTCACACATATGTATTGTACACTTGTAAACTAATGTCACATCATGTCACACATATGTATTGTACACTAACTATGTATCAGCACACTATTATTGTACATGAAACTATGCACATCATGTCACACATATGTATTGTACACTTGTAAACTAATGTCACATCATGTCACACATATGTATTGTACACTTGTAAACTAATGTCACATCATGTCACACATATGTATTGTACACTTGTAAACTAATGTCACATCATGTCCACATATGTATTGTACACTTGTAAACTAATGTCACATCATGTCACACATATGTATTGTACACTTGTAAACTAATGTCACATCATGTACACATATGTATTGTACACTTTGTATAACTAATGTCACATCATGTCACACATATGTAATTGTTACACTTGTATAACTAATTGTCACATCATGTCACACATATGTATTGTACACTTGTAAACTAATGTCACATCATGCTCACATATGTATTGTACACTTGTAAACTAATGTCACATCATGTCACACATATGTATTGTACACTTGTAAACTAATTGTCAACATCATTGTCACACATATGTATTGTAACACTTGTAAACTAATGTCACATCATGTCACACATATGTATTGTACACTTGTATACTAATGTCACATCATGTCACACATATGTATTGTACACTTGTAAACTAATGTCACATCATGTCACACATATGTATTGTACACTTGTAAACTAATGTCACATCATGTCACACATATGTATTGTACACTTGTAAACTAATGTCACATCATGTCACATATGTATTGTACACTTGTAAACTAATGTCACATCATGTCACACATATGTATTGTACACTTGTAAACTAATGTCACATCATGTCACACATATGTATTGTACACTTGTAAACTAATGTCACATCATGGCTCACATATGTATTGTACACTTGTAAACTAATGTCACATCATGTCACACATATGTATTGTACACTTGTAACTAATGTCACATCATGTCACACATATGTATTGTACACTTGTATACTATGTCACATCATGTCACACATATGTATTGTACACTGTATACTATTCACATCATGTCAACATATGTATTGTACACTTGTATACTAATGTCACATCATGTCACAATATGTATTGTACACTGTATACTAATGTCACATCATTCACACATAGTATTGGTACACTTGTATACTAATGTCACATCATGTCACACTATGTATTGTACACTTGATCTCAGTCCTGATTTCCAGCAAAGAATGATATAAGATGATTTCTTTGCTTTCATTGCAGATCTTCCTGCTTTTCTATGATCATACATTCTACTGAGAGAGAATGAGGTCCTGATGTCCCACTGCCTGCACTGGACATGTTGTGTATTTTCCATATGGAATAGATGAAGTGTTAATCCCATAATGTGATCTCCAGGACTCGGTGCATTGTGGCCGCTGCAGTGTAGTGTTCTCCGTGCCTGGCAGTGACAGTACGTGGCACTGGTGCAGACGTTGGGGCCTCTCCTTGTCCCCGTGGATCACGCCGCGGGTGGATCACGCCGCGGGTGGATCTGCAACGTGTGCGCCTGCTTTGCCCTTGTTTTGTGGCAGTTGCGCCGGATCTTCCTGTGTTTAGAGGAAGCCTTCATTGTATGGGAATGTGCGGCCGCACCGGGGCCCTGCTCTTCGCCCTACGAGGCGGGGATGTGTGTGCAGGATAATCCCTATCATTAGGCTGTGGATAGAACCGCATGATGGGCATTGTCAGATTATGCGGTAGCTGCACGTATTTTCTCCCTTCCATTCAGCGCACATCTCCCTGTGTTCTGCACCGAGCCCGTCACTGCATTGTGCTGGAATATAGGAGGGACATAGACAGAGCTGGCAGAGAACAGTGTACAGCAGGGACGTTCTTTTGTCACTGAGGTATTACCCAACTGGATTCATAGGAAACTATTTTTACGGATAATCTGTGATGTCACTGAGGTTATTATTACATGATAGGAAGTGTTTATTACACGGCATAAATCTGTGATGTCACTGAGGTTATTATTACATGATAGGAAGTGTTTATTACACGGCATAAATCTGTGATGTCACTGAGGTTATTATTACATGATAGGAAGTGTTTATTACACGGCATAAATCTGTGATTTTTGTCCAACTTTTCACGAGGTTATTATTACATGATAGGAAGTGTTTATTACACGGCATAAATCTGTGATGTCACTGAGGTTATTATTACATGATAGGAAGTGTTTATTACACGGCATAAATCTGTGATGTCACTGAGGTTATTATTACATGATAGGAAGTGTTTATTACACGGCATAAATCTGTGATGTCACTGAGGTTATTATTACATGATACAAAATATTGCACACAATGTATTTCTCTTGTCACTGTCACATGTTATTGTCAACTGATAGGAAACTTTTATGCCATATATAACTCTCAAATGTTATATCTTATAGGTTAAATAGAATATTTTATATGTGTTATGTATAACAATAACATAACATAAGTTAACAATTGATACATTAATACTAACGAAATGTTAATAAAATATGTAGTTAATATACATATATATCTCATAGTATTACAAACACATTACTAGCCGTGTGCATTTTACACACACTGATGTGAATATATATATATATATATATATATATATATATATATATACACACTAAATAGTTATTTATATCATGCTATATATTATATACATATGAATGTTTTAAGTTGGTCAATATTTAATGAGAAGTAAATATTACATGAAAAACATATGTACACAATTTATGTTACATAATATGGCAGAGATGTACTAGGTAATGTACCATATAGACTATCACTGAAAAAATATGTATACCCAATGTATAGTGTATATATCAGTTAATATGTAATAATGTATATATTAATTGTTTGATTATTGTATGCAGCTGGTAAATATTTACCCCATACATTTTCTTCCTTATGTATAAATGAATAAATGAAAATGATTATTATTGTGTGTGTGTGTGTGTGTTTTATATATATATATATATATATATATATATATATATAATCATTTTTTTTATATATTTCGTCAACATATTCCGCAGCACTTTACATATAAGAGGTGACATGTACAAACAATAAATTCAATATAAGGTAAGAAAGACCACACAATTACATTAGGAGTGAGGGTCCTACTCACAAGCTTACAATCTACAAAGACACAATAGGTGAAAAGTGCTCGTGTGTTTATGTGTGTATGTATATATAATATATATATATATATAATTATGATGTGTATTACTTTTATTATATATACATGTATAGTTAGTGCGTGCATATCTGTATATTAATAAATAACAACAATAATAATACATTCACAGTTTTTATACTAATATATTAATATTATATATGTTGGTTAGCATACGGGCATATTATACATAAATGTTGCATTACCTGGGATTGAAAAGTAACATCATTTTTAAACGGAATATTATCCAAAGTGTCAGAAAAGTTTACATTTTCGATAAGAAAAATAAGATAACATTTGTTTCTATCTTGTGGCATCCCACAACATAGCCAGTGGATTGGGCCCCCAAATGAAGACGTCAGACATTCAGGACCCCTCGGCGCTCTCAGCACAGCCCGGTAGAAGCGCCTGGCGCAGACTGCAGTGTTGCTGTGCACATTTCCTCGGCAGCGCGGCGCTGATTAGCAGTCCTCCATTCCCGGGATCAATAGCAGATCAGTGTGCTGCGGCCATGAGCCGGAGTCTGGTCACTGCATGGGGCTGACCTTTCACTAGTCCTTCCCTACAGGTCACCCAGCAGCTCATACCATCCACACACAGCACAACTTCAAGGAATGCATTCTGACACTTCATTTAGGAAGGTTTACAGTGAAGTAGATGAAACCTGTGCGACTGGTCGCGAAGTCTGTGCCTTTCTGATGAGCCATCATACATGAATGTGTTCCCAGAAACGAATGTATGAAGCATCGTAATAAGGTATTGGGAATTAATAATGGTAGACTATTATTTCCAACTCAAACTGTTCTGTATTAAGCCGTGTCCAAGTCAAGAGACATTTCATTGAGAAGAACATTATATCAGAGTCTAGGAGGCAGAGCCTGAAATCACCATAGCAAGAAGAAAAAAAAGCATACTTGGTTAAAATTCGAAAATCAGTTTTCCACTAAAATTAAGATAATTACGCCTCATTGATTAATATTGTATATATATATATATATATATATATATATATATATATATATATATATATATATATATATAATATGTGGTGTGTGTCCACATGAATATCTATCTATCTATCTATACACTCACATACATACGCACACCTTACATTTTGCTAGTGTTGTACATCCTTAAAAGTTACTGACATAAAAATAAAAAATCATTGCTATATTAGAGCGAGCTGTATTACCACATTACATACTCAGCTCTGCGGCATATGAAAAAAATCCACCTTGAGCCCCTGTTTATTTCATGTGATAAGTGTACAGCTATCGGTCATATATATGAAATAGTTAATTTAAAGGTACATTTCATATATAAATATTTCATGGAGTTTCAGATCTTGTTGTTCTCTTAAAATATACATGACCCCCTTGTGTGGATCCTGGCTCTGCAGGGGCTGCAGGTTACTGACCATTCTCAGCAGGTTCCAGAAATGTGTAGGTGTTTCAATTATTAATAGGAGGAGTAAGGGGGTCTGTGCTGATGCCAGATATTGGAGAAATAGTGCGATCAGAAATGTGTGCGGTGGGCAGCGGCCGTGTCTAGAATTGCTCTAGAGCATTTTGGACCAATATTTGCGCCATTTGTTACAGAATACTTCCCAATAACAAGCCCCAATAAAATGGAATATTCTCTTAAACCTGATGTAAAGCGGAGTTTACATGGAGGACACAGATCAGTCTTCTGGAGAACAGTCCAACAGCAATTAACTTCCCAGAGCTGCCGTGCATTTTTATTATTTGTAGACCCCTATGGCTCCTAAGGGTAATGTAAGTGATAACTACAGTAGTTGCAATAATTCAATTCCAACATTTTATGGATGAAAATATGTTT
This sequence comes from Oophaga sylvatica, assembly GCA_033576555.1. Taxonomy (NCBI): domain Eukaryota; kingdom Metazoa; phylum Chordata; class Amphibia; order Anura; family Dendrobatidae; genus Oophaga; species Oophaga sylvatica. Next base: position 210,914,754 of record JARQOD010000002.1, read on the forward strand.
CGCCCGAGTGAAAAAATATGTATTTGTGTGTAATTTATCATCTATATACCTATTATCTATTATATCACAAATCTATCTATTAGTATCTATAATATCCCATATCTATCATCTATTACCTCACATATCTAATCTAATCTTATTTATATGGCATATCTATTTTATTTATCTATCTACTTTTATATCTCTATCCTGAATTTCATCATATACAGAATGAGCAGACAGACAGACACACGGCTGGGTGCATTGGTATGAGAACAATGAACTAACACTAATGAACTAATTCACACTAAACGATCAGTTTATGGCGAATAAGTGGACATTATATAGTGGAACATTAGACTTTTTTTTATTTTCATATTATATTACATTTTCAAGAAATATATATATATATATATATATATATATATTAATAATATATATATATATATGTAATTATGGAATAAACTTAATGTGGCACTGCTCATAATAGCTGATAAATATATGCACCTCCAAATGTGTGGCGTGAATTATCCCTGTAGAACTGTGCAGCGAACAAAAGATATGGGAGGTAAAGAAAGCGGCGTCTCCTCAGCGCTGTCAGGGTGACACGATGCCTGGCAGGGGCTGGTGTTACTGGTGACGCCCGGCAGGGGCTGGTGTTCCTGGTGACGCCCGCAGGGGCTGGTGTTCCTGGTGACGCCCGCAGGGACTGGTGTTCCTGGTGAGCCTGGCAGGGGCTAGTGTTCCTGGTAACGCCCGGCAGGGGCTGGTGTTCATGGTGACGCCGGCAGGGGCTGGTGTTCCTGGTGACGCCCGGCAGGGGCTGGTGTTCCTGGTGACGCCTGGAAGGGGCTGGTGTTCATGGTGACGCCCGGCAGGGGCTGGTGTTCCTGGTAACGCCCGGCAGGGGCTGGTGTTCCTGGTGACGCCCCGCAGGGACTGGTGTTCCTGGTGATGCCTGGCAGGGCTAGTGTTCCTGGTAACGCCCGGCAGGGCCTGGTGTTCATGGTGACGCCCGGCAGGGGCTGGTACTCCTGGTGACGCCCGGCAGGGGCTGGTTTCCTGGTGACGCCTGGAAGGGGCTGGTGTTCATGGTGACGCCGGCAGGGGCTGGTGTTCCTGGTAACGCCCGGCAGGGGCTGGTGTTTATGGTGACGCCCGGCAGGGGCTGGTGTTCCTGGTGACCCCTGGAAGGGGCTGGTGTTCATGGTGACGCCCGGCAGGGGCTGGTGTTCCTGGCACAGCCTGGCAAGGGCTGGTGTTCTTGGTGATGCTTGGCAGGGCCTGGTGTCTCTGGTGATGCTTGGCAGGGGCTGGTACTCCTGGTGACGCCTGACAGGGGCTGGTACTCCTGGTGACGCCTGACAGGGGCTGGTGTTCATGGTGACGCCTGGCAGGGGCTGGTGTTCATGTGACGCCGGCAGGGGCTGGTGTTCCTGGCACAGCCTGGCAAGGGCTGGTGTTCTTGGTGATGCTTTGCAGGGGCTGGTGTTCTTGGTGATGCTTGGCAGGGGCTGGTGTTCATGGTGACGCCCGGCAGGGGCTGGTGTTCTGGTGACGCCTGGCAGGGGCTGGTACTCCTGATGACGCCTGGCAGGGGCTGGTGTTCTTGGTGACACCTGGCAGGGGCTGGTGTTCATGGTGACGCCGCAGGGCTGGTGTTCCTGGTGATGCCTGCAGGGCTGGTACTCCTGGTGACGCCTGGCAGGGGCTGGTGTTCATGGTGACGCCCGGCAGGGGCTGGTGTTCCTGGTGATGCCTGGCAGGGCTGGTACTCCTGATGACGCCTGGCAGGGGCTGGTGTTCTTGGTGACACCTGGCAGGGGCTGATGTTCATGGTGACGCCCAGCAGGGGCTGGTGTTCCTGGTGACGCCTGGCAGGGGCTGGTACTCCTGGTGACGCCTGGCAGGGGCTGGTGTTCTTGGTGACGCCTGGCAGGGGCTGGTGTTCCTGGTGAGGCCTGGCAGGGGCTGGTGTTCATGGTGACGCCTGTCATGGGCTGGTGTTCATGGTGAAGCCCAGCAGGGGCTGGTGTTCCTGGTGACGCCTGGCAGGGGCTGGTGTTCCTGGTGACGCCTGGCAGGGGCTGGTGTTCCTGGTGACGCCTGGCATGGGCTGGTGTTCCTGGTGACGCCTGGCATGGGCTGGTGTTCCTGGTGAGGCCCGGCAGGGGCTGGTGTTCTTGGTGATGCCCGGCAGGGGCTGGTGTTCATGGTGAGGCCTGGCAGGGGCTGGTGTTCATGGTGAGGCCCGGCAGGGCTGGTGTTCATGGTGACACCCGGCAGGGGCTGGTGTTCCTGGCACAGCCTGGCAGGGGCTGGTGTTCATGGTGAGGCCCGGCAGGGGCTGGTGTTCCTGGTGATGCCTGGCATGGGCTGGTACTCCTGGTGACGCCTGGCAGGGGCTGGTGTTCTTGGTGACGCCTGTCATGGGCTGGTGTTCATGGTGAAGCCCAGCAGGGGCTGGTGTTCCTGGTGACGCCTGGCAGGGGCTGGTGTTCCTGGTGAGCCTGGAAGGGGCTGGTGTTCATGGTGACGCCTGTCATGGGCTGGTGTTCATGGTGAAGCCCAGCAGGGGCTGGTGTTCCTGGTGACGCCTGGCAGGGGCTGGTGTTCCTGTGACGCCTGGCATGGGCTGGTGTTCCTGGTGACGCCTGGCATGGGCTGGTGTTCCTGGTGGGGCCCGGCAGGGGCTGGTGTTCTGGTGATGCCCGGCAGGGGCTGGTGTTCATGGTGAGGCCTGGCAGGGCTGGTGTTCATGGTGAGGCCCGGCAGGGGCTGGTGTTCATGGTGACACCCGGCAGGGGCTGGTGTTCCTGGCACAGCCTGGTGTTCATGGTGAGGCCCGGCAGGGGCTGGTGTTCCTGGTGATGCCTGGCATGGGCTGGTACTCCTGGTGACGCCTGGCAGGGGCTGGTACTCCTGGAGACGCCTGGCAGGGGCTGGTGTTCCTGGCACAGCCTGGCTGGGCACAGCACAGTGCGCTCTCTATCTGCAGCCCTCTCCTCTGTAATCGATCCCCCAATGATTAGAGCCCGTGTAGTGGAGCTGATAATCCGAAGTAAGAGGCTGCTCCTAGTCTATGGCAGGCATTCAGTGTGCTGCTCACAGAACGACTCGGATTTACAGGAGGCATGAAATGTCACTGTCAAGTTCAAGGTCACGGCCAGTCTGGCCTGTGACAGCACTGACTTTCTGCGGGTATCTAATGTGTACCCATGTAGTGAGTGCAGCTCAGCACTGGTTCCCTACAACGTGCTGATCAGACACTGGTTTCTAATAAAGAGCAGGTTCTCCCTGCAGTGTCCTCATAGCGACAAATCCTTCTTTCTGGGGATATTCTCCCATTATCTATCACATCCTCGCTCTCATTTCAAGCTTTTCGATTGTTGTTCTGCAGAATTTAAGGACTTATTACCAGAAACCCACTGTAAAATGAGTGACCTTCCACTATTAAATTGTGTGAGGAGCTCACAAAGATAAATGTGGTTCCCCTATATTCACTACCGTCCCGGCTTTAGATTCCTCCCTTTCCTCTATTATCTTATTTATTTTTTCACTAATTCTCCATAGTCTCCTCTTCTGGCGTTATATTGTAAGCTCTTCTTTTCTGATATGGTGACAGCTATATTTTATGTTTATTTCACATAGTACCAGGCTATAGAAAGCGATGGCATTGTACACGGTAATTTTCATAATCAGCTCTTAGGAAAATCATCTTCAGGGAGATCCTGATCTTTTGCTATACAGTAACATAAGGACACAGACCAGGCTGTCATTTTTAATATTTTTCCTATTTTGTACTTTAACCCAAGGGTGTATCTAGTTAATACACATATATAATTGTGGTTTATAAATTAATAAAACATTAATTTCCGCCTTCACTTCTTCCATCTCTCCAGATTGACAAACTAGATGTTTATTTGCTGCTTAGATGAGAAGTCAGACAATGGCTTTATGCAGTTTCAACACAATTTATTATATGTCTGTATGCATTACTCTCAAAAACAGGGTACAGAAAGGATGAAACCACTTTAAATAAGAAAAAAAAGAAAATCTGAAAACAATTTCTGCTCACAATTGTACATATTTATAATTAAGAACCATTCTTTATAAATAGTGTTCCTCTGTAGCAAGTTTAATAGCATAATTTAATTACAACCGGATAAATATGGCGGAGGGTGGGGGGCTATGTACAGGGGGAGAGATGCAGACTGCACGACGTTTCGGCCCGATCGTCTTTCATACAGTAAGCAACGAATGGAACGTGGAAAGAAAAGGTACGAACAACATCACGTGTGACATAAAGTGACATTCACGAGCCTGTGTCAGCTCACTGTCTGCCTGGCCGAACCTGAAGGAACAGGGTGAAGACTTTGGCACGGAGTTTTATTATTTCCCAGCCCAGTTGCATGGAAATTTACAATCAGGTTTCCTTTAGAAAGAGGACACAATACCAAGAGCACAATACAAAAAGGAGATAAAATAGAATAAAATCAACTCTTCCTTCACCTTATGTTAATGGAGAGTCAAGAGAAAGTCCAGCACTTGTCCTGCAGCCGGATAAAACCTCTGTACGAGCGTTTAATCGTCTTGTGCCCTCGGAAGGGAGGGTAATAGCTATGTACAAACATTGGGGTCTGCAGAGTAAAATCGCTGGCTCTTTGGGGTAAATATTGGGGAATAAATAGATTCTGTTAGCTTCTTTCACTCTTCATGCTCCATTTTCAGAACTGTGCAGAGCTTCATCCTCACTGTGCGTCTTCCTTTAGGATTGTCCACACACACACACAAGCTGCTGGATAGGGAGACCCTACATTGTCTCTGGTGGCCTCCAGCCATGGCTCCTACACATACCACTCGTTGAAATTTGATGAGATGGGTCCCCCGGCTCCACTGGTCACACTGTGCACACCAGAGACCACTGCTGTGGCTGGGGACAAGTTGGTACTTTGTGTCTCAGTGTTGGGGGACACCAGACCTGGGGGGGTAGAAGATTCATAGCCAGAGCTGGCTGCAGGTGAGGACTCTGACCCTTGAGAAGTTTCATGCACCTATGGAGAGAAGGAAGAAGAAGATGTCAGGTTCTCTAAACACAAAAGATAAATCCAATTATCCCAACCTACATCGAAATAACAAAAGCCAAGAATCTTGGATTATTTATCTAGCACATACAGAATTATTATATTGCAAGCCTCTAATATTCTTCATCCCAGCAAATGACATTATGAAAAGTGCAGGTGTTTACCTTCATGTGTTTCCTTAAGGAGCTGGGGTGAGTGTAAGACTTGTCGCACATCTTGCACAGATATGGTTTGTCCGAAGTGTGGACATGCATGTGTTTTTTTCTGTCGCTACTGTTGGCAAATCTCCTGTCACAGCCTTCAAATTCACACTGAAACGGTTTCTCTCCTAAAAACAGGTAAAAAAAACAAAGATAAATAAAAACTGCCACATTCTAAAATAAGATTACAATCGAACGATCTCATTATTTCCTCACTGATTATGCGGTTTTATGAGATAAGAGACACAAGTAATTTCCTGCGGCACCAAAGGTGAATGTGGGGAAGAGACCCTCCTAGCAATTTGGAAATACATGCTAATTGTGGATTCATTTGCACCCAGCTCAGGAGGAGATTGTTCTCCAGGTTCTCCCAGGTGGGGTAAACAAGCAGCTTGACATTAAAATGCCCCCGTTTGATTGTCGCTGCCTCCCCTTCCCCCAGTCCCCGCATATCCAAATGTTATGCTGTTTGGAGCAATTTAGAGGTGTGATCGCTCACATATCCCCCATTTGGAGGGAATCCACTTAGCATTAAATTCCATTAGCACCTAAATTGTTTATAAGCGACATCTGCTCAGATAGGAGTTTAAATGACGATTTTCCGCGGAAAGAGACGTCCTTCTCGCTAAACCTTGCTAAATCTCGTCTGGCACCTACATCCATCCTCACGGCACCTACATCACATGTGATCCTACATCACACATCCGGATCACATTTCTGCTTTTTCCAGTCAGAAATATTTACAAACATTCAAATCCCAAAACGTCCGAATTATCGGAAAAATAAATAAAAATGTGCTGCCACAAGAAAAAAAAAAACAACTAAAAATCACATTGCAGTCACATCTGGAAAATACCGAATATTTTAGGTTTACATGCAGAGCTACATTTAATAATTATTAACAATAGTATAGCCAATAATATTCACAACAATAGCGATCTAACGGATTTATTCGTTTCCATTGCGAAATATTTCACGCATTTACTAAATTAGTAATTACTGTACTTACTAGAATTAATTATGGTAATATTCACATGTAAAAAAAAAACGTTTTCCCTTTAACAATTGGCAGTAAATAAATCCGATCTCCCAGGATCACAGAATATTACTGCTGTGGGTCCTGTGTGCCAGTATAAGGACCTCGGGTGCAATTATAAGGACCCCGTGCCGATAAGGACCTCGGTGCCAGTATAAGGACCTCGGGTGCCAGTATAAGGACCCTGGTGCCAGTATAAGGACCCCGGTGCCAGTATAAGGACCCCGGTGCAGTAAGGCCCGTGCAGTATAAGGACCCGGTGCCAGTATAAGGACCCGGGTGCCAGTATAAGGACCCGTGCCAATAGCCCGGGTGCCAGTATAAGGACCCTCCGGGTGCCAGTATAAGGACCCCGGGTGCCAGTATAAGGACGCTCCCGGTGCCATATAAGGACCTCGGGTGCCAGTATAAGGACCTCGGGTGCCAGTATAAGGACCTCGGTGCCAGCCTTTGCCATAACTCGTTATAATAGAAATCTAGCGCATAAGATTTGCTCTAATCTCCTTCTTGCACCCACCTGTATGAGTTCTCTTGTGGATCTTCAGGTTCTCGGAGCGGGCGAACACCTTGCCACATCCAGGGAAGGGGCACGGGAAGGGCTTCTCCCCCGTGTGCACCCTGATGTGGTTGACCAGCTTGTACTTGGCTTTGAAGGGCTTGCCCTCCCGCGGACAGTCCTCCCAGAAACAGATGTGGTTGCTCTGCTCGGGCCCCCCACATGCTCCACAGACACATGGGTGACCAGCTCGTGCATGGGGCTGAACGTCTTATTGCAGCTTTTCTTGGGGTTACTCAGCTGCTCGGGTCTATCCACTTGCAGATGAGCTCCTGCTTGATGCACTGCTGCCATGATCTGAGAAGCCCAGGTGGGTGATGGGGTGTGGTGGCTGCATGTTCATTCCAATTCACGGCGTATGTTCAGCTGGGGCTGTGTAGGGTCTCCCGGGGGTGGACACCTGCCGGTACTGCTCGGTCCTGCCAAATCACCTCTCCGGCACCGAGCCTCATCTGGCCACCAAGTGCGTTTTGGAGGCTGGCCGCGTGCTGTTCGTGGATGCCGGGAAAATCAGGTGGCCCTGGGGGTGCACCGCATGCGGAGCTGGTGGGGGGGTGGTGAATGAGGCTGCCTGCTGGGGACCAAACCAAGCATCTGCCCCCGCTTCAGCCGTAGCCGCCCTCGCCAAAGCCGCGTCCCCGGAATAAGAAGTCCCGCGGCGTTGAATCAGCGCCCGTGTAGCTGCGTGCGGGCGAGGGCAGATCGGGTAACCCAGCCTGGGAGGTGAAAGCCGAGCTCTGCCCCGGAGGGGACAGGTCGGGGGTCCGCCGCCTCCGGCCCCCCAGCGGATCCCGATCTCCCCTCCGCTGCCGCCACTGCCGCTGCCCCCGAGCCGCCGCCGGGTTGAGCTGAATGCGCCATGTGCGCCGCTCCACAAAGCTGTCTGCGCCAGGCTCAGCCCCGCTCCTGCGCATCCGCTCCGCGTCGCGCAGCGCCGCCGACCGGCCCCCCTGCCACCGCGGCATGGTGATGGTGGTGGTGGTGATGGTGCCGCGCAAAGGTGCCCACACCCAGGGCCGGGAACTGAGGGCCGGCGTCCAGCAGCATCTCTGCAGGGGAAGGGTCCGGGGAGATAACGGAGCAGACGAGCAGCAGAGTTCTCCCGGAGCAGTCAGTGCTCCTCCCGCATCCTCAGACTAGCGCTCCGCAGCGCGATCCTCCCGGTGTGCGCCCTCACATTCCCCGCAGCACCGGCGCAGATGCTCCTCTCGCGTCTTCTTCTTCTTTCTTTAAGTTGCAGCTCAGGGAGGAGGAGGAGGATGATGATGATGGGAGGGGGCAGCACCGTGATCTCAGCGCCGCGGCACCGGACGGGCGGGCATTGTAGTCGGGCGCTGCTCTTTCTCCTTCCCGCGGCTTTTGTCGGCGCGCTCGTCCGGTCAGTGGACGTGCTCTGTGCGGGCTGCGGGGTGTTTTGTTTTGTTTTTAGTGCATTTCCCCCTTATCACAGCCCCTCCGCTCCCGCTACTCGCTCTGACTGGCCTGCCGTGTCCGCCCCCTTTCACAGCTGCCCGACCATGCTCTGTGAGCTCGCCCATTGGCTGGAGCACTGGAGACATGTTTGGAGCACTTCCCAGCTCTGCTGCCAATCAGGTATGCAGCTCCCATGCAGGCTCTCCCACCCAGCACCCCGATCTATTATAGGGGGGCTCCAAGTGCCCCTCTCTGGCAGCAGACAAGAGTCCGGCACAATCTGCGCGTTTTCTTCTGACCGCTTTGTGTGAGGATTAGAAGGTGAAGGGTCTTTTTACTATTTCCCCCTGTTATGTGTAATCCCCAAAGTCTGAACCACGCAGCGTCACATCAATGCGTTACTGCAGCGGTAGTATGTATGTCCAGACTGAGAACCTGCCGCACGGTGTGGCAGCACTATTACTTCACCTGAGGAGGGGCCGGTGCAGGTCCTGTATGTGGAGACCGTTATAGGGCAGAATGTCACAGGCAGAATATATATATATATATATATATATATATATATATATATACCACATAATATATATATATAAAGATATATATTAATACACCCATACCATGCAAAAATGTATAATATGTGAAAACACACGTACAAATATATACTGTACAAAACACACTTACAAATACACACTTTGCAAAAACACACTGTACAAATATATACAGTGTGCAAATACACACACTGCACAGTCACACACTGTACAAATACACACTCTGCAAATACATACACTGTACAAATACACAGTGCACACATGCACACTATGCAAATGCACACAATGTGCTAATGCACACTGTACCAATACACACTTTACAAATAGACACACTGCACAATTACATATACTGCACAAATGCATACACTGTACACATACACACTGCACAAATATACAAACTGCGCAAATACACATCACGGACATGTGAGATCAGGAATCTTAGAGATAGCTTTATACTATTAATACTAAATGTAAGAGAACACCGTTCTCCTAATACAATTAAAATAAATGTCTGTTTTATCTATCGTACATATGTGAGCATGCTTACATATATACATATCTATGTATATGTACATTCATATGCACAACAGCAATATATATATATACAGTATTTGTCATATAAATAAATAGATGTCTTTAAATATTACAATGCATGTACATTTCTATTTATGCTTGTTATTTTCTTATTTCATATCTATCTATATCTATCTATCTATCTATCTATCATCTATCTATCTATCTATCTATCTATCTATCTATCATCTATCTATCTATCATCTATCTATCACCATTACTTCATGTATCTATTTATGGTATATATGGTATAGAATGTATCTCTCTGTTCATGTCTATCTGTAGAAACATTTCATTACATGGATGCATGTTATGTACAGTATATAGTATAGTTTATGCCTCCATTCATGCATGCATATTTATGTAATACTATTTATCCTTTCCTGTTTGTCATATAAATCTATAAATATTCAGATCATGTATCTATGGTGTGTATACAGTATGTGTCTCTCTACTCATTCGTGTATATCTCTGAAATTTGTATGAATATTTACTATGGTATTTCTAGATTGTGTTATTAGATTATCTATTCATACATGCAATATCTATCTGTCTATCTATCTGACTGTTTCTCTATCTCTATCTATCTATCTATCTATCTATCTATATCTATCTATCTATCTATCTATCTATCTATCTCTATCAATCAGTCTATCTGTCAGTCAGTCAGTCTGTCTATCTATCTGTCTGTCTATCCTCGCTCTTCCTGCAGTGGAGGATAGCGGTGCCTGAGTAGTGGAGGTGAATGTTACCCTTGCATTGGTATGTCTGGTAGTGGTGATAAATCATTTGTAGAGCTCCCACTGCAGAGTAAATCAGAGACCAAGCCGCACCCCCAGGTCCCTGTGCACACTACAGGGGCACAATGAGGCAGGTCTCTTTTCCAGTGAGAGCTTTGTTATTTGGTCTGCCTCACTAATGTTCTCGGTAAATGTATAATGACAGTATAATGTGTATCTGGAGTATGTATGATGGACACAACCTTCCCCCCAATCTGTAGGAAGAGGGTCTCCTGTATGGGTCGAGTCTAGACATCCACAAAATGATGGCTGGAGACTGCATTGTCCCGTGGTCACGCCTGCAGAGGGAGAGCATATCCATAGGATTGGGTACACATGGGTCTAGCACACGAGGGCACATAGCCTGTCCTGCCGATTACTGTTTGTAGTCAGGCACATGAGCCATTTTCCATGCCTGCCCACTAACATGAGCCTAGCCAGGAGCAGGCTAGTGAGGCACAGGCAGTGCCAGGCGTCCTCTATAGGTGCCAGAACCTTCTCAGTCCTTTGTGCACCTTCTGAAGCTCACAGCCCCCGCACCGCCATAGCTGGCATTGCAGGGCTCACAGTATACGTGCTGGGCATGCCAACTGTCCGGGGGCACACTGTATGCCCTGGCATTCAGTGCCATGGCCAGTGCTTACCTTGCCTCTCTTCCTGCCAGGTTTCCCACTCGCTGCAGGTTGCAGTGTGTGCAGCTTCAGGAGAAGCAGAGAGAAAGTTTGGGGGGATTCCTTAATTGCACAGAGACCCTGCGGGCTGGGGGCATCTGCCATTCTGTGCTCCTCTCTCTGCAGGAAACGCAGGAGCTGATCCAAGTTCAAAGTCACTTCTGCCATCCCTCTAAAGAAGGGCTTTATCCTTCACTAACCAAAGCCCCTGTCCCCCATGTCACAGGGTGACAAGGGAAAAAGCACTGAGGCTGCGATCATTTCCACAGCGAAGCCCGGGACTGCTGTGTGTAAAGGACGGAGCAGACCGATCACTTTCACAGCTTCTCCTTACATTTAGTTGTTCCCAAGTAACACCAGATCTACAGATCCCGATCGGGTCTGAGTGGGTAAAGTTTGTGATTTCTTTCTCTACCACCATTGTGTTTCCTGACAATAATGTAGAATTCTTAGCTTTGCCTGTATGCAGCTCTCATTTTTATCTAAACCCATTAGAATACATGCTTTAGATTTGTTTGTATTATCAATCACTATGAAGGTGAGTAGTCCTAGTAGTAGTAAAACCCGGCTCCTTTATAGCCTCAGGATGCCTGGGAGATGGATATTATTTTTTTTGCCATTGCATTCTCTGTTAAATGAAAACCATGAACGTGGAATATTGCAGTGTATGGTGATTGATAGATAGAATTACCAGTCTGCAGATGACCAGGAATGGAATTTATTATAAAGACGTTCCCCATATGGAATATATTGTGCTGCATTCTGGAGATGAAGAGCAGGCCGCACCGTTGTCTGTGTGACTGGACCCCAAGATGCCAGCATGGCCATCCGCAGCATATCCCGTTACATGATGGCTTTGATCCTGCTGACCTTAGGTGCTCGACCTCTCACCGCTGCGAGACCACATATGCTGCGTCACAGAAACCCACCAGACTGTACACGGAACTCGTGAAAATCGCCGCCAACATTGTCATGTTAGAGGACATAAAACAGCGCGGAGCGGCCATAGATCTGGAGGTGCTGCCCAGGGAACAGGAGCAGGGCCGGTCACCTGCTGCACTGCTTTATGCCACTTACTAAATGGTGGCATTTACCCCCCTAACAGTCTTATAGATTTATTATCATTGTGATCACATTTCCTATTCCTCATGGAGATGGATATTCATAAGGACAGTATTCATATTATGGCATGCACAACCGATTCTGTGTACTGCTGCTCACCTTTATGAAACACAATAGGTAGTTCTGATAAATGGAGCAGAATGCAAGATGATATATGATAGATAGATAGATATGGGATTGATAGATAGGATAGATAATTATATATCATAGAATAGAAAGTTAGGTCACTGTGTCCAACCCCCTGCTCAATGTAGGATTTACCAAACCATCCCAGAGTAATGTCTGTCCATCCTCTGTTTGAAGACTTCCATTGAAGTAAAACTCACCACGCCTCCTGGCAGCATGCTCAATTATATATATCCCATATTCTATGCCATATATATCCATCTATCTATCATCTATGTAATTTATCTATATCTATCTATTATCTGCATTCTGCTCGATTTATCAGAAAGACAGACAGATAGATAGATAATAATAGATAAATAGATAGATAATAGATAGATGATAGATAATAGATATTGGATAGATAGATAGTTGATAGATAGAGAGACAGATAGATAGATAGATAGATAGATAGATAGATAGATAGATGATAGATGAGACAGATAGATAGATAGATAGATATGAGATAGATAGATAGATAGATAGATAGATAGATGATTGATAGATAGATAGATGATAGATAATGGATATGAGATAGATAGATAGATAGATAGATAGATAGATAGATAGATAAGATAGATAGATAGATAGATAGATAGATAGAGTAAAGGTAGTGGAAGGGACGCGGCTGGGTCCAGGCCTATTACGACTTCCAAATGCGTTTCAGGGGGTTAGAGGGACAATTTATTGTCACTCATAAATAACAGGACATATGTCGCCCATATTGCGTCTTCACGTAAAAACGTCAACTTGTCATTCCCTGATACATCTTCACAACTTCCTTAAAAAAAGCCCAGCGAATTAGATGCTAGACCTGACACTGGCTCCGGCTATTAGTGCCGGGTAATGGGAGGATGATCATAAATAACGCAGAGTGTGGACAGGTCTGCAACTGACCCTGGAGCCAAGTGCAGGCAATAAGGACACATTATGTATTATGGTATTATCATTTCCTGGCAATCTTGTTGCAGTCAACAATTAGTTATCTAACACGATGTCAGGGTTGTTTCTTTTCACTGGGTAATCTACATTAATGATGTTCATTGCATTTACTGTCATATAAATTCGATCGTTATCCGTTTTAATGGATTGTCTCACTTAGCCTGCCATTTACCAGCGTATTTATGACACTTATGATGCACCTTAGTGACCTCCCGGTACTATGTCCTGTTTAAGCAACCTGCAGTAAAGGGCTGACAGTGCCCATGTTGTAGGAACATATATAACCACTTCTGAATAGTATGTGGTGGTGGCAGTATATGGGACCCCAGCAATTTGCTGATAACGTGTGGAAGGAGATAGTGCACAGCTACCAAAAGAAGCAAAAGAAGTCTATTTCTTTTCCAACCACAGACCCCCATACTTCTGAGGTCCTACTGTAATAAGAAGATCAGTGTCCATATTCTTCACCTCTGTTCAATCCATCTGACATATCCAGGATGTCCATTCATCTACACTTTGGCCCCTGAAACCTTGAAGAATAGTTTATTTTTGATATTTGAACTATAAACATAAAAAATAGAAATGAACACTGTAAAATATGAGTAGCGTTTACAGTATTTTAGAGCTATTTTGCTATCACAGATCTGAGACTGGTTTACAAAGGTACATAGTAAATCTGACGAATTTTAAGGTTTGAGTTTTATTCGCCTTATAAGCAGAAGCTGGTCACATTTATTGGAATGAAGACATAGAAATCGATGGCAGATCCTGGCATGCTGAGCCGAACAAGAGGTGTGCAGAAGGCGAGAGCCAGGCCCAGCCTGATTCAATCAGGTACTTTTACAAGTTTTCCATTACAAATGAAGCCAATAAATTTTCAGTGATTAAATAAAAGTACAGGCAAAAGGAAGGACAGGACAGAAAAATGCTGTGCGAGTACATGAAAATGTAAGACATCAGAAAAAATAAATAATATATATATATATATGTAGAATAAATTATCTTTGTATAAAAAATAAAAAGTATATCTATATACACACACACACATATATAGTATAAATACATATGTGTGTGGATATACTATATATGTGTGTGAGCATGTATGTCTCTCTCTCTCTCTATATATATATATATATGTTTTTGTGTGTACCTATACATGTTTATATATCTGTGTGTAAATATGTATATATTTGTGGGTATATCACACACACCTTATTGTTTATATATTATGTCAGGGGAGCCATGCTTCCATTCTATCATTCATAAACACTTTATTTGACCTTTCCTGTCATTTATCTCTACGGTTTAGAATATTTTCGTTATTTATTTTTTATTTATTTGATGTCCTAGTAATTGTGGAGCAAAGACAAACTGTCTAAAGGTAAATAAAAATGAGCAGAATTTATGTAAAAGTTCTATAAATCAATAAAGGAGATCTCTAATATCTAATGGTGTGAAATGGTCCTTTCTGCAGATCCGCACAGGTTGACGCTACAATTTGTGGCCCCGCTTACATTTGGGACCAGACTCGTTTTACCGTAACGACTTCACCGTTATTCTTATTATTTCTTGATGAGTAATTTCTGTGTTATGGGAATAGTGGCAGATCTGTCACCTCTAGATCTTCCCCCTCCACTGCCTGTGTGGGCGCTATACCCCTCGGCCCACGGTGCAGTGTACACTGTGGGCAGGAGATGGTGCACGAGCCTCCTCACCTCGCATGACCCTGAGCCTTCTCCAGGCATCACGGGGAAATGGCAGACTAGTAGTCAGGGGTTGCGTGGAGTGGGCGCAGCCGGCGCGGGTGGAAGCATTCTCCTTGATGGTGGGTGACTGCTTAGTCTGATTTGGTCCCTAGGAGTAAAGGCATTTTTGGGAAGAGCCAGAGCTTGCCTCCTGTTGGAGCCAGTGACTGCACACTTGGCTCCTCGGGGGTGATCGTCCAGCCTGTCCTCAGTGATGCCCTGGCACGGTGCCCCTTCCGCCCGGTCCCCGGCTGCCCGCCGCCGCCAGCCTCAGGGTTCAGGAAAAGTTTGCACCAGCAGAAGTTTGAGAAGTGGAATGCAGGCTGGGAGCATGGGGGCGGATCCCCGCTGAGCAGCGGCCTGACAGCCAGCCAATCACAGGCCCGGGCCTCCTGCCAATCCTGGCAACCCGTCCAATCCCGGCTGTGCCATCGCTAAACTCTGCGCCCCCACTGTGCGCCTCCAATGCTGCGCTCTCTGCCAATCGCTGGAGGACAGAGTAGGGAAAGGACCGGCAGAGTTGGAGGCAGACAAAAGAAGTTACAGAGCTTCACCTGCCCGTGTATTGAAGGATGGTAGAGGGGGAAAAACCCCACCAGTGAGTGTGGATGGACGTGACTGTGTAGTGATGGAGCCCCCTTTGAGCAAGAGGAGTCAGAGTCTGAGGTTAGCGGATTTGGCAGCGGCTCAAGCCCACCCTCACCAGACTATGACAGGCTTCCCGGGGCTGGGGAGTCATCACGCTCACTCCCACCCTGCCCACATGCACCCTGGGGAGTTGGGGAGTGACCCTGGAGTTGCCCTCACTCCATTCGGACCTGAGCACATGGCCCAGGCTGGAGCTCTGAAGCTGAGCCCCTCGCAGCACATGCCAGCCCACCCTGAAGCCCAGACAGCAGCAGCCTTCGGGCTCCGGCCACAGTCTCCTACCCCCACTCTGGCTACCCTGGCGGCAGGGAGTTCATCCTCAGGAGGGAGCTGTCCACCTCGGCCATGCTGGGCGAGCAGCACCCGGTCACCAGCTCCCCCCATCACCCGCACATGTTCATCTCCTCCACCGGGACCTATGGACACTCGGAAGGGGCGAGCCACGCTCTCTTCCCCGGGATCCACGAGCAGCCCACCCCCGGAGTGCACCACCCCCTGAACGGCCAGATGCGCCTCGGCCTGGCCGGAGAGCTGTACGGGCGAGCAGAAGCCTTCCGACCCGAGCACTACGCCTCCTCCATCCACAGCTACACCTCCATGAACCTGAACGTGAACCTGGCCGCCCACCCGGCCGCTGCAGGGGCCTTCTTGAGGTACATGCGGCAGCCCATCAAGCAGGAGCTCATCTGCAAGTGGATCGATCAAGACCAGACCTGCAAGAAAACCTGCTCGAAAACTTTCAGCACAATGCACGAGCTGGTGAACCATGTCACGGTGGAGCACGTGGGGGGCCCCGAGCAGAGCAGCCACGTCTGCTACTGGGAGGACTGTCCGCGGGAGGGCAAGCCCTTCAAAGCCAAGTACAAGCTGGTCAACCACATCAGGGTGCACACGGGGGAGAAGCCCTTCCCGTGCCCCTTCCCTGGATGTGGCAAGGTGTTCGCCCGCTCCGAGAACCTGAAGATCCACAAGAGAACTCATACAGGTGGGTGTCCTCCCTTCCTGCCCACGTCCACAGCCATGTGACTGTTCATGAATAAGTTATTTAGCGTCGGTCTCCGCTCACAATCAATAGCTGGAGGGCTCGAGTTACTCTTCACCACTGTGCCCACTGCATGGTCATTCCCCAGTGGAGGAGATCTCGTGTGGACGGTCAGGTGTGGGGGGAAAAGCAAAAGCACTAGAGGGGGACTGCTACCAGATTACCTGTGCTGGCCACAGACAGAGGCACTAGCCCACACTTAGGGTTAACTAATCACTGAGGGTTCATGGCAGATGGGATCAACCACGTGCTTCTAAAAGCTGCACTGCCAGTGCAGGAGGGGTTAAACCCTCGTGGCTGCGACATCGCCTGACTCCTTTGTATGCCAAAACAGTGACAAACATCGCAGGTTGGTGTGAACACAATAGTCAATACACACTGCAAATCAATACATGGGGGAAGTGCCAGGCGCCTTCCACATGAATGGGAGCACAGGATCAATGCGAGCAGGGTCCTGAGAAGGAGTGCTGGCAGCCCCTCAACATGCAGCTCATTAGCAACTCTGCCACAACTTGGAGGGGCTTTCCTTCATTTATCACCTGGGGAATGTCATTTGCAATAATCTATTTATACCTAATGCATGGATAAATAATTATCACAAGAACAATACTGCTAATTATTCTTTACATAATATTATATTATAATAATTATTATTATAGATGATAATAATCATTTTGTATTATCAGTATTATTAATATAATTATTCATAATTAATTACTATGATTAGGCCCTGTCCCAAAATAAACTTTAATCAGACTGCATCTTAGGCCCCTTCTTCATCCATTCAGTGTAGGTCTGCATAGAGCCATCCCATTTTGATGACACAGCAGTCCTGACTTCCTTTGATAAGTAGGATATGGGAAATCCAAACACTGAGGCCTTGCCAAAATACAAAATGGACGTAATAGTAGTAGTAGTAGTAGTAGTAGTAATTCTCAACCCCCTCCCCCACACACAGACCTAATAACACCGCAGAAACTGTAATGCATTATTGTATTGCTTTGTAATAATATTATTGGGACAGTACATGAAAAGATCTGATTTTATTTAATGCTGTGATTTCTCACAATGTAAATAAAATTAGAAAATAAAATGCATTTCCTTATTACTGTGCTTTGTGCAAGCAATGAAGAAGAAATAGATCTCTTTATAACTTTGAAGCTACTTATGGGCAGTAGTACTATGTGGCATAAGTGAAATAAATAGGGTAGTACTGCAGGAGCTAGGAGGGTTATAGAATTGGGGATAGGTGTCTTATTTAGATTGATGATAGAATAATCATTTATTCTTCCTAAAGAAATTAGGTGTTAAAGGCCCTTCTTGTGCTCTGCAGTTACAACTTAAGATGTCTGGTTGAGATAGAGAATACAAGGTTAAAGATTATTAGATAGTTGTGAATCGACTGTTTATGGTTGAGATCAAAAGTAGATGTTTCTTCAATATTTCTATAGAGAAAACAATAAGGATACAGCTACTACACATGCTATTAAAAAAAAACAAAAAACAATCAGAAATACTGATTAATGTTATACATCATAGTGACTAATACAAACCTCTTCAAGTTTCCTTGTACTGGGCTGAAGTGCTGAGTATTGGGGCATGTCCCAGCCTGATAATCAATAGTACAGCTTGGCAAATGAGATGATACAAGGGTTGTGCAGGCATCGAAGTGGCTGATCTATCTCTCACTATCAGTGTTTTGAACTTCATAGATTTAGATTTCCAGATATGATTTATTCTAGGACATGCAGTGCTAATATAATGCTGTTATCTATATATATGTATGATAATATATATATATATATGTATATATATATATATATATATATAATATATATATATATATATATATATATATAGGATAATTGAAAGCGAAGCTTGTGATGCACGGTGCAATAAAAAGTTAAGGGGCGCATGTGCATTCTGCAGCTTGTGTGATGCCAGCAATGGTCTGGCACTTTTGCAGGAAAAGTCAGTATGGTCGTGTGTTCCTTATTACCAGGTGCTATGGAGAGATGTATATTTTGGTGAATGCAGTTTTGATATTTAGTAATGACAGTTTTTAATTTCACCTGAGCAGTTATAATAATTGGTGAACAATAGAGACTTTTTAACTATTAAGTCATAATCCCACACATCTACAGCTGGCTGGGCACATATATAGCTATCTATAGAGGTGAACAATGAGTAAATTAGCAGCTCGATTTTGATGATCTGTCACTGTTGATCTATTTCTCTTTTTTCTCTTTTTCTCTCTGGAGCCATTCGGACTCAGAAGAACTTTAGGGAGATGATTAATGTATTCTTGCCAGGTTTCATGGTTTGGAGAAGCAGAGGAAATTGTCAGAGCTGTATATGCGTGAGTGGGATCACGGAGTATATATTAGTGGTAAAGGTGATGACATGTTAATGGCAGACATGACGATCTGCCAGCCGCAGAAATGATGAGGTGTTACTGGCAAGACTGGGATAGTTGAGTGCTGAGGCTGCGGGATTACTGGTGACATCCAGGCTGCTGCATTGTGTGTGCCGGAATACTGGGAAGCCGGATTACACAATCTCATCATTAGCATTAATTATGACCATGAACGACAATATTTTTTTTAATAAAGTGCTCAGTCACTGATATCAGGTTTTAGGTCTAGGACTGGTACAGTGTGGCTGGTGTGGTGTGCAGAAGAGGGCACAGCAGGGGATGTGCCAGTGATTGACAGGAGAGTAGTGTGGCATAGTAAACGGAGAAGCAGAGGGAGAAGAGCAGGGGCCCAGACAGGACAGCTAATAATTGGGTGGTAGGGTGAGGTTTAAGCCAAATCACTAGGGGGT
This sequence comes from Oophaga sylvatica, assembly GCA_033576555.1. Lineage (NCBI taxonomy): Eukaryota > Metazoa > Chordata > Amphibia > Anura > Dendrobatidae > Oophaga > Oophaga sylvatica. The sequence goes on from JARQOD010000002.1 coordinate 210,934,083, forward strand.
CTACTGAAAAACCTGATAAGTGAGGTGTAGAGGGGCAACCTCTGCTCACTATAACATGACCTGGCGGTATAAAGTCAGGCCAGGCAGCTGTGTAGGTATGCTTATCTGCAAGGGGCCACAATGCAGCACTGGGGATGGGGGTCTGTGGGGGATTTTCCGCCTTTGGCGCCAGTCATCTGTCAAACAGTCATGATCTAATAAAACTCAGATCTAATAAAATAATCCATCCCATGTGCTTGTCCTACCGACATGGCAGATGACACTGCTTCATGTGTACACAGAGGTGACAAACCACTGCGTTTGGGGTATGATTAAAATATATAAATATATAATATATATTAAATGGTAAACGAATGAACTCTGAATATATATGATAAACTCTGAAATATATATTGTAAACACTGATTTTATGCATGTTGTAAATTCTGATATATGGTTACATATATGTCATCCATGTGGCATGATATTGAGACTCCAGAGTGGTTACATGCCAGTCTATGGAATGGGCTGATATAATGCAGTGCTGGATGGCACAGCTTCCTATAGTGACTGAGTGGCAGTAGGTGGCAGGGGTCGGGTGCTGCCAGAGACCCTCACCCTAGAGGCTGCACTTTACTGCTTATTACACAGATTTGCCATAGAGTTGTGGTCTGGAGTGGGCAGATCGTGCCCCTCAGTATAGGTGGCACATGTCGCATTTTCACTGGAGACAGGCTTTCTGTGTGGCCCCCGTGTAGACACATCTGACTCTGCCTGGTGATTTAACACAACTCTTCTTGTTTGACTTTCTGTAGGGGAGAAGCCATTTAAGTGCGAGTTTGATGGCTGTGACAGGAAGTTTGCCAACAGCAGTGACAGGAAGAAGCACTCTCATGTGCACACCAGCGACAAGCCCTACTACTGCAAAGTCCGAGGCTGCGACAAGTCGTACACGCATCCCAGCTCCCTGAGGAAGCACATGAAGATACACTGCAAGTCCCCCCCAGGGTCGCCCTCTGCACTGGCCTACTCTGCTGCCCCCATGGACGAGTCCCTGTCCCCCACTCAGGACCGGGGGCGCAGCGCCAACCTCTCCCCTCAGGTCACCAACCTCAATGAGTGGTATGTGTGCCAAGCCGGTGGGGCCCCCAATAACCTGTACACCCCCTCCAGCAATGCCGAGTCCACAGATTCTGAGGAGGAGGACACTTACAGGACCTCTGAGAGGACTATTCGGTAGGACATCACCTGCCGCCATGACAGACGGGTCACTGCTTCTCCCATTATTTATTTTCTAGCAGACACTCGAGAACGTTACACTGTATGGTGGAGCTAACCACGAAGTGGCATCTCCAGCACACCGGATGTGCTTCTGGGATCCATGCCCGGCCATGCCAGCAAGGATAAACAGTCTGCGCTCACTGCCAATGCAATGCCCCCTGCTGGCAGCCGGCTGCGGTCTGCACTGCCTCACGTGCCTCTCCTGGAAGCCCACGGGCACCTGCTGAGCTGGGAGGAGACTGTGCCCACAGTTTACAGCACTGAGCAGCGGTGGACGCCGTGCCTCCCTGGGTGACACATCCGTCTTCCTTTACCTGGGACCACCTGTTTTATATACTGACTTGTAAGAGATATTTTCCCCTTTTTTATTTATTATTGTATGAAGGTACCGCTCCACGGCAGCTCCTGTGCGGACACGATGAGCAGGGGATCCGAGCTGCTGCACATGTAATGTGGGATCAACAGCACAAGGAAAACCCCACAGTCCAATACATGTAATGTGGGATCAACAGCAGAAGGAAAACCCACAGTCCAATACATGTAATGTGGGATCAACAGCACAAGGAAAACCCCACAGTCCAATACATGTAATGTGGGATCAACAGCACAAGGAAAACCCCACAGTCCAATACATGTAATGTGGATCAACAGCACAAGGAAAACCCCACAGTCCAAAAATTAATGTAGATCACACAAGTAACCCACAGTCATACTGTACCATGAAAATCACACACCGGAAAACGGTCTATATAGCACCGTATGTTTCATAAGGCTGGTGAACCTCGCTTACATTATAATTACAAGCTATAATGGAAGAGAGTGGAACTAATCACTTGGAAAATGGCATTAAATGAAGCATTAAATAACAAAAGCAAGAAACAGAAACACATACATACATACATACATACACATACTATAATATATACACACATTATATATAAAATCTTGCCTATTTATATATACACACAGACAATAAACTGTGATATATATATTCAATCAAGTGTCAATAAATAGGCAGAGATTATTAATGACTTCTGAAATATATATACACACACAGACAATAAACTCCAATAACCTCTGATTTTATATCTATCTATCTATATGTAGATAGATAGATAAAAACACATATATATTCTCTGCTTACTTTTATATATACATAGACAATAAACTGATGGTACATATAAAGAAATAGCTTCATATATACACTCATACCCTGATTTTATATACATATACACATATATTTATCTCTAGTTATTTACATATACACATACAGACAATAAACGCTGATGTGATATATATATATATATGTATATATATTTAATATGTGTGTAATCTCTGCATATATAAATGCTGAGATTATATATATCTATATGCATTTATATAATTACAATCTCTGTGCACACACCATCCATTCACACACTCACACACACTCACACACACCACACACACCACACACACCACACACACCACACACACACCACATCACACACACACACCACACACACACACACACACACACACACACACACCCCACCACCCCTTGGCAGTAATTTTTACAGTAGAGGTAATGGACATTTGATGCGTTTAGTACGGGATAATCAATAATATAGAGGAGACCCTCCCATTATTTCTTAGCAGAGAAGGTGAGCAGTGTGCCACTGACAGGTCAGACACCAGCCACACTGTCGCAACTGTCCCTGCTCTTGCTATATACTCAATAATAATAATGACTTTCTCAGGTGAATATCACATGTAAGACAATGAAGCAGCACGATCCCGATCGTTAGGTCCATCCCCAGCACTGGAGGGTCGCCGTGAGCCCCTGGATCTGAAGCCTCGATGGTACTAAAGACTACTAATAGCCCCTCAGAGACCAGTAGACTGCCCCCTTCCGGGGTACATAGAAGCCTGTTGTGTGTGCCGTGATTGCTTGTGCCAGTCTCGTCGTTGTTGATAAAGTGGATGTGAATACTGTGATTTTGTAATAGTTGAATTAATTTATTTTCAGTCTGGACTTTGTTATTCTGGAAAGGGCGCTCATACACCAAAGACTTCTATAACTTGATGACTTTATGGTGAAATATTGGTGTTTGATCGTGTATCATTTTATAAAATAAGCAATGAAGGTGAGAAGAGAATCTATGACACATAGATAAATATATATATATCTATATTTTGCATTTTACTTGAATCGGTGTGATGTGACAGCTAGTCCTGCATGTGTCCTGTGCAGTGTGATCCTGATCTCAGTGCTTGCTAGAGTCCTGTACTAGTGCAGTGCTACTGTCACCTGTCTGTGTGTGACGTTCAGTGGCATCTCCTCTGAAAGAGAGCAGCTATACTCACTTCTTCATGGTGTTCATTTCCATTTTTAATACCATTTCAATAAACAAAGTCAAACAAGAAACAGTCTGAGTTGCATTATTGGAAAAATGAAAGCACATATATATGTATGTGTGCGAAAATATATACAAATAATACAATTTGAGAGTCCTCATTGCTTGATAATTTTTTTTCTATCTACTGGCCAACATGGTGTGTATATACATATATATATGTGTATGTATCTATATGTGTGATGTATATATATATCATGTTAGCCAGTAGAAAAATTATATATATATATATATATATTTACATGTGTGTGCATATTTATAGTACATGCACATATAAGTGTGTGTGTGTGTGTGTGTGTGTGTGTGTGTGTGTGTGTGTGTGTGTGTGTGTGTGTGTGTGTGTGTGTGTGTGTGTGGTGTGTGTGTGTGTGTGTGTGTGTGTGTGTGTGTGTGTGTGTGTGTGTAATAATGTAATTTTCATAGGTGTGCTAAAATGCAAGTCCAGCAGCAGTTTAGTGACTCAGCTTTTTCAGACCATGGAGATTCCTAGTTCTGGAAATGACCAGACCTTGCATGTAATCTAAACTAGAGCACAACATTTCCATCTCCACCTCAGCCTTGTTTTCTATTTGCTCAGCTAATAAGCCGCAGTGTTATTTATGGCAGCACTTAAAGTGAGTTCTCCAAATGTCAATAGCAGCTTGATGGAAGGTTAGTCTGTGCCTCTGTCACTTGTGCTGGAGGTGCTAAAGGTGAACGACATGGGTTTTCTGGCAGATTGGTTGCAGCCAAACAGAAGAGACCAAAGACGACTTGTAAATGGAGCCTGTAATCAATAGAGAAACTTATAGCTCTCTAATGAAGTTTCCAGTGAAAGGGAGGGCAGCACAAAGCCACTCAGACATGAATCATCCGTGGGAAATAGAAAGGATGAAAGATAAGTGACAATGACTGCAGCTTGTATAGAGGAGAGAAAACAAGTTTCCCTTTTCTGCTTGTGGCCCCTGTTGTTGTGTGTCCAGCCTATAGAGCCCCCAGTGACCACTGCAGATCATGCCCCACTTCAAAGTCATTGAGTCCAAAGCGGAAGGCCTGGCGCTTGGACGATCTTCATGGTGCGTTAGGATTTCTATGGCAATTGTCAAGACGTTCCCATCTGACTACCCCCAATGCAAGCCACTTACTGACACTAAGCTGCCCATTATCAAAGACTTCATCTCCACGGAGGTTATTCCCATAGGGTAAATGGGGCTGGGAGTACTAAACATTCTAGACTGTGCAGAAGGAGAAGGAATAGCTTCTAGATGTAGATGTGAAGGACACTCCTAGAGCTTCTAGATGTGAAGGACACTCCTAGAGCTTCTAGATCTAGATGTGAAGGACACTCCTAGAGCTTCTAGATCTAGATGTGAAGGACACTCCCAGAGTTTCTAGATCTAGATGTGAAGGATACTCCCAGAGTTTCTAGATCTAGATGTGAAGGATACTCCTAGAGCTTCTAGATCTAGATGTGAAGGACACTCCAGAGCTTCTAGATCTGGATGTGAAGGACACTCCCAGAGCTTCTAGATCTAGATGTGAAGGACACTCCCAGAGCTTCTAGATCTAGATGTGAAGGACACTCCCAGAGCTTCTAGATCTAGTTGTGAAGGACATACCCAGAGCTTCTAGATCTAGATGTGAAGGACACTTCCAGAGCTTCTAGATCTAGGGAGCTATAGTCTATCATAAGCATTAATATTGGAGAGAATATTAGAAATTCCCGTCTGAATGTTGCCTTATGCATTCTCCCCTCACACAATGCAGACACACACGGCTACACAAGTGTGAAATCGGCCAGTAAAGGTTCACAGAGCGGTCTGCATGCGGTTACGGTCCGTCAGTGTGACGGTCGCATTGCTATGGCAATGAGCTGTATTCACGATTGGAGACACTCTATTAGAGACAGTCGCTTTGACCTTTGCTTTCATGGCGCATTAGCGCCGTCAGTTTCCCCTGCTCTGGTTCCATGCTGCCCGCATCCGGACGATCCCCTTTGCGCATCCGCTGCGCCGGCCGCAGAACGATCGTCCTTTGTTTAATACAAGTGCTGGTGAATGGTGAAAAATAAACACCATGAAAAATCAGCAAACAGATGAATCCTGCGAGTGCAGAGCCGCACTTCATAAAAGTGAGAGGAGGCAGGCAGAAGCCTCTCAAGTGGAACTTATTACACCAAGAATACTTCGTGGTTGCCCTAACGACACCGCTGAATTGAAATCTCTCTCCTTTGTCAGCGATTTGTTCTCCTTTGCTGGGATGGCTGCAGAACTGAGTGACACCACTGCCTTACCATGCAGCCCGCAAATCAGTCACTTCCAGCTCAGACTTGCAGACGCCTGTGTCTTCAGGACAATAAGAAGTCAGGGAGGACACATCCAGCCTTCACTCCTGGTCTGCAGGTGCTGGATCCACTAAGAAGCCATATCCTTCACATACTGAACCAAGTTCTGACCTTCGGTTATTGCTCCATAACGATCACATCGAAAGTAAATGATTCTTTTTGTTTTCAGTCCGATTTTACAGATTATGGGGCAGATTTACTAGACTTCTGCTAACTATTGACACAACATAAATGTAGAAAATGCTCTAAATCTATCACCGTGGCTGCAGGTTGTGTCATTTTTATTTTTTTTAGACACATTTCCTAAAAGAATGACTAAACCATTAATAATATATAATTATTTTATTAATTGGCATAATCATAATTACAAAAAATTAAAAGTTACTTAAAAGTTGCAAACTACATGATAATCATAAACAATTAAAAAGGTGAACATTTTAATACAAAAGTGGTGAACTACATCAACCACACTGAAATAGTTCACTTTTTTTTTGTAACTTTCCCCTTTTTAAATGTTTGTAATTATGATTATGTTAATGAATTATATTATTGCTAATGATGTAATCATTCTGTAAGTTTTCTATAGTATTAGTTACTACCCCATAATAGTGGCCCGTTGACTTTTTACCAACTTGTATAGGTTTATATTTGTAGACTAGACATGTTTATAAAAGTCGGGCTCTGTTATTATTAAAGCATTTTCCACCAAGTCTGTCATGTTTATTTGAAGCTTGTCTAAAGAGTCTGATTTCTGGCATTTTTTGGGGGGTTTTATTTATATTTTAACATGTGACTTAAAAAAAAGGCTCACAAAATGTTGGTTAAAAAAAAACTCCAGCAGGGAAGATGGTGTAAAAAAGTGGAAAACCAGTTGTACACAGAAGTCTTCGATCTACAACATAAATTTTGCAACATAGTCAGAAGCAAAAATGGCATAAAAAACACATCCAAAGATAAATTCGTCCTTTGCGTATGTGAGACACTAGTTTTTTTCTACCATGATGCTCCGTTGGCTAGACTTTTTTTTTTTGCACCTAACCAGTGGCACACATCAGTAACATTTGGTGCATTCTGCAACTCAACAAAAAAACAAAAAAAAAAACTTATTTTCTAGATACTTTTAAAAAGTGTGAAGTGTGGTGCAAATATATATTTTTTTCACACATTTAATTGATACATTTGTCTATAACGATTTACACTAAACTCTGATGTCAGAATTCTGGATGAGCACCTACAATAATCTGCATTAGTTGTTTTTTTTTTTACATTGTGGGCCTGATTCATTGTTGTGTTTGCTCCTTCTTTGATTCGTTTTTGTAGTTTTTTACCTGTTATTCATTATTATTTTTTTTTAATTTGTGCCTTTTTTTAAAGTCTATTTTATATGTGTTCACCTGGATAGTTTTTTTTTTAAATGTTTTCCATTGTGGAAAGACTTTGAGGTTTGCAGATGATTTCAATTGTTTCATTAATTGCAACTTTTTAAAAAGTCCCCAAATTTTTGCGCACGTGTACTCTAGTCCCCCTAGAGTGATTTTATGTACACGTGTACTCTAGTCCCCCTGGAGTGATTTTATGTATGTCTTTAATTTTTGTACAAACAGTGTCCCATTTTAGAGTAAAAGGCAACTTTTTATTTTAAAAGTACAAAAAAGGTAAAAGACAGCATTAAACATATTTTTTATTTTGCCCAAAACTCATTGACCATGAGCACTATTTTGAAGATTTTGGAACAAAAATAATCGAGTATCACAATACATGGAATGAAAAGTGCCTTAAAAAATCAGCAAACTATTAATTGGACCCTGTGTTTTTTTTGGTGGCATTTTTCCAAGATCTTTTTTTGTTACAAAAATGCAGCAGCCAAATGTTCAGGACTTTTGAGCGTAATACAGAAATGGATTCAAGATGAATGGGAAATATAAATAAAAGCACAGCAGAAAACACTATGCATCAGCACTGGGCAAAAATGATATACATGCATTCCACTATTGCTACACAAATACAAATGTAAGACTCTTTTACATAAAATCTAATAGGGTAAGCCCATCTAACAATGACAAGGTGACCTACTTTTTGAAAGAAGTCATAAAAGAAGTCATAAGAAGACTTATAGTATTTTTTACACTTTGGTTCACAACAAATTACTGCAAAAACTGTGATGGATTTTTTTTTCTCTCCAAAAAATGCTGTGTGTGAAATCACCCTAATGTATTTTTTTTCCCCAATGCATTTTCATATAAGCTATTATTTCATTATATAAGTAAAAATATTCATTTTTTAAAACAAATTACCCAAAAAAAGAAACATTTCTGAAAAAACACTCCACATTAAATTTATGTATTTTTTACAAGATAAAAATGTACATGTTAAAAAAATGTTAAAAACTAGTTTTTTTTTTTACATTCAGGCGTAATGCAATTTATCTGCGTTTTCTTAAGATAAAATAAATGTGTTAATCACCTGTTTCTTTGCAACACAATATATATATATATATAAAATATTTATGTATATATAAAATATATATATATATATTTATATATATAAAATATATATTTTTTTAAAAGAGAAAAATGTATTGCACACAAATGTAAAGATTTAGTGATTAAAATATTATAGAAGTTTGTTAAATGTCGAGTAAGAATTCTAGCCAAGATGCCATGTGCCACATTTATGAAGGGTTTTTGACACTTTTTGCTCCTCTCTAGAAAGTTTCTAAGGCCCTGTTCACACTTTCAGTATTAGGTCAGTATTTTGCATCAGTATTTGTAAGCCAAAATCAGGAGAGGAAAAGTATAATAGAAACACGTGCACCACTTCTGTATTTTTCACCCACACCTGGCTTTGGCTCACAAATGGTCATGTATAATACTGACCCAATACTGAACGTGTGAACGTGGCCTAAGAAAGAGGGCATGGATAAAAGGGTTTGTAAAATTCAACAAATAAGTTTGCACCTTAAAAAATGGTCTAATGTTCTGCTCCAGTTTTTTGGAGTGGGTCTGCTTCAAAGTCCTTTTCAAAAATTGTTTTAAAACAACAGGGAAGACTCCTGCTATTTAATTCTACCAGAAATCTATTATACTATTTAGATTACAATTCTTTTTAAGAGATTTTGAACAATGACTGTTGGAAAAAAGAAAGTAAGTGTCATGGATTCTTGGACTCTGATGTAATCCAGCTCTAAGGTAATGAAAATGAGTCAGGAAATAAACTAATCGAAAACCACTTCCAGAAAACACTTCCTCAAAAGAACGGCTCTAAAAACTCCCTCAAAAAGGAGTATGTCCTAGAATGGTTTCCACTTGAAAAACCCATAATTTTTGAACTCCTAAAAAGAAAAGCTGTTTGAACCTAGCCTAAAGTTATGTTCACATGTTGTTTATTTGCTGTAGAACTTGTTGCAGAAAGTTCTGAAATTGTCCCATTTATTTTAAGCAATCTCTTATAAATAAATGGAACTGATTTTCATGTACAGAAATTTCTTCTACACAATCTACAGCTCTGGACTTTACCCTCAGGCTAAGTTCACATCCAGAAAAAACGGATGATTTTTCATCTGTGTTGTCATCCATATGGCATCAGTCTTTATACATCAGCAGTCTTTAACATTTTACAAGAACAAATCTAGTTTCCTATGTTAAAGAATTGCAATGAATGAGTCACAGTCAGATGCAATATGATTCGTCTGTATGGGATCCAATTTTTGCGCCCCCCATACACTTAACTAGGTGAGTCTCACCCAGAATACGGAGAAGAATAATGCATGCAGTGATTTTTTTTTTGGACATTCAATCTTTGAAAAATAAGCAGTCATCCTAACAGCCCTATTGAATAACTCTGGTCAGAGTGCTGTCGGTTATGTAATGGACGACACTCAGACCAAAAAGACGGTCGTGTGAACTTAGCCTCAAAGTAAGGCCACGTTCAGTATTTGATCAGTATTTTACATCAGTATTTGTAAGCCAAAACCAGGAGTGGACCAGAGGAAAAGTATAATAGAAACACGTCACCACTTCTGTATTTATCACCCACTCCTGGTTTTGGCTTACAAATACTGATGTCAAATACTGACCAAATACTGAACGTGTGAACGTGGCCTCAACCAACTAATAGGTGATTTAAACTTAGACTGGACAGCTTAAAAAATGCACCAGATTTATTATCCACAATGTAACACTGAAATAAATGAGTGCATTTTCATATCTTCCCAACATAGGACATAGTGTTTCAGTACGTCCTATGTTGGGTGCTGGTGGTGGTAATCGGGGTCCGGAGTTGAGCATGTCATTTTTATAGTATACTATTGCATAGTACAAGCAATTACTATTATTATTATTTATTTATATAGCACCATTGATTCCATGGTGCTGCACATGAGAATGGGGTTACACACAAATACAAATATCACTTACAGTAGACATACTAACAATGATAGACTGGTACAGAGGAGAGAGGACCCTGCCCTTACAGGCTTACATTCTACAAGCAATAAATAAAACCAAGGTTCAAGTCCCCTAGCAAAGGGGAGAAATAAGTGATTATTCCAAATTAAGAAAATATTAATTAAAAAATACATATCACTGATCCATTAAAGTCCAATTTATAAAACTGTAAAATTAATTAACCCGTTTGAAAAGGTCATAAAGTAAAAAAAATGGAAATGCTTGTATTGGTCTTTTTTGGTCATCTCGTTTAAAAATAAATAAAATAAAAAAATTAACAGAATGTCATATATATCCCAAAATGGTACCAATAAAAACTATAGCTCACTACACAAAAGAGAAGCTTTTAGACTGGTTCATTGACTGAAAAATAACGAAGTTACAAGTCTCAGAAAATGGTGACACAAACCAATTTTTAAAAAAAAAAGTTTACCAATTATTTTAACTATTACAATAAAAAAAATAGATGCAAATTTGTTATTCGTGTAATCACACTGACATGAAAATCAGGACACCGGGTCAATTTTAAAGCACAATGAACGTCATAACTGAACCTAAAAATCAAAGGGCAATAAACAAGCCCTCATATGGTTACGTTAATTGAAAAATAAGAATGATGACTCTTCCAATAAGGAGAGAAAAAAATGAAGGTGTTAATACTGCCCAGTCTAGGCTGCTGCCTAAGGCCATGTTCACACATTCATTATTGTTTTTTTTTTTTTTTTAGCCAAAACCAGCAGTGGAACAATCAATGGAAAAATATAACACCACTTCTGCATTTTTCACCCACTCCTGGTTTTGGCTTACAAATATTGATGTAAAATACTGACCAAATACTGAAGGTGTGAACGTGGCCTAACTCTTAGGGTACGTTTCCACTTACCGGATTGTCGGCGCTTTGGACGGAGCGGTAACCCCGCTCCGCCCAAAGCCCCATCCCCTTCTGTACGCGCGGTGATTCCGGATGTGCTCATTGAACACTTCCGGAATCGCCACATAGGACTGTGTTATTTACCTTGCGGCGACGGAGCGTCACCGCAAGGTAAATAGACATGCTGCGGTCTAAAAAGTGTCACTCGCGTAATCGAACGCATAGTGGAGACGGGATTTCATAAAATCCCCTCCACTATGCTGGAACATCTGGACTCTGCGGATTAAATGCTGCAGCAGGACGCAGCGTTCAATCTGCAGCTGATACTGAATGTTTCCGCTATGTGGAAGCATACCCTTACTCTGCATTATTAGTAAATCTGCCCCATTGTGGAAGTAAAGGTACCATATCAAGAGCTTGCTGCATTTTGAAAGCAGGAGAAATGGCCAAAATGCACTAAAGGAAAGTGGAAAAAAGCACACGACCTGATTCATGGAGGTGTTTTTGCCAAAAGATGCTAGAGCAGTTCAAATTTGCATAAACTTTGTATATCCTTTAGTGTTTTTACACCAGTCCTTCAAAATGGGCACAGCATGAGTGGGACAGAGGGTGGTTAAGCCTGATCATATAATACATGAAAATCTACATCTAATTAAAAAAAATTATACCACCAGCTGTGAACATTTCAGCATTTGGTGTGTGACTTTTACAGAATTCAGCACATCTCACATCTCACTCCAGTGGTGCACAATGCCAGTCTTAGGATATGTGCACATGTTGCGGGTTTTTCCGTGCGGATTTTGCTAAATACGCAGGTAAAATGACCTGCGTTTTACCTGCGAATTTAGTGCAGATTTACTGCAGATTTTGTGTGGATTTCTCCTGCGCTTTTACATTTGCGGTTTTCTATAATGGAGCAGGTGTAAAACCGCTGCAGATTCCGCACAAAGAATTGACATGCTGCGGATTCAAATCCGCAGCAAATCTGCACGGAAAAATCCGCAGCATGTGCACAGCGTTTTTTTGTTTTACATAGATTAGAATGCTACTGTACAATGCAGCAGAATCTGCTGCGGATCCGTAGGGTCAAATCCGCTGTGGATCCGCAGCAGAATCAGCAACGTGTGCACGCGCCCTTAGGGTATGTGCACATGTTGCGGATTCTGCTGTCGAATTTTGCTAAATCCGCAGGTAAAATGACCTGCGTTTTACCTGCGGATTTAGTGCAGATTTACTGCAGTTTTTGTGCGGATTTTCCCTGCGTTTTGAGACCTGCGGATTCCTATAATGGAGCAGGTCTCAAAACGCTGCGGATCTGCACAAAAGAAGTGACATGCTGCAGTTTTAAATCCTCAGCAAATCTGCGCGGAAAAATCTGCAGCATGTGCACTGCGTTTTTTGCTTTCCACTGACTAGAATGGTACTGTACATCACTTGCAGTTCTGCTGCGGATCCACAGGGCAAAATCCGCAACGTGTGCACATACCCTTAGGGTATGTGCACACTTGCAGATTTGCCTGCAGAATTTTCTGCACAGAATCTGCACCTCTTGGCAGAAAACGCAGGTAAAAATCCGTGCGGATTTTCATGTGGATTTTCATGCGTTTTTAAAGCTAAATAAATATGTTTGCATATCTTGTACTGGAAAAAGGGAAAAAATTCTAAGTCTAATGTTAATACCTCTCTAAGGCTGCTTTCACACATCAGTTTTTTGCCTTCAGTCACAATCCGTTGTCTCAATTGTGAAAAACTGATGCGACGGATCCGTTTTTTCCACGGATCCGACGTCGGATCTGTCAAAAAAGCGGATCCGTCACATCAGCTTTTTCATCCGTTTCTTCGGTTTTTGACAGATCTGTTTTTTAAAAGCCGGCAATTCAGTGCTCTGCACAGTAAAATCACACTGACATGTTTAATAAAGAATAGATATATACACATAGAATACATATATATATTTATATATAAACATGTCATTGAGACACATATATATTTATAGTTCATACAGTTCTACATAGCATAATAGCCGCTAAATCAATAGCCGGCTTCAGTAAAATCATTGCCGAACTCAACATGATATGACACATGGTTTACATATAGTAAACCATGTCATATCAAAGCGATTTATATATGTCAGTGTTTAATCAATTTATTAGTTTGTGTTATGAAAAATTTGGAACTCTAGGGGTTAAATTTAAGGCTATAATCACGGAAAAAAATTGCGTTGGCTCCTGCGCAATTTTCTCCGCCAGTGACTGAAGATAGATATTCATAGCCTAGAGAGGGACCATTGTTTTTGGACCCCCCTGGCTACAAACATCTGACCCCAGCCACCTCAGAAAGGCACATCTATAAGATGCGCTTTTTCTGGCTGGCACTTAGCCTCTCTATTCCCATTGCCTTTAGCGGTGGCTCATGGGTTACTAAGGGGTTAATGTCACCTTGCCTTTGAAAGGTGACATTAATCCAGGTTAATAATGGAGAGGTGTCAATTAGACAACTATCCATTACTAATCCTATAGTAATAAAGGGTTAAAAAAGACACACACACATTAATTAAAAATTATTTTAATGAAATAATTACACAAAATGTTTTGACCAAATTTATTATTCTGCCAATCCAACTAAATCCCTTGTTCGCCTGTAAAAAATAATAAAATAAAGAACCAACAATATCCATACCTCTCCGCCGTTCAGTCAGGTCCCCAGCTGCAATCCATCACAAGGGGTTAACTAATTTACAACCGGGACCGATGCTAATGCTACCGGCCCGGCTGTAAACCACTGCAGAATGAATGAAATCATGTCTGTGCAGGTGCCCCGGCTGACCGGAGATGAGGCTGAGCAGCGTCCCCGGCTGACCTGAGGTGATCTGACAGCGAGGGAGAAGTTCAGCTGTCCAATTTTTTGACGGAGACAAAAAATGTTCTTTGTTGCGTCGTTTCTGGCCGACGGACCAAAAATTATCGACGGATGAAACGTTAGGCCATCCGTCGCTAATACAAGTCTATGAGAAAAAAACGGATCCTGCGGCATCAGTCGCCGGATCCGTTTTTTTTCAAAAAATGATGGATTGTGACTGATGGCAAAAAACTGATGTGTGAAAGGGGTCTAAGACTGAAGTCTGAATTCCTGGGTAGATGTGAATACCTCTCTTCCAAGACTGATTTTATACATCTACTCAGGAATTCAGACTTCAGTCTTAGGCCTCATACTCACTGGTGCCGAAAACGGATGAAAATCAGACGATAAAAAATCGGATGCAAATCTGACCAATGTTAGTCAATGGGTGAGTTCTCATTAGCGATTTTTTTCTCATCAGATATTGGTGTGAGAAAAAAATCGCAGCATGCTGCGATTTGATGCGATTTTGGGATGAAAATCGCCAATGCAAGTCAATGGGTGCGATTAAAAATCGCACAGAAAACGCACAGAAAACGGATGGTGCGTTTTTTGGGCTATTTTGTATGCAAAATAGAGCTTTAAACTTGGATCTTAAAAAAAAAAAAAGGAGACACAGGAAGTGACTAAGAGGGAAGTGTGATGAGTGATGGTATAAAAACCACTCCCAGAAAGCCTGGAATGAGTCACACCTCCACGGATTTGATTTCTCTACTATTGCCGCCATGTCCAGATCAATTAATGTGGAAATGCTGTTGGTGTTAGTCCAAGAAAGACCTGAGCTGTGGGATCCTAGAGACCACAATTATCAAAATAGAAGTGTGCGGGATGCAACTTGGACATATATATGTCGGCAAATGTTTGAAAACTATGATGAAAGTCCTCCGGCTGTGCAGTTGGGAATGTGTAAGTACAATTGTTCTTACTACAATTAGTTAATAATTTATTCTTAAATACCTTGCTTTGGTGGGCAATTATATGTTATTGTTGAAATTCATTTAAAATTATATGTTAAATTGTTAATGTTTTATTTGTAACATTACACTAAGAAAATACCTTTTAACAATAGAGCCTTTAAATATGTGCCTATTCATGTATGTTTTATATAATTAATATTTTTTTTTTATATTGTATTTTATGTTATTTCCTTTTTTATTTTTTTATTTGATCTTATTTCCTTTTTTTAAATTTTTATGTTGTTTTTTATTTGATCTTATTTCCTTTTTGTTAATTTTTATGTTGTTTTTTATTTCATCTTATTTCCTTTTTGTTAATTTTTAATTTAGATTTAAATTTTTTTTAGAATTTTTTTGTTTTTTTTTTAATTTGTTAATAATTTTTTTGGTCTATTTAATTGTTTAAAATATAGTCTTGTTAGTTGTGTTTTTTGTAGTATTTCTAAACAAGGCCCTTTTGTGATGTTTATAATTTTCCAATTTTAAATTTTTGGACATACTGGCAGGGTTTTTTTTTTTATATGTTAAAATTCTGGCCTACTTGTATTCATAATTTGTTTACATACATATTTAGCTGTTAATATTTTTACATTTCTTTTCATTAAAGTGAATGATGTGCAACGCAGATGGCGAAGCTGTCGGGATACCTATAGGAGGGAACGACAGAATCGTGACAAAAGTGGCTCAGCAGCATAAAAAAAAAGGCCATATATATATATGAGTCGCCTTAATTTTTTGGCTCCAGTCATGGATTTAAGACCGTAAGTCAAAGTTTATGGATACAAATTGAAAATGTGAAATTTTAATTTAGAGCATACACAAATGATCTGTGTCTGCTTTGTAGAACAGAATCGAACTTAGAGGAACGTGAGGCACACTCTGTGGCGGATCCACCAGAGTCACAACATGAAGAAGCAGGAACAGCAGGGGAGGATGCTCCAGGACCATCTCAACAACAAGTTGAAAGTGCAGATTCACAACCTCAACATGCCACGGAACAAGAGGAGCACGCAAGAAGCAGCAGCCCAACCCTGCCTCTTGATACCTCCCGTCAAGCCACTACTATTCCGCGTAGATTAAGAAGAAGGAGAGACCAACAAAATCAAATTCTAAGACGCAGGTTGATAGTCGCGTTTTAGACTATATACAACGCACAATATGTGATGATGGTGAGGAAGCATTTTGTCGAAGTTTGGCCCAGCACCTGCGACAAATACCCACACACTTACGGCTTCCCACTAAAACAGCAATATTACAACTCATCACCTCAGCAATACCACCAAATAATCCCCAACCCATCTTTGCTTGTATTCAAAGAAGGTACCAATCAGAAATCTTAAGTCAAATATCAAATCCCACAGACTCAACAGTACCATTACCACCAGACTCAGTATATCCTTCTACATCCACTGCTCAACATACTCATACACTCCACAGTACAAACATTAGTCATCATATTAACAGAGGTCACAACACACACATAGAGCCAGCACATTACCAGGAACATAATCAGCTACATGTACAACACTCATCAAGGCCTACACATACATACACACAAATGCCTCCTTCATCTGGCCCATCACAGATTGGAAGTGAGCGGTACCACCATGGGCCACAAACAAGCATATATAATGTGTCTGGCCAAGGTGTTTCATATCAGCAAGGAACACAACACCAAGGGCCTTTTGACCATGGCAGAACAAGAGGCTTCAGCCATTCTGATAATGTTCATGCTTATCCCCATGTGCCAACTGAGGCCTATAGGCCCAGTTATGAAGGCATGAAACTACATCATACCACCACACAGCCACACAATGTTTCTTTGCATAGAAACACACAACATCCCTCTGAAATGCAACCGTCACAAACAAGTAGCTCACCCTCAGCATCACAACCTTCTTTTGTTGATTTGTAATTATTTTTTGCTGCTTACATAACACAACCCTTTGCAAGTGTGGTAACTTGTTACGCCAAAGTTAAGGCTCTTTTTTATTTTGCACATTATGTTACTTTACATTTGTGTTTGTTTTGTAAACAAAAGAAATGTTTGACATTAATATATGAAATTAAACATTGTTTATGTTAAACACTAAAGTACATGTTTTGAATGTTGTAATACACAATACACAGGGAAATGTATACATCATGTGTGCAAATTTTCCTGCCAGGGTACTGCTCCCTCAGGTGTTAGAAAATAATTTGCTAACATATTTCTGATTCGGATGCCTGAAAGCTGTCTGCCTGTGGGTAAAGGCTGAGCAATGGGTACCTGATTGTTTCGTAATTCTCCAAAAACATCCTCATACCCAGAAACATCATGTTGACGTGTAAAATTATGTAAGATTACACAGGCCTTGATCACTGTGTTTAAATTTTGTGGGCTTAACTGGAGTGCACTGAGCAATACCCTCCATTTAGCACACAAAATTCCAAAGGCACATTCTACAAGACGCCGTGCACGAGTTAGTCGGTAATTAAATATGCGTCCACGCCTGTCAAGAGACCGTCCAGGAAAAGGCCTCATCACATTATGTGTCAGTTGAAATGCCTCATCAGCAACTATTACATAAGGCATTGGTTCACCACCAGAAGAAGGCAGAGTCCTTGGGGTGGAACACCCAATTCATTGTTCTTCAGTCGCCTACCCATTAGGGAAGTATTGAATATTCGAGAATCTCCTGTTCTTCCATAGGCACCTATATCTACTATTGCCGGGGTCGTATCGACAAACACTCGTCCTTCAGTCACTCCAAATTAGATTATAAGCATGGGTTAACCGTTTAAAGAATGAGTCAGACAATAGGCTGGTTCAAACTTCAGAGCATGCTTAGAGGGCTGTATGCAGGCACCAATCTCAGCAAAGTTCTGTTCTTTATTTCTGAGAGCATGAGATTACATACACAAGATGTCAGGGTGAAGTAAAAGGGTGGACGAGAGCAGGGAGGTAAGCTATAGATGTCCATATATGTACATGTCCAGCATCTGGCCATCTCTAATTGGTCCTTAGATCTTCTTCTAAGTCCTCCTTTCAACGTGTCATCCTTAAGTTTCGTTTCCTAAGAATCGATTCTGGTTTCCTTGTACATCACGTGGTTTCTCAGTTCGAGTTATTAAATAGTTAGTGTAGTACAGTGGTAGGACACAAGGTGGAGACAGACACCAGTGCATTTCTCGGAGACAGACACCAACTGGTACTGACGTCATCTTCTTAGAATACATTTCAATCTGAATACTACTCATTCAAGGAAAACTTTGTGTTTTTTAAATAGTGGTAAGTACATAAGCATATGGAAGTATAAGAAAACATATAAACATATGAATATAAAGATATAAAAATAACATATAAAATATATATAGAATATAAAAGTAGAAAATTATATTTTACTTGACAATCCCCCTAAACACTAAGTTTTCCCTTAATATATGTGGCCTTTGAGACTGTCCATGTGTGGGGACAGGGGTAGTGGATTTTTTCGCTTGGTCATTTTAGAAGCTGGCCCCTTATGGACCGCCCCCAAACAACCAAGTCCCTACCGAATCTGCACATGGAGTTCTCCCACTATCCCTAAACTAAATCTCTCATTTCCATCTGTATTTTGTCATAGGGGGTTTTATCAGGTTTATCCTGCGGGGTATATTTCTCCATATCACCCTTATCAGTGTCATCATATAGCAGGGACACAACTTCCTGATGAAGGAAAGTACCTGAGGAGACGGTTGCATTGGTCACAGCTTTCCTGTACAAGGGTATCACACAACATAGAATTATCAATCCTAGCACCAAAAGCCCTGCTACCACTAAGCAGGCTTGTTGAAGAAATCCTTTGAGTCCTCCAAGCCACCCTGAGAAGAAAGAGGTATCTACTCCTGCATTGGCCTTTACTTCCTGAGCTAGATTTTTAATCTTTGTAAGGGCCACTATAGTTTTACCATTGACTCCAGAATTCTGAGGAATATAAGTACAACATTCTTCCCCTATCATCCCACAGACTCCACCTTTTTCAGCTAGAATCATGTCAATGGCCAGTCTATTTTGAAGAGTCATTCTTGTATTGGGGCCCAGTTCCTCAACTATACCCTGGAAAGCATCTTGACTATAATTGATAAATCTTTGCTCAGTGTAGTATATATAATTTATCTAATCTACATTGTAATTGATCTGTACAGTTGGAAGGAGAGAACGGAAACCCGCCAGGATCTGATTCTGAGCTTTGTATTCGTCTGAGACCCCCCCTAGGAACACCTATGGGATCCATATAAACTTTGGGATCCTCAACATAACCGGTGTGCTGCTGACCCAGACTCCTTCTCTTTTGGATATCAGTGGAGCTATATTCTCGGATCCAGACTCTCTCTCACGTGTCTTTTAATGACTACCCAGTCTCCAGGCTGCAGACTCCCAGGATCTAGGTTCAGATCTGGAAGAGAACTGAAAACATTATCATGTACTTTCTTGAGTCTATTATGCAAATCCCTTACATATGAGCTTAATACATGGTTACTCATTTCCAATGCTTGGGAAAAGAAACATCCTAAACTAGGCACTTTGCCAAATAGTACTTCATACGGAGAAAGTCCAGTTCTCCTATTTGGAGTGTACCTTGCTGAGTATAGGGCTAATGATAAACATTCAGGCCAAGATTTCCCTGTTTCAGCCATGGCCTTTTAGATTTTTAACTTCAATGTCCCATTTAGTCCTTCTACTTTTCCACTGCTTTGTGGATGATATGGGGTGTGGAAAACTTGTTGAATTCCCAGAGCTGTCAAGACTTCATTCATTATTTCACCTGTGAAATGTGTACCTCTGTCACTTTCGATTACCTTTGGTACTCCATACCTGCACACCACCTCCGCAAGCAGCTTCTTTGCGGTTGCCGCAGCCGTAGCCTTGGCAATCGGGAAAACCTCCGGCCAACCTGAGAATAAATCAAAACACACCAACACTCCCATGACCCTGATTTTGGCAGCTGAATATAATCAATCTGCAGTCTCTGGAAAGGATAGAAGGGCCGAGGGGCGTGTTTGGGTGATGTCTTGACTACCCTTCCCTGATTATGTGTAGCACATACCATGCATCCCTTGATCAAACCTTCTATACAGGTGGAAAAGCCTGGTGCCGCCCAATGCTTCTGCATCACGCTCATTACAGCAGTTTTGGACTGGTGGGTTGGCCCATGTAACATCTGGGCAACCGCAGGGTATGACACCCTTGGAAGGCATCGACGCATCCCTCTTCCCCATACCCCAGTTGCTGCATTCAGACATGCACCTTCTTTTTTCCACTTTTCTACTTACTCCTGGCGCACCTGAGCCTGCATCTGGGCTAAGGCATCCTCCGACACAAAGGGATTTTTGGGAGCGCTTACCTGGTGCATCGTTACCCCTTGGAGTGGTCTACTGGCTGCTGTTTTTGCTGCTGCATCGGCCATTGCGTTTCCTTTACTCACCTGATCAGTGCATCTGGTATGTGCTTTAACTTTGACAATTACTTCTTTTGGTAATTGTAATGCATCAATTAACTGCTGGACTGCGTCAGCATTTTTAATGGGATGTCCTGCTGCCGTCAGGAATCCTCTAGATTTCCAAATTGAACCAAAATCATTAACTATACCGAATGCGTATCTAGAATCTGTGTAGATGTTAACAATTCTACTTTCAGCTATCTTACAGGCCTCGGTCAGAGCCTTAAGTTCAGCCTCCTGGGCTGACTGATGTGGGAGCATTGGTTCTGCTTTGATTACTGCATTCAGGGAGACGATGGCATACCTGGTGTGGAAGGTACCTGAGTCATCTTGGTGGCGAGATCCATCTACAAAAGATTCAAAATCAGCATTAAGTCTTTCAGTTTCAAACACTGTGGGTAGGCCTGCTGTTTCCTGTGCCATAAG
The DNA here is from genome assembly GCA_033576555.1 of Oophaga sylvatica. Taxonomy (NCBI): domain Eukaryota; kingdom Metazoa; phylum Chordata; class Amphibia; order Anura; family Dendrobatidae; genus Oophaga; species Oophaga sylvatica. The sequence goes on from JARQOD010000002.1 coordinate 210,955,120, forward strand.
CTGAACACAATCATAAGGAATCTCCTCTCTTGGATCTTCTTTGTACAATACCGTACCTGACCTCCCCCCTAGATCCGAGAGAGGCAACAATGTGGCAGGATTAAGTGTGGTACATCTCTGCAAAGAAACATTTGGAGACATTAAAAGTGCACATTGCAATCGAAGGTGACGTGCAGCTGAAAGGTGTGCCGGTTGCACCTGGTTCAGTATGGTGTATACATCATGAGGTGTAAGTGCTCTCAGTAGATGATCAAGCACGATGTCTGATGATTTGTGGAGCAATAGTTCTACAGCATGTACTGCCCGTACACAGGACGGGGCACTCTAGCCACTGCATCTTGTCTTCCACTGAAATAGGCTACCGGCCTTTGATTGTCACCATGTAACTGAGTCAATACTCCTGCCACGTGTCCCTGCTGTTCATGGAGATACAGGGTGAATGGTAGTTCATAGTTGGGGGTTCCTAGCGCTGGAGCTGCCACAATCCTGTTTTTGAGGGAATAAAAACAGTCTATACCTTCAGGAGTTAGTTTAAAAAGCACAATGGTGATACAGTCATAGAGAGGCTGCATGAGGATTGACACAGCATGTATCCACTGTCTGCAGTAGGAAATCAGTCTAAGAAATGTCCTAAGAGCGGCAACATTAACAGGAATAGGAAAATTCTGTACAGCTTCTTTGCGAGCGCTGGTCAGATGTCGTTCCCCCCGGTGTAATGCACTGTCCCAAAAAGATAACTGAAGATTTACAAAACTGCAGTCCATCCTTTGACACTTTACAACCAGCTTGGTACAGAAACAACATAAATAATATTGTTGCAATACGACATTGTTTCCTGGAGGGGGCACAAATCAGTAAATCATCAACATATTATAAAAATAACATTGGCAAAATCAATAACTGTAAACTAAGCAGCATCCTGAGATATCTGGAACAAAAGTGTATATATATATATTGTACCAGCCAATACATAAAGGGTTAAATCCGGTAGCCAAAGGGGGAAGCTGAAGTTGGAATTTTTACTGGCTACTGATAATGAACCTTAGCTGCAGAGATGCCGAAGGTGGGGGCTAGGTTTTAACTAAAACACCCCTTGTTACCAGTTTCTGCAATCTCTCCTGAAATGTCCTGGTCTCCTGCACTCGTGGCACACGTCTCCCCTCCCTGTTGTTTGCAGGACGAGCACCTACAACATATATCCTTGCTCCTCTCTTTGCCTGCACTAAATCATGTTGTGCCCCTTGTACTATTCTGGCCAGATCCTCTGCTTTTACTGATCTCCAATCTGGTCTACTTTACTTCCAACTTTTCTTTGTTATTTCCTTTTCTATTCATGTATACACTTGCTAGAATTCTCTCACTAGTCTTGTTTTCTGGGACAAAACCCATTTCTCTTTTCTTAGAGCCCAGAAATAATCTTTTGGCTCTTCTTCCTTTCCCTGAACTAATATAATTTCCTTTCTCTGCCTGTCTATCCTTACATGCTTTTTTTTTTTTTTCAATATTTCTGTAAACATATTTCTTACTTCTGCGTCATTGATTTCTGCATTACAGATCCGTTCCTACCAACATAACACTTGTATATCCCATCTATCAGTCTATCGTATCTAGCTTCATCTGCCAATTTTCCTTCTTCTATGTTCCATCCCACATCTGACCAATCATAACAGTTTTCATTCCCTGGGCGGGTGACACAGAGATAAAATATCCCTTTCCCCCCCAAGTCTGGTGCGCTGATCCCTTGAAATCATTTCTATCACAGTTGAATATTTGACAGAAGTCAAACTTAAAGATAACCACAGGGGCTGTAGTATTAACCCAGAAGTTAACCCCAAAGGTGGGCATGCTGGCACTACTGGAGATCAGGATACAGCCCAAAAGGATATGTATATCAGAAACTTCATGACTGCTGATTAATCTTGTCCTTCTTGCAGTGGGAGGCGTGAATCTAGGTGCTCTTGCCCTCGAGCTTCGGGCAGTAGGGGTGGTCAGGACCACAGTGTAGGGACCCTCAAATCTGGGCTGGAGACAGTCTCTTCTCAAAAACTTTTTCACGTACACAAGGTCACCAGGCGAGAAGTCGTGCACCGTGTCACCTGTAAATTCTGGGAGAGAAGCAGACACTGTAGAGTGGGTGTTAGTTAACTCTTTAGACAAAGCAATCACAAATTTTACTACTTTATCATTGGTTTCAAATAGCTCCTGGTGCCTAATTTCTCCTCTCCTGGGAGGGGCACCCACTGGGAACAGAGGTAGTGCAGTAGCTTCCGGATTAGGAACAGAAGCAGGGGCTGAAGGACCGAGCCCTGGGACAGGGACCTCAGCAACGGGGATTAAAACCTTCTCCGGTTGTCCGGGTGGTTGGCAGTAGGTGCCGGAAGGCGTCAGGAGGGGATATAGGCCTGACTGGGTGGTTCCGGATGTCCCAATATGGCCGCTGGGTGTAGCAAGATGGCTGCTAGGGGTACCAAGATGGCCGCTGGGTGTTGTGGAAAGGGCGTTGTCTGGGGGCGTCCCACTGTTGGGAATGGGAGGGCATTGGGCTGGGCATTACACCAGGGGCGGCCCGCCCCACAGACACGGCAGGTCTCCGCCCAGGGCGGATTCTGTTCACCACATGCACTACAAGTCCAACCTCCCTTTGTTCTTAGATCGGTGCCATTATAGGGTGGTGGCTGGGGGCTTGGAACCACAGGCATGAGTGGTACAGCAGCCATTTTAGTTACATCAACAAGATCAGATGCAGAGCATTTTACATATCCGAACAAAGGCTCGGCACCTTCTGAACCTCCTATACCATCTACTTCCCTCCAGTCCTCAATTTTTAAATCATTTGCTACTCTGAGATGTGCCTGAGCCTGATACAGGAGTCCCTCATCACATAACTCTCCCTGCTTTTTGTCCTACATAATCCTTCCACACTGAAGACTGAAGTCTGCCCGTAGTAGGCAAACCCATCATCTTATACAAACTCCTCACATTTTTAACAGCCTTCCTGCCCTCCCCGTGACTGAACAAGCTCACTGACTCCCACAGCACCACCCTCTAACTTATGAGGTCTCTCAGATCTAAACATACGCATCATGATTTAACAGAGTGCAATGATCTGTCGCGACTCAGACCACCGGCGCCACTTGCAGGTCACCACCCGTCAATACAGAGTCCCCGCTCCATGTACTGACAAGACAAAGAGCCCTACTCAATCTGTCCCTCTCCTAACTGTGAATGGTGACTTTACAGCACAGTTCGCCGTGACACTCTACACAGTACAGAGTCCCCGCTCCATGCACTGACACTGGGGCTTCTCCTAATGAGGCTCCCGTGTTAGACAAAGAGCCCCTGCTCAATTTGTCACTTCTCAGACGAAGAGCCCTGGCTCAATTCGTCACTGATAAGACAGAGAATCCTAATCAATCTCTCACTAATTAGACTATCATGTGCGTCTTCTACCCCACTCAACACTTCAAGAATCTAAAATTTGTCCCAACTTTATTCTAACAGTCACAGGAAGGTAGCTATCTACATAAAGGTACAGTGACCGAAGGAGGAGGAAGGTGATGCTGACGCGAGTACACGCAGACATGCGACGTCACTCGGTCTCACTTGCTGGTTCGGAGCGTGGCGTGGGATTGCCTCCGGTCTCACCACTCAACCGGTCACCCACCCAGACCCAAAAAGACAATACAGCTTAAGCCAACAATGACTGACACACAGGCAAGTGGGATGCATATAAAGTATATGATCCCAACTTACCGTGTTCAACGGAGGGTGATCAGTCCTCGCACTCAGTCACCGCGGGCACCACCGCAAAGTCCTCAGGACGGGTCCGGACGGGCGGCAATCCACTGCCCCACGTTGGATGAGCCAATTGCCGGGGTAGTATCGACAAACACTCGTCCTTCAGTCACTCCAAATTAGATTATAAGCATGGGTTAACCGTTTAAAGAATGAGTCAGACAATAGGCTGGTTCAAACTTCAGAGCATGCTTAGAGGGCTGTATGCAGGCACCAATCTCAGCAAAGTTCTGTTCTTTATTTCTGAGAGCATGAGATTACATACACAGGATGTCAGGGTGGAGTAAAAGGGTGGACGAGAGCAGGGAGGTAAGCTATAGATGTCCATATATGTACATGTCCAGCATCTGGCCATCTCTAATTGGTCCTTAGATCTTCTTCTAAGTCCTCCTTTCAACGTGTCATCCTTAAGTTTCGTTTCCTAAGAATCGATTCTGGTTTCCTTGTACATCACGTGGTTTCTCAGTTCGAGTTATTAAATAGTTAGTGTAGTACAGTGGTAGGACACAAGGTGGAGACAGACACCAGTGCATTTCTCGGAGACAGACACCAACTGGTACTGACGTCATCTTCTTAGAATACATTTCAATCTGAATACTACTCATTCAAGGAAAACTTTGTGTTTTTTAAATAGTGGTAAGTACATAAGCATATGGAAGTATAAGAAAACATATAAACATATGAATATAAAGATATAAAAATAACATATAAAATATATATAGAATATAAAAGTAGAAAATTATATTTTACCTTGACACTATTATAAAATTGTACTTGCTGTCTACTAAGGCCAACAACACAACAGAAAAATAGCCTTTGTAATTGTAGTATAACGACCCTGAGTTTGGTGGCTTCTTCACACGGATGTGCTTACCATCTAAAGCACCCAGACAATTGGGAAACTGGCAATTCTCATATATACCATTTGCAATGCGTTCCCAATGTTCGGGGGTGGGCTCCGGCATCACTTGCTCCTTGAGACAAATCCAGATTTTTGAACATGTGTGTTTGACTATATTGGAGATGGTAGTTATGCCAAGAAGATACTCTAAATGTAGGGAAGCATATGATTGTCCCGTAGCCAAAAACCTACAAGAAAGGAAATACACATAAAAATTTTTAAAATTAACCTTCTCAATCATATATATACCTACGTGATGCATTAAGTTAAAAAGGGCCACCACACACAAATCACACACAGTCGCTAGATACATGAACAATGAGTGCGTTGTCTGAGAAGGGTGCCTCTGTTCATGTCATACAACAATGTGCATGTGAAACAGCTACTGCGAGTACAGTAATGGGGTGTATTTAGTAGCCTTGCTAATTAAAAATAGCCACACATTAAGTATAGGTATGTCAAAAATTAAGATATAATTTATAATCAAAATTTACAAAAAATATAATGATATCCCTTAAGAACAATGTCATATTATTTCATATAGTTTAGTGTAATGTTATTTATTTATTTACAACTATACCTCAACGTTAATAGAAGTCGTTGTTCAGCAGAAATGCACCTGCGCAAATGCGTAATTTTGAAAGTGATGGCTGGACGAAGTTGTGCCAGGAGAAAATCAAATGCTTCAAGTGACATCCTCGTGTATGCAAAAAATTTGTCTCGATGCTTTCGTAGATGTCCATACAGCCGTGAAAAATGGCCTTTTTGTTTTCGCTTGGTGAGGAGCGGATGTACCCAAAATCTACGCCGCCTCCTCGGAGCTACTACAGGGGAATATCCCACACCATACTCACGGGATAACACCCAATTGAAGAGGAGCTCCTCAGTAGGGTCAAGACTTAGATAACTTGCTGCCATGCTTGTTTGGACTAGCAAAACACACAGGACAAAAAACAAATGAATCAATGCCATATGTAGATAAATAGCTTTATATAGTTGTCAAACAAGTGGTTTAACCTTTATTTGTGATTATCTGTTGAAAAAAAATCGCATAAAAATCGCATGTAAATCGCATGGAAAACGCATGGTGCGATTTAAAATCGCATGCAAATCGCATGTCTTTTTATAACACTTGTACCGTTTTTTCCCTGCCGAAAACGGACCGATTTTTTTCCAGCCCAGTGAGTATGAGGCCTTAGAGAGGTATTCACATTGGACACATTAGGACCCATCAGTTTTGAGACCACCTTGTCGTTGGTTCATGGGCATGCATGAATTGGCCAAATTATGTGCTAAGCGTCTAATTTTTTCCTAGTATCCAGAAGCAGTATTGCTATTCATATTTCATATATTTCACATTCACATGTTTTAGCATTACAGAGTACAACTGTTTTCTTTTTCAAAATTTTTATTGTTTTGTAATACACAACAAAAACAATCATATCAACAGGTTCAAACGAAGACACCATATGGCATATTAGCTACTGAAATAGACAATTGTTTAGTTACATTAAACCAGAGTGCAACTTTTTTTGTTTATTGTATATGGAGGTAGCTGCTCCTAGTTGGCACCTGTTCACATTAGCTTGAAAGTGTCAGTCTTTTTGTCAATGTAAATGCTAAAACTGACCTGCTATTATGATTCTCTAGGTAATTACGAATTCGTAAAAACCAAACATGCACAGGTTCTTTTTTATTTTAAAAAAATCCAAAGTTTGCAAAAAAAGGGATTATTTTTTGTGCACCGAGATGATGTTTTTATTGATACCATTTTGGGATAGATCTGATGTTTCCATTGAACACGGAGATAACAAATATGTGTTTTTTCATTGTTTTATTTTGAATGCGGCAAAAGGGGGGTAATTTGAACTTTTATTGGCATCATGCCACTGCTCAGCTATGAAATCAAGATGTAGCAGGGTTGGAGCGCTTCGTGGAACATATGGATTATCTTGTCATAGCGCAGGTGAGGAATATGATTTTTTAATTAATTTGTAATTTTTGGAAAATAAATAGGTAAAAGAGGGTGGGGAGTTTTATTAAAAAATAAAAGACTTTATTCTGGCTGTGTCTTCTTTATTACAATATGACTATGGAGTTAGTAGTGGGGCGTCTTATAGATGCCTCTCCATTACTAACCTGTGGGCTTGATGTGAGGTAACATTACAAACTCCTCCATCAACCACACAAATTCTACCCCACTTGCCAGTGCACCAGTGCAAATGGGAAGAGCCGGGCAAATCGCCAGAATTGGTGCGTCTAATAGATATGTCTTTCCTGGGGTGGCTACAGGCTGCTATTTGTAGGCTGGGGAGGGCTTATATCCATGGCCACTTCCCAGCCTGAGAATACCAGCCCCCAGCTGTCTGCTTTAGCTTGGCTGGTTGTCAAAAATGGAAGGAGAGCTCACGCCATTTTTTAAAATTATTTATTTAAATAATAAAAAAAATGGCGTGAGGACCCTTCTATTTTTGATAACCAGCCAAGATAACGCTGACAGTTGAAGCTTCAGCCCTCAACTGTCGATTTTGCCTGCGCCGGTTAGCAAAAATAGAGGGGACCCCATGTCATTTTATTTATTTATTGCACAGGCGCCGGTTGATGAATACTCTCATCATATGCCTGCTCTTGCTGCTATCAGCAAGACCATGAGTACGATGATGAGAGTAGTACTCTTATCAGCCAATGGCTGTGACCGGCGGTAATCTTTTCACCACCTCTCACAGCTGCTGGCTCACATGCTGTCATCTACTGTGGAGAAGGCTTCATAACACTCAAGAAAATTCAGCATGTGCCAGGAATTTCTTCTAAACAGGATTCACCTACGAGATAGGTTCAACATCAGTGCAGAGCTTACTCAGGAATCGCAGCAACCAAGTGACACTGCGCTCATTGAAGCAAAGGCTTTTAGAGAACGGCCTGGTGCCAAGAAGGGCAGCAAAGAAGCCACTTCTCTCCAAGTAAAATATCAAAGACAGACTAACATTCTGCAAGAACAATAAGAACATGGAAGAGGCTAGGAGCCATGTGGTGAGCTGCATTTCTTGCTACATGTTCATAGACTTACCAGTGGAAAAGCCAAACTTCACATGCCAGAAATGCAAGCTTGTGTCCCTGTTGGAGGAAAAGTTGCAAAATCTGGAAGAGAGGTTATCTACATTGAAGACCATTAAGGAAGGTGAAGAGTTCTTAGACAGAGCAGAATTATCTCTTCATGGTACAGAAAGAGAAGAAATTCGAAGTGCAACTGAAGAAACAGAGGAATGGAAGCATGTGACCCAGATAAGCAGGAGGATCAGGAGGCAGTCAGCACCAATTCTGCTCAGGAACCAATACCAGGCTCTTACACAGGAGAACGATGAAGAAATACATCAGGATAAGACTTTGCCCACAAACAACCTTGTACGCCCTCAGAGTCCTCCTGAATGGAGAAAGAAAACTGTTGTGAAGAAGAAACGGAGAGTTGTTGTCATGGGCGATTCCCTGTTGAGAGGAACAGAGGCCGCTATCTGCAGACCGGATATAACCTCAAGAGAAATGTGCTGTCTTCCAGGTGCAAAAATTAAAGATGTGTCTGACAGGATATCAGGACTCTTCAGACCTAAAGATGACTACCCATTCCTGCTAATACATGTGGGACAAATGACACCACTAGAAACGACCTGGAAACCATCTGCAGTGACTTTGAAAACTTAGGTAAGAAAGTGAAAGAACTGGGAGCGCAGGTGGTCTTCTCTTCCATCCTCCCAGTGGATGGCCATGGAACAAGGAGGTGGAATAAGATTCTGCAGGTGAACAACTGGCTACGTCGATGGTGCCGTCAGCAAGGATTTGGATTTCTGGATCACGGAGTGAATTACCTATATGATGGACTACTTGCTAGAGATGGGGTGCACCTTACGAAGACTGGAAAACATGTATTTGGAAGTCGCCTTGCTACACTCATCAGGAGAGCTTTAAACTAGAACAATGTGGGAAGGGAAGCAAAACGCCAGCAAAAGCCATACACTTGACAAATACTATTGAGATTTCTGCTATTAGAAGAGAAGAGGAAGAACAAAAGCAAAAAAATTTACATAATAAAAATATTGAAGGAAGAGAAACCAATCACAAACTAAAGTGTTTCTATACGAATGCACAAAGCATGGGCAACAAACAAGGAGAACTGGAGCTACTAACGCAGGAGAAGAAATATGATGTCATTGGAATCACTGAGACTTGGTGGGACGATACACATGATTGGAATACAAGGCTAGAAGGATACAACTTATTTGCAAGAAACAGACTTGATAAACGAGGAGGAGGTGTTGCATTGTATGTTAGAAAAGCGTATATCTGCACAGAGATTGACGCTTCAGAGACTGGGAGTTCTGTGGAAACTGTTTGGGTAAGAATACAAGGACAGAACAAGGAAAGGACACCATTATAGGCATTTACTACAGGCCGCCTGTGCAAGCTGAAGATATGGATGAACTCTTTATGCATCAAATGGCCAAGTTCTCCAAAAAATATGACATAGTGGTCATGGGAGATTTCAACTATCCAAAACATTTGTTGGGAATCTCTCTCAGGCAAAACTAACAGGTCCAGGAAATTCTTATCCTCTCTTGCTGACAACTTTATCTTCCAAAAGGTAATGGAGAAAACAAGGGGATCTGCTACCTTGGATCTAATCCTCATAAACAGGGAGGAAATGGTGGAGGAGGTAAGAGTGGCTGGGACTCTAGGAGGTAGTGACCATGCTATTTTAGAATTTTGGATAACAAGAGGAGGAAGACCTGTGAAGACTCAGACGTCAAGGTTAGATTTCAGAAAGGCAGATTTTAAGGAACTCAGAAAGAGAATTGGAGGGATCCAATGGCTGGATATCCTTAAGGACAAAAATGTCCAGGAAGGATGGAAAATCTTGAAAAATGAGATTCTCAAAGCACAATCGTTAACAATTCCGAAAAGAGGGAAGAATGGGAAGCATTTAAGGAAACCAGGATGGATGAACATAGAACTTAAACACATGCTAAAAAGGAAGAAAGAAATGTTTATCAAATGGAAAGAGGGAGGCATATCTAAAGAAGAATATAATGCCGTCTGCAGAACCTGCAGGGCACAAATCAGATTATCTAAAGTTGACAATGAATTAAGGCTTGCAAGTGACGTCAAAAGCAACAAAAAAGGATTTTGGGGATACGTCAAAAGTAAAAGAAAAGTCAAAGATGCTATAGGATTTTTACAGGATGAAAATGATGAAATGGTAAGTCAGGATGTTGAGAAGGCTGAACTTTTAAATTCCTATTTTGCATCTGTTTTCTCTCAGAAAGGAAATGTAACATCAACTGATCTTCACTGTCCTATTAAAGGAATAGAAGAATCCAGGATATCTATAAACAGAAAGACAGTGAGGAAACACTTAGCTAACATAAATGAATTCAAGTCTCCAGGTCCAGATGAATTACACCCCAGGGTACTGAAGGAGATAGCAGAAGAAATTCTTGAACCACTGTCCATAATCTTTGAAAATTCTTGGAGAACAGGAGAAGTCCCAGAAGACTGGAGAAGAGCAAATGTTGTTCCTATCTTCAAAAAGGGGAAGAAGGTGGACCCAGGGAACTACAGGCCGGTGAGTCTGACTTCTATACCAGGAAAGATCTTTGAACAAATTATTAAAGAACATGTATGCAAGTACCTGGATAAGAATGAAGTGATTAAACAGAGTCAGCATGGGTTTGTAACTAATAAGTCATGTCAGACTAACTTAATTTCCTTCTATGACAGAATCACTGACTGGGTGGATCAGGGAAATGCTGTAGATATAGTATATCTTGACTTCAGCAAAGCATTTGACAAAGTATCTCACACAATCCTTATTGAAAAAATGACTAAGTATGGAATGGACAAGGCAACTGTTAGGTGGATTCATAACTGGCTTAGTGATCGGACCCAAAGAGTGGTTGTAAATGGCTGCACATCCAGTTGGAAGAATGTCTCAAGTGGGGTACCACAAGGCTCTGTTTTGGGCCCTGTATTGTTCAACATCTTTATCAATGATTTAGATGAAGGAATTGAGGGTAAACTGATCAAATTTGCTGATGACACAAAGCTAGGAGGGGTAGCTAATACTAGAGAAGAGAGAGCGAGGATTCAAAAAAATATACATAAACTGGAGCAGTGGGCAGCAACTAACAGAATGGATTTTAACAGGGAAAAATGCAAAGTACTACATGTGGGCAATAAAAATGAAAAAAGCATATACAAAATGGGAGGAATAGGGCTAAGTAACAGCACATGTGAAAAAGACTTGGGTATACTAATTGATCACAGACTTAACATGAGTCAACACTGTGATGCAGCAGCAAAAAAGGCAAATGCAATTCTAGGATGTATCAACAGAAGCATACAGTCTAGATCACGTGAGGTCATTATTGCTCTCTACTCCTCTTTGGTCAGACCTCATCTGGAATACTGTGTCCAGTTTTGGGCACCACATTTTAAAAAAGACATCAACAAACTGGAGCAAGTTCAGAGAAGAGCCACCAGAATGGTGACCGGTCTGCAAACCATGTCCTATGAGGAACGGTTGCAGGATTTGGGAATGTTTAGCTTGCAAAAAAGAAGACTGAGAGGAGACTTAATAGCTGTCTACAAATATCTCAAGGGCTGTCACATTGTAGAAGGATCATCTTTATTCTCATTTGCACAAGGAAAGACTAGAAGCAATGGGATGAAACTGAATGGGAGGAGACACAGATTAGATATTAGAAAAAACTTTTTGACAGTTAGGGTGATCAATGAGTGGAACAGGCTGCCACAAGAGGTGGTGAGTTCTCCTTCAATGGAAGTCTTCAAACAGAGGCTGGATAGACATCTGTCTGGGATGATTTAGAGAATCCTGCTTTGAGCAGGGGGTTGGACCAGAAGGCCCAGGAGGTCCCTTCCAACTCTACCATTCTATGATTCTATGATTCTAAGTACAGAGATTGGACTGCAGAGAACTGGGGTAAAGTTATTTTTCTTGTTGAAACATCCTTCAGATTGTTTGGGACATCTGGAAGAATGTCTACAGATGAAAAGGTGAGCCCTACCAGGTGAGTCCTGTGTCATGCCAACAGTAAAGCATCCTGAAAATCTAAGTATTTAATCCAAAGTTCTTACAAGGAGTTGAAAATAAATTATTTAAGGAATGGAGATCTAGGGGTATACATGGTATCTCACATTTACTATGGCCCACTGAATCAAGGTGGCTGAAAAAAGGAGGAATTCATAGAGAAGTTTCACTTAAATCCTAACAACCAAACAATCCAAATCGAACAGATTAGACACTCTCTTATGAACCAACTGGAGGACACCGCTCAAGAAAACATATATAATGATTTTGACTGTTTAGTAAGGGCATCTACGAGATCATCCTCTATTTCTTTCCTATATGGCGAGATGAGAAATATTATGTTGGGAGTTCAACCGGAAACTTTGTCTTAGGCCTCATACTCACTTGCGCCGAAAACGGATGAAAATCTGATGAAAAAAAATCGGATTCAAATCTGACCAATGTTAGTCAATGGGTGAGTTTTCATTTGCGATTTTTTTCTCATCAGAAATCGGTGTGAGAAAAAAATCGCAGCATGCTGCGATTTGATGCGATTTTGGCATGATAATCGCCAATGCAAGTCAATGGGTGCGAGAAATCATCGCACAGCACTCGCCCCATGCAAGTGCTGTCCGATGTATACGCACCAGTCTCCTTTGAAAAGCCGGCAATTCATCCCCGGCTACTGTAAAATCACACTGACAGCTCACAAAACACTACATATATACACATAGAACACATATTTATATATATATACATGTCATTGTGACACATACATATATATATATTTATAGTTCATACACTTCTACATACTGTAATAGCCGCTAATTCAATTGCCGGCTTTTGTGAAATCACAGAAGCCGACATGAAATGATACATTGTTTACACACATTTAACCATGTAATTTCATGTATTTTTACATATGGTTGAAACTTACAATTACATGAGTATATGTGTGCAAAATTTCAGATATGTAGGGGTTAATTAAAGGTGTAAATTCGTTGAAAAAAAAATGCGTGGGCTCCCGCTGTATTTTCTCCACCAGACAGACAAAGCCAGCGAGTGGGGGCAGATAATAACAGCCTAGGGAGGGTACATTTTTTTTGTGCCCCCCCTGGCTACTAACATCTGCCCCCAGACACCCCAGAAAGGGCAAATCTATAATTAAATTCGCCCTTTCTGGCACTTTGCCCGTCTATTCCCATTGCTCTGTAGCGGTGGCGAATGGGTTAATAAGGTGTTAATGTCACCTTAGTATTGAAAGGTGACCTTAAGGCAGGTTAATAATTGAGAGCTGTCAATTAGACAACTATCAATTATTAATCCTATTGTATGATACAAAAATCAAACACACACAGTTTAATAAAAAATAAGTTTAATGAAATAATCACACAGTTTTTGACCATATTTTATTTTCCTGCTAAAACCATTTCCTGTAATAAAAATAAAATAAAAAAGCAAAATTATACTTACCAATCCGATGTACAGTCAGGTCCCACGGTGTAATCCATCAGAAAGGGTTAACAGGTTACAGTTAGCAGGGAGATAATTCTGTCTCCTAGCTGTAACCCCCTGAATGAATAAGTTCCTCTACCACAGAAAGTAGAGGAAGTGATTCATGAATGGAGCTTAATTGATTTATTGGCACTTTCACTTCAGTGACCTGACCTAAAGGGAAAGTGGACACAATCAATTAAGCTTCATTCATTAAACACATCCTCTCCTGTCGCCAGGAGAGGAACTTATTCATTCAGGAGCTTTGAGCTGAGCATGCAGGATTACTTGCACTGCTTGGCTCAAAGCTAGTTAACCCTTTGTGAAGGATTACAGTGTGGGACGTGACAGATCGGCGGAATAGGTAAGAATAATGTTGTTTTATTTTTTTTTCTTTATTTTAGGAGATCAATGGCTTCGCACGGATTAAGTGTAAAATAAAATATGGTCAAAAAAATGTGTTTTTATTTCATTAAAATTAATTTTTATTAATGTGTCTGTGTTTTTTTAATTTACTTCAATAGGATTAATAATTGATAGTTGTCTAATTGACAGCTCTCAATTATTAACCTGCCTTAAGGTCACCTTTCAATACTATGGTGACATTAAGGTGACATTATTAACCCATTCGCCACCGCTACAGGGCAATGGGAATAGACGGGCAAAGTGCCAGAAAGGGTGAATCTAATTAGAGATTTGCCCTTTCTGGGGTGTCTGGGGGCAGATGTTAGTAGCCAGGGGGGCACAAAAAAAATGTACCCTCCCTAGGCTATTATTATCTGCCCCCACTCGCTTGCTTTGTCTGTCTGGTGGAGAAAATACAGCGGGAGCCCACGCATTTTTTTTCAACGAATTTACACCTTTAATTAACCCCTACATGTCTGAAATTTTGTACAAATACACTCATGTAATTGTAAGTTCAAACCATATATCAAAATACAGGAAATGACATGGTTAACTGTGTGGAAACAATGTATCATTTCATGTCGGCTTCTGTGATTTCACAAAAGCCGGCAATTGAATTAGCGGCTATTACAGTATGTAGAAGTATAGGAACTATAAATATATATATATATATATATATATATACATGTCACAATTACATATATATATATATATATATATATATATATATATATGTATTCTATGTGTGTATATGTATTGTTTCTATTCTTTATTAAAGCTGTCAGAGTGATTTTACAGTAATGCCAGGGATGAATTAGCGGCTATTATACTATGTAGAAGTGTATGACCTATATATATTATATATATAATTATTTGCTTTTTGTGTATTTTTTTTTGTTACAATGTGATTTTTACATGACTTTTTACATAGAGATAACTGCTCTATGTAAAACTTCATGTTAAAATCGCATTGCATACAGATGGAAAACTGATGGAAAACTGACAGAAAACGCATGGTGCGATTTAAAATCGCATCAAAATCGCATGACATTTTACAACAATTGTACCGTTTTTTTCCTGCCGAAAACGGACCGATTTTTTTCCAGCCCAGTGAGTATGAGCCCTTAAACATTAGGAGAAGCAACTTAACAATCAAGACATATCATTCAAAATAAGGGATGGATGAGAAAAAACACGTAAATAGTACTCAATGAGATGTGGAGAGAAACCCAATTGAAAATTATCTATAAGGCAATCTATGCCTTTGATCTCCCAATGACTCCTCCTAAACCTGATAGGACCATACAATGCCCAAAATGTACAACCCCCACTACGGGGTAAGGTTTCTCCTTGTGGAGAGTGACATACCAGCTCTGGCGTGTCGAGGTAAGGAGGCTTATTCGCCGTGCAATGCTCCTCTGGGAAATTTAATATGCAAATTGCTTCTTCAAAAAAGAGGACTTGTACTCTATAGCGCCACCTATTGGAAGTAGCGATCCTACAAGTCACAATCAACCCTTTAACGAGTCTTTGAACACCTATATCCCAGTCAAAGGTACAACTCGGATTTAATCAAGAAAATTAATAGATTTTTACGAAAAAAAGTTTTTTTTTAATATAAAAATCCAACTTTATTAATATAAAAATTACAAAGAATTAATGAACACAAAAAAGGATGCAAGATTGGAAACAAGGGACATAAGACTCTCCCTCAGATTATCAACATATTGCTGCATGGTAAAGAATCATTTCACCACAAAAATCACATATACTTGTGGCATCTATGGTTTACTAGCGAATAATGCATATAATAACACGCATTCAACTTTTCCAAACAAAATAAATATATGGAATGTTCATTGCCGTTTATATCATAATCCACTGGGAAACAAGAGTATAACTATTTATTGCCCACCAATATGACTAAATATCCCAATACAATGCAGTGCATACCAATGGATACATCTCATAATAGGCTTGTATTTATATCTCCATGTCGTGCCCCATACTAATACAGGCTGAAATTAGGCAATGCTCAGTATTCACTATGCTGAAAAAATCGAACTGCTGTGTGCCAATAAATCATCATGTAGCTAAGTGGTCATGAATCTTTACCTGGATCCTGGCAGCTGTCTCAATGAGTGTTTGGGAATCCTGTCCAATAGTAGGCGCTATAGAGTACAAGTCCTCTTTTTTTGAAGAGGCAATTTGCATATTAAATTTCCCAGAGGAACATTGCACGGCGAATAAGCCTCCTTACCTCGACACGCCAGAGCTGGTATGTCACTCTCCACAAGGAGAAACCTTACCCCTTAGACCCTAGTCCAGAGCCTCTCATCTAGCTAAATCAGATCTCTCCTACTTTGCACTGATGAGGACCAATAGTCCGAAACACCGTGTCTGCAAATGGAGATTCTGATTTGGCTTTTATCCTAAGTTATATTACAAGACTCGTTAAAGGGTTGATTGTGACTTGTAGGATCGCTACTTCCAACAGGTGGCGCTATAGAGTACAAGTCCTCTTTGTTTGAAGAGGCAATTTGCATATTAAATTTCTCAGAGGAGCATTGCACGGCGAATAAGCCTCCTTACCTCGACACGCCAGAGCTGGTATGTCACTCTCCACAAGGAGAAACCTTACCCCTTAGACCCTAGTCCAGAGCCTCTCATCTAGCCAAATCAGATCTCTCCTACTTTGCACTGATGAGGACCAATAGTCCGAAACACCGTGTCTGCAAATGGAGATACTGATTTGGCTTTTATCCTAAGTCATATTACAAGACTCATTAAAGGGTTGATTGTGACTTGTAGGATCGCTACTTCCAATAGGTGGCGCTATAGAGTACAAGTCCTCTTTGTTTGAAGAGGCAATTTGCATATTAAATTTCTCAGAGGAGCATTGCACGGCGAATAAGCCTCCTTACCTCGACACGCCAGAGCTGGTATGTCACTCTCCACAAGGAGAAAACTTACCCCTTAGACCCTAGTCCAGAGCCTCTCATCTAGCCAAATCAGATCTCTCCTACTTTGCACTGACGAGGACCAATAGTCTGAAACACCATGTCTGCAAATGGAGATACTGATTTGGCTTTTATCCTAAGTCATATTACAAGACTCGTTAAAGGGTTGATTGTGACTTGTAGGATTGCTACTTCCAACAGGTGGCGCTATAGAGTACAAGTCCTCTTTTTTTGAAGAGGCAATTTGCATATTAAATTTCCCAGAGGAGCATTGCACGGCGAATAAGCCTCCTTACCTTGACACGCCAGAGCTGGTATGTCACTCTCCACAAGGAGAAACCTTACCCCTTAGACCCTAGTCCAGAGCCTCTCATCTAGCTAAATCAGATCTCTCCTACTTTGCACTGATGAGGACCAATAGTCCGAAACACCGTGTCTGCAAATGGAGATTCTGATTTGGCTTTTATCCTAAGTTATATTACAAGACTCATTAAAGGGTTGATTGTGACTTGTAGGATCGCTACTTCCAATAGGTGGCGCTATAGAGTTCAAGTCCTCTTTGTTTGAAGAGGCAATTTGCATATTAAATTTCTCAGAGGAGCATTGCACGGCGAATAAGCCTCCTTACCTCGACACGCCAGAGCTGGTATGTCACTCTCCACAAGGAGAAACCTTACCCCTTAGACCCTAGTCCAGAGCCTCTCATCTAGCCAAATCAGATCTCTCCTACTTTGCACTGATGAGGACCAATAGTCCGAAACACCGTGTCTGCAAATGGAGATACTGATTTGGCTTTTATCCTAAGTCATATTACAAGACTCATTAAAGGGTTGATTGTGACTTGTAGGATCGCTACTTCCAATAGGTGGCGCTATAGAGTACAAGTCCTCTTTGTTTGAAGAGGCAATTTGCATATTAAATTTCTCAGAGGAGCATTGCACGGCGAATAAGCCTCCTTACCTCGACACGCCAGAGCTGGTATGTCACTCTCCACAAGGAGTAACCTTACCCCCCAGACCCCAGTCCAGAGCCTCTCATCTAGCCAAATCAGATCTCTCCTACTTTGCACTGACGAGGACCAATAGTCTGAAACACCATGTCTGCAAATGGAGATACTGATTTGGCTTTTATCCTAAGTCATATTACAAGACTCGTTAAAGGGTTGATTGTGACTTGTAGGATTGCTACTTCCAACAGGTGGCGCTATAGAGTACAAGTCCTCTGTTTTTGAAGAGGCAATTTGCATATTAAATTTCCCAGAGGAGCATTGCACGGCAAATAAGCCTCCTTACCTCGACACGCCAGAGCTGGTATGTCACTCTCCACAAGGAGAAAACTTACCCCTTAGACCCTAGTCCAGAGCCTCTCATCCAGCCAAATCAGATCTCTCCTACTTTGCACTGACGAGGACCAATAGTCTGAAACACCATGTCTGCAAATGGAGATACTGATTTGGCTTTTATCCTAAGTCATATTACAATACTCGTTAAAGGGTTGATTGTGACTTGTAGGATCGCTACTTCCAATAGGTGGCGCTATAGAGTACAAGTCCTCTTTTTTTGAAGAGGCAATTTGCATATTAAATCAACCCCACTCCAGAATTATTACATGGTATTTGGACATGCTCAAGAATGCTTAACTTCTGGGGCCAATTCTAGAAAGCATTGAGACCATATAGAGATTTAAGTCCCAGTCCCTCATTACTATGATATTATTCCACTATTGGCAAAGAGAGAAGGCCAAAGAAAAAAAGCACCCACCCTCAATTCCACCCCCCTGGTACATGTGATAATCCTGTTGGCCAAAAGAATGCTGTTGGGATGTTGGCTGAAACATTCGATCACAATATTCCAGGAATTCATATCATAATTGAAAAATCTACTATACATAGAGATTAGACACAGAAAAAAAAGAACAAATTAATAAATACTTTGGCAAGTGGAAACCATTTATCATATGGTAACACAGAAAAAATATCACAGATTGTTACACAATTTATTGCATCCACATGGTATCACACCGAACTATTGAAAGTTCTTTGGGAAAACTTTTACAGGATGATACAGAAAGATGATTACAAGACCAAGAAATAAAAAGGATAATATGAAGGGTGAATTGTTACAAGCACACAGGTGATTTTACATACCGTATATACTCGAGTATAAGCCGACCCGAGTATAAGCCGAGGCCCCTAATTTTGCCACGGAAAACTGGGTAAGCTCATTGACTCGAGTATAAGCCGGGTGTATAAACTGCCGTCCTGCTGTGCTCCCCCCGTCCTGCTCCGTGCTCCCCCTCCTGCTCTGTACTCCTCTGTGCTACCCCTTCCTGCTCCGTCCTCCTGTGCCCCCCGTCCTGCTCGTGCTCCTCTGTGCACTCCATCCTCCCCTCGTCCTGTTCCATGCTCTCCATCCTCCCCCGTCCTGCTCCGTGCTCCTCTGCGCTCTCCGTCCTCCCCCGTCGTCCTGTCCTGTGCCTCCATCCTCCCCGTCCTGCTCCTGCTCCTCTGTGCTCTCCGTCCTCCCCCCCGTCTCCTCTGTGTCATCCTCCTCCTCCCATGCTCCTCCCGTCCTGCTCCATCCTCAACTCACCCCCCCGTCCTATCTTGCTCCTTGTCCTCTCCAAGCTCCCCCCATCCTCCTCCATCATACTCCCCCCGGCCATTCGAAGTCCGGCATCCTGCGTTGTACCCGCTTCCTGCAGCTCTCTGTGCTGAGCGGTGACGTAATACCGCTCACTAAAGCCATGAATATATAGGCCACGCCTATGGGAGTGGCGTCGCATCCATATTCATAGCCTTAATGAGCGGTATTACGTCACCGCTCAGCACAGGAGAGCTGCAGGAAGCCGGGTACAACGCAGGATTGCCGGACGTTCAGCGATGGCACGGGGAGGGTGAGTATGATGTCCCAGCCACCGGCTCCTGCCGCGGCACCCCCTCCCCCGCTGGTTTCTGCCCAATGACTCGTGCATAAGCCGAGGGGGCATTTTCAGCACAAAAAAAGGTGCTGAAAATCTCGGCTTATACACGAGTATATACGGTATATATACAGTGGGTTCGGAAAGTATTCAGACTCCTTTAAAATTTTCACTCTTTGTTTCATTGCAGCCATTTGGTAAATGCAAAAAAGTTAATTTTTTTTCTCATTAATGTACACTCTGCACCCCATCTTTACTGAAAAAAACAATGTAGAAATTTTTGCAAATTTATTAAAGGCTTAGGAAGCCATTGCAGGTGTTTTTTGTTAATTATTCTAATTTACTGAGATAATGACTTTTGGTTTTCATTGGCTGTAAGCCATAATCATCAACATTAACAGAAATAAAGACTTGAAATAGATCACTCTGTTTGTAATGACTCTATATAATATATGAGTTTCACTTTTTGTATTGAAGAACTGAAATAAATTAACTTTTTGATGATATTCTAATTTTGTGAGAAGCACCCGTAACTAAGTGGCTCAGTGAAAAAACATTGACATTTTAGGCCATTGCTAGGTAATTCCACATATACCAATCCTATTAAATACCTGTGTTTAACCCCTTAAGGACCGAGCCGCTTTGTAGGCTAATGATCAGGCCTCATTTTTTAAATCTGACCACTGTCAATTTATGAGGTAATAACTCTAGAATGCTTAAATTGATCCCACTGATTCTGAGAATGTTTTTGCGACATATGGTCCTTCTTGGTATTGGTAAAATTTCTTCGATATAACTTGCGTTTATTTGTGAAAAAAATAGGAAATTTGGACAAAATGTAGAAAATTTGGCAATTTTCAAACGTTGATTTTTTATGCCCGTAAATCAGGGAGTTTGGGCGCACTCCAGGGCTCAGAAGGGAAGGAGTGCCATTTGACTTCTTGTATGTAAAATTTGCTGGAATAATTAGTGGATGCCATGTTGTGTTATTTAGATGTGTGGTGTCACATTTATCTGGTGCTCTACACTGATCACTAACTTTGGGGTTTCCAACCAAATCTCTGCATGACGTGATTCAGAAGAAACCCCAGATGGATCCATTCACTATAATGAGGCAGTAGAGTTACTCGGGACTCTGTCTGGCTTCTGTTCAGTGGTTTCCTTCTTCTTAAAAGTGCACAAAACTGTGGCAAACTGCGCTTTCATGCACACCTATAAAGCCGGACACCGCCGGCTCACAGGTCATATGGCATCCACAGTGCCTCCATCTGCCTCATTACAGGGAATCTTCTGACGGGGGTTCCGTCTGAATCACGAATTTCAGAGATTTACACAGAAACCCCGATGCAAGCGCTCAGCGCAGAGCGGTGGATAAATGTGCACCAAGCTTTACTGTGATCTTTGGGCGGCAGAGTCAACAAACCACCAGCAGGTGAAGAATTGGTTTCATTTATTTTAATGCCGTTCCCCGTGTGGTATAAGTCATTAGACAACTTTACTCTTTGGATGCAATTACAGAGATACCAAATTTATATAGTTTTTTTTTTATGTACGGCTGCTGTCTCACACTAAAAAGCACTTTTATTGCAAAGAATAGTTTTTTGCATCGCCATATTTTGAGAGCTATCATTTTTCCATATTTCGGCCGACAGAGTCATGTGTTGGCTTGTTTTTTGCGAGACGAGTTGACGTTTTTATTGGTACCTTTTTCGAGTCACATGACATTTTTTGATCGCTTTCTATTCCGATTCTTGTGGAGGCAGAATGAACAAAAACTAGCAATTCAGAAATTGTTTTTTTTCCTCCATTCACCATGTGTTAAAACTGATTAGACAGCTTTATTCTTCGGGTCAGTACGATTACAGTGATACCCCATTTATATAGTTTTTTTTATGTTTTGGAGCTTTTACACAATAAGAACTTTTATAGAAAACATGACTATTTTTGCATTGCTTTATTCTGTGACCTATCTCTTTATTTTTTCCACTGATGGAGCTGTACGGCAGCTTGTTTTTGCAAAGCAAGATGACGTTTTCAGCGGTACCATTTTAATTTATATTCGTCTTTTTTATTACATTTTATTACATTTTATGCTTTTTTCCAGCGGTATGATGGTAAGGCATTGTTTTTTTTACTTTTTTTGTGTTTTTTTTTCTGCGTTCACTGAAGGGGTTAACTAGTGTGACACTTTTATAGATATAGGGTTGTTCTGGGAGCGGCGATGCCAAATATGTATACTTTTTTAGTTTATTTAATTTTTTTTACATGAAAATGTGTAACATATTTTTTATAATTATTATTATTTTGTATTATTATTATTTTAACTTTTTTTTTACATAGTCACTTTTGGGACTTTCACTTTTTTTTTTTACTTTGATTGCAAAACACCAGTATTGCAGTACATTATACCTATACTGAGAGCATGGTCTCACAAGCTTTCCATAGCTTGGTGACCCGTAGGTTGTCATTACGACCCTGGGTCACCATGGCAACGATCGACCCCCTGTGATGACGTCATGGGGGCGTCGATCTGAAGACAAAGGGAACGCCCGTCCCTCTGCCTGCCTCCTGAATGTTGTGATCGCGCTCGATCACAGCATTTAGGGGGTTTAACAGCCAGGGGCGGTTCTGACATCACTCCTAGTTCTTAGTGCAGAAGCTCAGACACTGGCACCACTGCTTTGATCATGCTTTGATCGGTCAGTCAGTCCCTGCACCTCTTCCTGTGCCTCTTAGCTGTCAGTGACAGCTGTTGTCACTGAACTTTCACTGCGTGTTTTGTGTAGCAAGACCTCTTGCAAACCAAAGCTTCGAAGAGCCTGAAAAATAAATTCACAGTGCACCCTATCAAAGGTTTTCTCAGCATCAATCAATAGGTGGGAAGGCCAGATCTCCTGGTTCCATCTATGAAATCTATAATCCGAATGGAGATATCTCTGGCTTCGCAGCCAGGTACAAACCCTACCTGGTCTTTGTTTATCACCAAGGAAAGAGGCACTGCAGCCTATTAGATATTAGTTTTGCATATAAGTTGATATATGTGTTGATTATACAGCTATGGCAAAAATTAAGAGACCACTGCAAAATTTTCAGTTTGTCTGATTTTTTCTATTATAGGTATATTTTTGAGTAAAATGTAAATTGCGCTTTTATTCTATAAACTACTGACAACATGTCTCCGAATTTCCAAGCAATAAATTTTGTATGTATGTAAATGGTCAAAATAACAAAAAAATGCTGTACTTGCAGACCTGAAATAATGCTAAGAAAACAAGTTCATAATCATTTAGAAACAACAATACTAATGTTTTAACTCAGGAAGAATTCAGAAATCAATATTTTGTGGAATAACCATGATTTTTAATCACAGCTTTCATGCGTCTTGGCATGCTTTCCACCAGTCTTTCACATTGCTTTTGGGTAACCTTATGCCACTCCTGGTACAAAAATTTAAGTAGTTCTTCTTTGTTTGATGGCTTGTGACTATACTAAATTCAATATAAACAGCAGAAAAAAACATCAACACTTACCTACCCAGATCTCAGAACAAATGCACTTATGCACTTATTGCTTTATGGGCTAGCTGCACCCTGCAGTGAATTTGTTCTGAGATCTGGGTAGGTAAGTGTTGATGTTTTTTTCTGCTGTTTATATTGAATTTTTGGAGGCCTTGCGTCTCCTTTAGTGGCTTTGCTGGATAGTGTAGTGTAGGACTTGTAAGCGTGGGGACCTTTGGCGCAGGTTACAAGCTTACGTATTTTGGCCAAAATATCATCTAATACCCCACTATTTTTGTATTTTTTGCATTGCATTTTTCGGGGTGCAGCAAAGCCCAAGCACGTTTGGTCTCGCATGAGGGGTGTTCACACTGGTGCGCATTGAGAGTGTACTGGCCAGCCCGCCTAATCGAAGAGTAGGGGCGTGACTAATAGGCTGTGAACCGGACACTATGCAGTATCCTTGTGTGAACGGCACCTTATGTGGGCCTTTATTGTGCAATTGTATACTGGGCAGTCACCCCCTCCCTATATGGGTATGTGGAGAGTGGCTGTTTCATCTGGTATTTTGCAACTGTGCTGCTAACATCTTGCTTTATGGGCTAGCTGCTGTTTATATTGGCTTGTGACTATCCATCTTCCTCTTGATTACATTCCAGAGGTTTTCAATGGGGTTAAGGTCTGGAGATTGGGGTGGCTGTGACAGGGATTTGATGTGGTGGTCCTTCATCCACACATCGATTGACCTAGCTGTATGGCATGGTGCATTGTCCTGCTGAAAAAAACAGTTCTCAGAGTTGAGGAACATTGCTTGAGCAGAAGGAATCAACTGATTTTCCAGGATAACCTTGCATGCGGCTTGATTCATACGTCCTTCGCAAAGCTTAGGCTACTTTCACACTAGCGTTTTTTAGCGCTGCGTATTGAGCGCACATAAAACGCATGAAAAAAACGCATGCAAACGCGTGTAATCGCTGCGATATTTTGCAGTTGAAGCGTGCGCATTGCTTTTAAAAAACGCAGCGATTGTATGCGATTTCAAGCGTTTTTGCATGCGTTTGCGTTTTTTTCGGCGCATTTCACAGGAGGAAAATCCTTGAAAAACTCTTGCAACAGAACCCACCAATGGGACACCAGTGGGCGTGTCTTATGGGAAATCTTTATATAGAGCCTGTTCACAGCCATTCTTCACATTTGCTTGCATTTGCCTTTGTGAACA
Source organism: Oophaga sylvatica (assembly GCA_033576555.1). NCBI lineage: Eukaryota > Metazoa > Chordata > Amphibia > Anura > Dendrobatidae > Oophaga > Oophaga sylvatica. The sequence continues at coordinate 210,979,388 of JARQOD010000002.1, forward strand.
TGGATCTGCGCTGGAAGACTTTCCACTTCAACCTCGATCTGGACATTGCGATGGCTCAGGCTTATGCAGTGGCTTGCCATGAAGAAAGGGAGAGAGAGAGACATCCGAGACGGCAGCGGCGGCGTTTGTGGGTAAATCCCATTGTTGAACTCTGGGAGAGCCGTGAAGCGTACCACAACCTCTACAGTGAGCTGCAGGCAAACCCCGAGAAATTTACTGACTATACCCGGATGTCACAACAAACCTTCAGGGATTTACTTGCTCGGGTACAACAATTCATCAGGAGACAGGACACACAGCTCCGTCGGGCGATTCCTCCAGAGGAAAGACTCCTGGTGACATTACGGTACGTATTATTGATAAACCAATGCCTGCATCATTTTATTACTTATGCCATGTACTATTCCAAAGCTGCCACAATTATTGTTCTGCTATCTAGTAAACAAAGACCTGCACAATTATTTTTATGGCATGTACTTTTTTTATTAATGTTTTAAAAAAACATATACAATAATATTTTTTTTTTCTTTCTCTAGATTCCTTGCTACTGGAGAGAGCCTGTCTTCACTACACTTCCAGTACCGGATTGGTATCTCCATGTTGTCAGGAATTGTTGTTGACACCTGCCGGGCATTGTGGAATGTTCTCTGTCCGGAATTTATGCCCCTGCCCACCACAGAAAAGTGGCTAGAAATAGCCGAAAAATTCTGGACAACCTGCATTTTCCCCAACTGTTTGGGAGCAGGTGATGGGAAACACATACGGATTATCAAACCTAAAAGAACAGGCTCGGAGTACTACAATTACAAGAAGTACTTTTCTACAGTTCTTATGGCCATTGCGGATGCAGACTGTATGTTTGTTGCGGTGGACATTGGGGCATTTGGCCGTGGGAATGACTCACAGGCGTTTAAGAACTCGGACATGGGCCGGAGGTTGTATGGAAACCAGTTCAATTTCCCCATGCCACGGCCTCTTCCCCACACCGAAGGTCCACCACTGCCATTTGTCATGGTTGGGGATGAGGCATTCCAGATGAGCCAACACCTGCTAAAACCCTACTCCAGCCGGGACTTGGACCACAACAAAAAAATTTTCAATTACAGGCTGACCAGGGCAAGAAGAACTGTAGAGTGTGCCTTCGGTATACTTGTTTCCAGATGGCGCATTCTGGGCGCAGCCATTCATCTGAAACTGGAAACAGTGGATGAAGTGGTGAAGGCATGTGTGGTGCTACATAACTTTGTCATGGCGAAAGAGCACCCAAACTTTGAACTTGATGATGCAGCTCCTAACCCATTGCCTGAGTTCACTCAGCACCCTCTCAGGTCTTCTGTTGAAGTCAGCCAAATGAGGGACCAATTTGCGGCCTACTTCATCTCAGATGTAGGATGGGTGGAATGGCAAGATCAAATAGTGTAAAATAATGTTCTTGTCTGTATGTCAATAAAATACCTTGTTGTCTGTATGTTAATAAAATACCTCTGTTTATACTTGTACCAAGTGCAGTCTCTGTTTTTAAACTCAAAAACAATTATGAAATGGCCAGGTTTACCAGTGAATTCATGATGCATATTTTTGGGTGCATCATGAATTTATTTGTAATCCTGACTAGGTAGTTCACTATACATGCACACAAGTTGTAGGACCTTTATCATCTCTCCATTTTTGGTTCCATTTGCAGTGATGGTGGAGATAACACAACTAATATTTGTGTCACCTGGCCTGATGTTTCAAACATTGATTTGGGGATGCACAAGCATCTGTAACTTTTTATACCTGACCATGTGACTATAAATATAATTTGTATTTTCATCACTGTGACTTGATTTGGAAAGCAGAGATAATAAAGATTATACATCTTGTTCAATACCAATGCCTGGTGTCATGCTGAAGTGGTGATGCCCCAAATAACACATCCTCACTTCAGAATTTATCAGGCCTGGGCAGGTGAATACACATGAGTTAAAAAGAGCAGCATCGCTACAGTATGCTTCAAATAAATGCAGACTGAAGCAACGCTGCTGGTTAAAACTCATGTCTATTCATCTGCCCAGGTGTGATAGTAATGATACAAGGCTGGGCAGGTGAATACACATGAGTTACAAACTGATGCATCGCTATAGTATGCTTGAAATATATGCAGACTGAAGCGACGATGCAGGTTAAAACTCATGTCTATTCACCTGCCCAGGTGTGATATAGTAATGATACAAGTCCAGGGTATTGTACATATAACGTGTATTTTCACCATCATCTCCTCAGTTTCTTCAACACACACTGAATAGAGGATGTGGTTAATTACAAGCTATATCTAGAATCCCTGGCCTTGTATCACAAAGTGAAATAATGTGAAAAACACACCAGACTCATTTCACTTTTTATGATATCTGGCAAGGTAAAATAGATATGCCTTGCACTCAACACCATCCTCTATTCAGTCTGTGCAATATTAGCAGACAGACAGACTGGTGGCGAAAATACAAGTCATATATTTGTGTTTTGGACTACACATATCTCCAGGAAAGACACAAACATGTGTAATTCCTAGAGTTATGTGTAGTCAAAAACGCAAAGTGTACGGCGCAGTGTGTCTACGGCGCAGTGTGTAGGCGACGAAATTAACCGAAAGCAAACCGAAATTACTAAAAGAAGATTGGCACATTTATTTTGTACAACAGGAAAAACACATTTTAATTGGCACTGACGTTTTGCATGACATTTGTATAGATCAGATTAGTACATTTATTAAATACAACAAGAAAACCACATTTTGATTGCCACTGACGTTTTGGAAACATCAGATTACTACATTTAGGGCTCATACTCACTGGCGCCGAAAACGGATGATAATCAGACGAAAAAAAGTCAGATTCAAATCTGACCAATGTTATTCAATAGGTGAGTTCTCATTTGCGATTTTTTTCTCATCAGAAATTGGTGTGAGAAAAAAATCGCAGCATGCTGCGATTTGATGCGATTTTGGGATAATAATCGCCAATGCAAGTCAATGGGTGCGAGAAATCACCGCACAGCACTCGCACCGTGCAAGTGCTGTCCGATTTATACGCACCAGTCGCCTTTGAAAAGCTGGCAATTCATCCCCGGCTACTGTAAAATCACACTGACAGCTCACAAAACACTAGATACATACACATAGAATACATATATATATATACATGTCATTGTAACACATACATACAATATATATATATATTTATAGTTCATACACTTCTACATAGTATAATAGCCGCTAATTCAATTGCCGGCTTTTGTGAAATCACAGAAGCCGACATGAAATGATACATTGTTTCCACACAGTTAACCATGTCATTTCATGTATTTTGATATATGGTTTTAACTTACAATTACATAAGTGTATGTGTGCAAAATTTCAGACATGTAGGGGTTAATTAAAGGTGTAAATTCGTTGAAAAAAAATGCGTGGGCTCCCGCTGTATTTTCTCCACCAGACAGACAAAGCAAGCGGTGGGGCAGATAATAATAGCCTAGGGAGGGTACATTTTTTTTGTGCCCCCCCTGGCTACTAACATCTGCCCCCAGACACCCGAGAAAGGGCAAATCTCTAATTAGATTCGCCCTTTCTGGCACTTTGCCCGTCTATTCCCATTGCCCTGTAGCGGTGGCAAATGGGTTAATAAGGGGTTAAAGCCACCTTGCAATTGAAAGGTCACTTTAAGCCAGGTTAATAATTGAGAGCTGTCAATTAGACAACTATCAATTATTAATCCTATTGAAGGAAATAAAAAAATCACACACACTTTAAGAATAAATAATTTTAATGAAATAAAAACACATTTTTATATATATATATATATATATATATAATTATTTGCTTTTTGTGCACATTTTTTTTTACAATGTGATTTTTACATGACTTTTTACATAGAGATAACTGCTCTATGTAAAACTTCATGTTAAAATCACATTGCATACAGATGGAAAACTGATGGAAAACTGATGGAAAACGCATGGTGCGATTTAAAATCGCATCAAAATAGCATGCCTTTTTACAACAAATGTACCGTTTTTTTCCTGCAGAAAACAGACCGATTTTTTTCCAGCCAGTGAGTATGAGCCCTTATTGTGTACAACATGACCACTGGATTGTGACTGCCCCAGAAGTTGTAGAAAAATCAGATTAGTACAATTTGTGTACAACATGACCACCGGATTGTGACTGCCCCAGAAGTTTTAGAAAAATCAGATTAGTACAATTTGTGTACAACATGACCATCGTATTGTGACTGCCGCTGAAGTTTTAGAAAAATCAGATTAGTACAATTTGTGTACAACATGACCATCGTATTGTGACTGCCGCTGAAGTTTTAGAAAAAGCATATTAGTACAATTTGTGTACAACATGACCACCGGATTGTGACTGCCCCAGAAGTTTTAGAAAAATCAGATTAGTACAATTTGTGTACAACATGGCCACCGGATTGTGACTGCCCCAGAAGTTTTAGAAAAATCAGATTAGTACAATTTGTGTACAACATGACCACCGGATTGTGACTGGCACAGAAGTTTTAGAAAAATCTGATTAGTACAGATTTTACAAAAAAACAAATTTTATTGCGAATGACGTTTAGGTGGAGATGTGGATACTCTGGGGGTGTGCAGAGATGAAGAGCGGCTGGAAAGCAATGAAGGGGTTCGACGGGAAGGGGTGACAAAAGTAGTGGGTGAAGGAAGATCAGACATGGAATTAGAGGCAGTTTGAGACACATTAGGAGGAGAGGGTGGATGGACCAACAAAGTTTTGCTTTTTTTCTTCTTAAGGGCAGGAGTACCCTGCATGGACCAATTTCTCTGTGTCCGCCTTGAGCTGGTGGACCGTGGCCTTGACACATAAAACAGTGAATGTGGGTCACCCGTCTCATGCTCGGTGGTGGCAGTGGCGGTGGTGGGAGAAGTGTTGGCGGTGCTCTGAGTAGCACAAGTGGTGGCGGTGTTCCAAGGAGGAGAACTGGCAGCTGTGCTCCTAAATTGTTGCTGACTGGTGGCGGTACTCCTAGAACTAGAAGTGGTTGCGGTGGCCCTAAATTGTTGCTGACTGGTGGCGATACTCCTAGAAGGAGAAGTTGGTGCGGTGGCCATAAATTGTTGCTGACTGGTGGCGGTACTCCTAGAATCAGTGGGTGCGGTGGCCCTAAATTGTTGCTGACTGGTGGCGGTACTCCTAGAAGAAGTGGGTGCGGTGGCCATAAATTGTTGCTTACTGGTGGCGGTACTCCTAGGAGAAGTTGGTGCGGTGGCCCTAAATTGTTGCTGACTGGTGGCGGTACTCCTAGAAGGAGAAGTGGGTGCGGTGGCCCAAGCAGGTACTGCGGTGGCATGAGTCCAAGACTGTGGACCAGTGTCTGTGGTGGTGGTGCTTCAGACAGGAGCAGCGCTTGCCATGGTGGTGGCGACGGTGGAGTGTCCAGCAGTACTCGGACTTGTGGTGGTTTAGTGGTGACTCGGAATGCTGGTGGCCGTGCAGTGGTATGCAGCAGAAGTCAGTACGGATGTGTGTCGAGTCAGTGGTGGCACAGTTGGATATGCAACCACTGACTGCTGCACGTACCGATTCTGCTGCATAGCCTGCAAGTAAGCAGTGTTGCAGGCCTGCAACACACTCAGCTGTTGCTCAGGACTAAGGTGTTCCGCCATGCCCCGTTCAATTTTACTGAAAAAATGGTGCGCTGGTCTGTTGAGGTCGGCCTGCAGGCGATCAAGACGCTGTTCGACACTGTTGAAGCGGTGATCCATGTGTGTAAAACCCCGTTCCATCAGTGAAAAACCGCATCCAACTGTGCCTGCCAGCGACTTGATATTGCCATGAAAGGCCTCGCTCAAGTGCATGAACTCGGGCAAGACATTCCTCTCCATGGCCCTCTGCCGCTGGCGAGAAGTGCCCATATAACCAGTGGCAGAGACCTGGGAGAGGGGAAGACCTGATGGACCAGCTTCCTGGTCACCAGCTGTCCGTGTTGCTGACCTGCAAGTTGCTTCCAGGCTGTCGGATGGCTGGGACGGGTCCAAGGTCGTCCGAGGAAGGACCGCTTCAGGGACAGGCTGCATGGTGCTGCTCCAGGTGCTGTGGAAAGAAAACCAAAACATTACTATAATGCATTAACAAGAAGCATCAGCTGTGGAAAAAAAAGTTTACAAAAAAAATAAAAAATAAGAAAAAAATTAGAAAAAACTTACGCTCTGCTGGCAAGGACCGGTCTCAGGAACGCCAACTCGCGATAGTATCGATATTTCCTTCTGCCCCTTGCTGCTGAACCACTGCGAACCTGTCCCTCTGCTCGAACATCAGTGTTGAAGCGGTCCTTCATCGAGTGACATCGTGTGCGGACTTTGTTCACTGTAGAGGAAAAAAAAAAAAAATTATACAATGCAGTCAGGGCAAAATCTGTCTCATCACACACACCTGAGTGAAAATGTCAAACTGTCAATGCAGCATTAAAAAGCTATACAATGCACAGTGCAGTCACTGTTGAACCAGATGGCACTGTTGGGTTTGCTGGTAGAATATATCTGCCAGCAAACCCATCAGTGCCATGAGGAACAAGAGTGAGTGCAGCATAAAAAACTCAATAGAATGCACAACACATAGCAAAAGAATACACAAGGCAGTCACTGTTGAACCAGATGACACTGTTGGGTTTGCTGGTAGAATATATCTGCCAGCAAACCCATCAGTGCCATGAGGAACAAGAGTGAGTGCAGCATAAAAAACTCAATAGAATGCACAACACATAGCAAAAGAATACACAAGGCAGTCACTGTTGAACCAGATGACACTGTTGGGTTTGCTGGTAGAATATATCTGCCAGCAAACCCATCAGTGCCATGAGGAACAAGAGTGAGTGCAGCATAAAAAACTCAATAGAATGCACAACACATAGCCAAAAGAATACACAAGGCAGTCACTGTTGAACCAGATGACACTGTTGGGTTTGCTGGTAGAATATATCTGCCAGCAAACCCATCAGTGCCATGAGGAACAAGAGTGAGTGCAGCATAAAAAACTCCATAGAATGCACAACACATAGCAATAGCATACACAGGGCAGTCACTGTTGAACCAGATGACACTGTTGGGTTTGCTGGTAGAATATATCTGCCAGCAAACCCATCAGTGCCATGAGGAACAAGAGTGAGTGCAGCATAAAAAACTCAATAGAATGCACAACACATAGCAATAGCATACACAGGGCAGTCACTGTTGAACCAGATGACACTGTTGGGTTTGCTGGTAGAATATATCTGCCAGCAAACCCATCAGTGCCATCAGGAACAAGAGTGACTGCGGCATTACAGAGAATGAAAATACTTACTAAACGCCTTTTTGAGGTTTGGAGAGGCGCTGTCCCAGCCATCCATCAACGCTGCAGCCACCTCGTTCCATAGCCGCCGGCTCACCACATTGTCCTTGTACTGCGGATCACGGCTGTCCCACAACGGGACACGCTCATGGACCTGGCAGATGAGGGCCTCGTTGTCCACATACAGGTCGTCGTCCCGTTGTGGAACCTAGAAAAAACAAAAAAAAATTTACAATCTTGTATATTTTTCAGAAATAAAAAAAGATAGGAACAAAAAGAAATAGACATTCAAAGGCTAGATACTTACATTCCGTCTCGCCACCGGGACTTGACTCGGCTGCGACTGCTCCTGCTGTGACTCCTCAATGTCCGTGTCCGACGATGATGTCTAAAAAAGGAACCCAAATTTTAGCCATTTGTAGATTCAGCAGCTATACTTACCCAAAGGCAGGAAGATACTCACATCACGCTCTGCTTCGGCAAGTTCTTGCCGGGATGGGGAATATTGGGATCCAGAAGACATGCTGTAACCAAAAAAAAAACAAAAAAAAACATGAGTACATATTACATTGTAAAGGACAGGCAGTCATTTGGTTAAAGAATACTCACATTCTTGCACTTTGTATCGGTCTTGCTGTGTCTTCAACGCAGTCAGAGTCCAGGTGCACTGTCTCCAGGCAGTATTAGGGTCCAGGCTGTACTTGGGGTCCAGGCGCAGTGTCTACAGGCAGTATTAGGGTCCAGGCTGTGTAGTAGGGGTCCAGGATGGATCTTCCAGTCTTATGGAGTGTCTCCAGGCAGTGTAGTATGGTCCAGGCTGTATGTTCAGGCCTTTTATAGGGTCCAGGCTGTATCTTCTGGTCTCTTTATCAGCATGCAGTCTCCAGGCAGTCTGAGTAGGGGTCTGTCTGGCACTGAAGACACCTTCCTTTATCTACTCCCCTCACAATGTATCTTGTGTAGGGGTTGTTTTAGACAAGTGTCTAGACATTGTTTACTCAAAAATCGCGTGCGCGCACAAGCGCTGACAAGCGCACAGCCACGCGCCCGCCAGCACCCCCATAGACGGCAATGCTATTTATATGCGCACAGTGTGCGCACACGTGCGCACACGCCTTTTTAAATTGGTGTGCCGGAAAAAAAAATGCAACATGTAGCGTCTAGCGCGTCTGGGCGCACACCTGGAAAATGCGCAGCGCACGCCAAACGCTGATGAGCGCGTGCAAGCGCTAGACCCTGCGCCCGCCATGTTAATGATAGGGGAACATTGCGCATGCGACCGATAGCGCACGATGCGCAGCACTAAAAAACACAAGTGTTAAAGTAGCCTTAACCTGCCCAATTCTAGCCTTGCTGAAGCATCCCCAGATCATCACCGATCCTAATTTCTCAGTGGGTGAAAGACACTGTGGCTTGTACATCTCTTCAGATCTCCGTCTAACCATTAGACAACCAGGTGTTGGGCAAAGCTGAAAATTAGACTCATCAGAGAAGATTACCTTACTCTAGTCCTCTATGGTCCAATCCTTATGGTCTTTGGCAAACTTCAGCTTGGCTCTCCTTTGCTTCTTATTGATGAAAAGCTTTTTTTCTAGCTTTACATAACTTGAGCCCTGCCTCTAGGAGCCTGTTACGAACTGTTCTTGCCATGCACTTCACCCCAGCTGCCATTGCCATTCCTTTTGTAGGTCAGTTGATGTCATTCTGTTGTTGCTGAGTGACATTCAAATAAGATGACGGTCATCCCGGTCAGTGTAGAGTCGTTTTCGCCCTCTGCCGGTCTGCAGCTTTGTTGTCCTCAATGTCTGCTGCTTGACCTTGTTGTAATGGACTGCCGTCTTAGAAATTTTAAGGATGGATTCAACATTATACTCACTGTATCCCTCTGCTAGTAAAGGCAGAATTGAGCCCTTCTTTTCCTCACTCAAGACTTTTCTTTTCAACTCCTTTCCATGGTTAAAAGTTATTTTTTCATTCCTATTACTTTTGGGATATTAAGGTAAAAAGTATACTGACACCAGAAAATAATACAGTATGACACAAATAATGATAAATATTAATTCAAAAATTATATCTAAATAATCAATTTATATTGTTAAAAACTAACTGGTGTACGGTGGGCAAGTGGAGACCACTTAGTAAATAGAGACAAAAAAACCAAATACCAAGAACATGGAATAGATAGTGAAATCCAGACAAAGGATTATTTGTATAATAGCAAAGTTTATTAGGTTTAACAATAGGTATGAATGGCAGAATAAAAGATTAAAATACACAATTGATTGAGAGAAACAAGCTTGTGTCTACAGGAATAAATAGTAAATACCATATATGATCAATTGTAATGATAAATAGTAACCCATAGAGGTAATAAAATCCCTATAAAAAACTTAAAAATGGCAGCGAAAAAAATGTGAAGGATTTCACAATATAAAGTGCAAACGTGCAAAAACAAAATTATGTACAAAGCTGCAATCAATGTAAAAGGAAATAGAAAAATGAAGGTGCAAAGTGCAAATAGTAATATACACCAACAGTTGCATTGTAAGCAAAGCACGCTGACTTCAGGAAAAAAACATGTAAGGACACATGAATAAAATAAGGTGCAGATATAAATAGCCAGAGGTTATATATGAAATAGGACAAAATACCTTAAGGGGTTATAGTCCTGAGCGCACAAAGGACACCCCGACGCGCATTTCGGTTTTAACTTCCTTCGTCGGTTTTAACTTCCTGACTTTTGACTTTTTCTTTTATGGAATACTATTTTGAAAAATTTAATAAAAATTCAATTACAACAAAAAAATGATAATATGTTATCATGTAATTTGAGTGTCTCGTGGGTAAGAAGGGGATAGGTACTATAATATACAGTGGGTACAGCAAGTATTCAGATCCCTTTACATTTTTCACTCTGTTTCATTGCAGCCATTTAGTAAATTCAAAAAAGTTCATTTTTTTCTCATTAATGTACACTCTGAACCCCATCTTGACTGAAAAAAAAACAGAAATGTGGAAATTTTTGCAAATTTATTAAAAAAGAAAAACTGAAATATCACATGGTCATAAGTATTCAGACCCTTTGCTCAGACAATCATATTTAAGTCACATGCTTTCCATTTCCTTGTGATCCTCCTTGAGATGGTTTTACCCCTTCATTGGAGTCCAGCTGTGTTTAATTAAACTGATAGGACTTGATTTGTAAAGGCACACACCTGTCCATATAAGACCTCACAGCTCACAGTGCATGTCAGACCAAATGAGAATCATAGGTCAAAGAAACTGGCCAAGGAGCTCAGAGACAGAATTGTGGCAAGGCGCAGATCTGGCCAAAGTTACAAAAGAATTTCTGCAGTACTCAAGGTTCCTAAGAGCACAGTTGCCTCCATAATCCTTAAATGGGACCACCAGAAGTCTTCCTAGAGCTGGCTGTCCAGCCAAATTGAGCAATCGTGGGAGAAGAGCCTTGGAGAGAGAGGTAAAGAAGAACCCCAAGATCACTGTGGCTGAGCTCCACAGATGCAGTAGGGAGATGGGAGAACATTCCACAAAGTCAACTATCACTGCAGCCCTCCACCAGTCGGTCCTTTATGGCAGAGTGGCCCGACGGAAGCCTCTCCTCAGTGCCAGACATATGAAAGCCCACAGAGTTTGCTAAAAAACACATGAAGGACTCCCAGACTATGAGAAATAAGATTCTCTGGTCTGATGAGACGAAGATAGAACTTTTTGGTGATAATTCTAAGCGGTGTGTGTGGAGAAAACCAGGCACTGCTCATCACCTGCCCAATACAATCCCAACAGTGAAACATGGTGGTGGCAGCATCATGCTATGGGGGTGTTTTTCAGCTGCAGGGACAGGACCACTGGTTGTAAATGAAGGAAACATGAATGCGGACCAGTACAGAGATATCCTGGATGAAAACCTCTTCCAGAGTGCTCTGGACCTCAGCGTTAGCTGAAGGTTCACCTTTCAACAAGACAATGACCCTAAGCACACAGCTAAAATAACAAATGAGTTGCTTCAGAACAACTCAGTGACCATTCTTGACTGTCTCAGCCAGAGCCCTGACCTAAACTCAATTGAGAACCTCTGGAGAGACCTGTAAATGGCTGTCCACCAACATTCACCATCCAACCTGATGGAACTGGAGAGGATCTGCAAAGAAGAATGGTAGAGGATCCCCAAATCCAGGTGTGAAAAACTTGTTGCATCATTCCCAAGAAGACTCATGGCTGTAGTAGCTCAAAATGATGCTTCTACTCAATACTGAGCAAAGAGTCTGAATACTTATGACCATGTGATATTTCAGTTTTTCTTTTTTAATAAATTTGCAAAAATTTCTACATTTATGTTTTTTCAGTCAAGTTGGGGTACAGAGTGTACATTAATGAGAAAAAAAGAACTTTTTTGAATTTACCAAATGGCAGCAATGATAGAACTGCATATATATGATGGGTGCACTACAATTGAAAATATATATTAATGTATAAGGGGGTGCTACAATGCACTATAAGCATGAGTAGGGAAAAGGAAAAGAAAAAAGACAAGTGCAACAAAATAGCGCACACCCCAATAAGAAAAATAAATAAATGAAGATAATAATTAAATATGAAAGTGAAAATATTTATTATTATAACAGAAGACACAAACACAGAAAAACATATAATAAAACATGATTAAAAATTACATGTAATACAAAAAAACAACAAAAAAAACATGAAACATGTCACCCTGAGGCCCAAAATTGTGTGAGACCAACATGAAAATCCCCCAGTCAAATATGCTATATAACAATGTAGCAAAACCTAGGGTATATAATATGGTCCTGAGATGGCTAACCCAATCAAGTAAACCTTTATATATAGCTCAATAAATAATGAGCAGGTAAGAAAATGCACCAAGTATATCGCAAATTGTTAGCAAAAGATGTATAGAAGAGAAGAAAACACCCAGTAAAATATGAAACCGGGCGGACGCTAGCAAATATGATGAACAGGTAGTTGCAATAGCGATGTCATAAAGATGGCAATGCAAACAAGGCGCGGTGTTGAATAACACCAAGCTGCCTAAGTAAGATGCGAAGCATGAATCAAAGAACCGGTAACGTTACCAAGTTGAAATCCGATTAGAAGGTGCCAAGACCATGAAATAGGGCAAGGATGCGGGGAACGGTCCCGGGACCGGGGATGAGAAGACCCAACGCGTGTCGCTGCGAATGCAGCTTCGTCAGGGGAATGGCAACAATGAAACAAAGAGTGAAAAATGTAAAGGGGTCTGAATACTTTTCGTACCCACTGTATGATTAGCAATACCATTGTAGCTATCAGTAAAGGAACGGATATACTCATATTCTATGGCCTATGTAGTTAAGGCCAGAAAAGCAGAACTAAAACATTTCAAATATGAAGACTCCTCAAGTGTCTTTAGTGAGTATACTGGCACGCTTCTGTTTCTTCGGACCTGAGGCATTTTGCCACCTAGGTGTGATTGAGAGATGAGGTGTTGTCAGCCATTCCGGTAAGTCTACCATCTGGTGTTTGAAAGTGCCCAAGAAGTTGGCAAGGTCTCCTAGTTTACGGAATATTGCTGACTTTCCATCTTTTGATGCAATTAGCTGAAATGGGAATCACCATTTGTAAGGGATGTCTTTTTCCTTCAATAGGGAAAATATAGGCCTTAATGCTTTTCCCAGCTGTAGCGTGCTCCTTTCTAGGTCTGGCAAAAGCAATACTTGACAACCTTGGAAGCCAATAATCCGTTTTTGCCTTGCAGTAGCCAAGATGGATTCCTTAAAGGGAACCTGTCAGCAGTTTTGGTCGTTATAAGATACTGCCACTGCCTCTCAGGGCTTATACACAGCATTCTATAATGCTCTAGATTAGCACCAGATCCGACCTGAAAGATAACAAAAATAAGTTTTAGTATACTCACCTGCAGGGTAGTCCGGTCTGATGGGTATCGCCGGTCCGGGTCCTGCGCCTGCCATCTTCTTGTGATGCCACCCTCCTGCTTGCTTCATGGCTCCCCAGCATCGCGCTCCTGCGCAGGCGTACTGATCTGCCCTGTTGAGGGCAGAGCAAATTCCTGCAGTGCGCAGGCTCTGGGCCCCTCTGACCTTTCCCGGCACCTGCGCACTGCAGGAATTTGCTCTGCCCTCAACAGGGCAGATCAGTACGCCTGCGCAGGAGAGCGATGCTGGGGCGCCATGAAGCAAGCAGGAGGGCGACATCGCAAGAAGATGGGAGGCGCCGGACCCGGACATATGACACCCATTGAACTGGACTGCCCCGGGGAGTATAATAAAACCTATTTTTGTTAACTTTCAGGTTGGATCAGGGCTTATCTACAGCATTATAGAATCAGGCATCGAGTATCAGCAAGTGAGAGGTGAGGAGGATGAGCAGCTGTGTATTTGCAGTGATGGGGAAGCCTGTGACAGGAGAGAGAAGAGGGCCATGTGTCTTCAAGCTTGCAGCAGAGCAAGATCCCTCCTGCTGAAACTGTCTTGGTCCTCTTGTGACAGATATACTGCAGCCTACTGTGTGGAGAAAAGCAGGTAGGGAGCTGCATGTCTGTGCTTCAGTTCTCGGTGTGCTCCCTCCTGGCAATGCTTATCAGGGGGCTGACCCTGGACGGACACACAGAATATGAGAAAGTTTACCCTCCCCCTGTCAGCAGTTAACAGAACGCTCTGCTCTCTGGCTGGTCATGTGGAGTCTTGGAACCAGGTGAATATTGCTGGACAGCAGTCCTCGCCCCCTCCCTCCTGTCAGTGCTTATCAGAATGCTCTCTAGCTGCCACATAGATTCTGGGACCCTGAGAAAAGTGCAGTGCATGGCAGGCAGGAAGACAAGGTGGCAAAAGAGAGCTGATTGTTTCTACACTGGAGGCAACAAATCCTCCCTGCTGAACTCTGACAGAGCCCCCTCTGTATGAACTGAGGAAAGCGTATACCGTATATACTCGTGTATAAGCCGAGATTTTCAGCCCATTTTTTAGGGCTGAAAGTCCCCCTCTCGGCTTATACGCGAGTCATATACGCGGGTCGGCGGGGAAGGGAGAGCTGGGGTGTCGGATCATACTCACCCCTCCGCTGGCGCGTCTCTGCAGCCCCCCTGCTTCTCCCACGATCTCCGGCTCCTTCCTGCAGCGGTCACATGGTACCGCTCATTAAAGTCATGAATATGCACATATTCATGACTTTAATGAGCGGTACCACGTGACCGCTGTAGGACGGAAGCGCTATGGAGACCGCCGGGAGAAGAGGAGAGGCTGCAGAGAGTGACGCGCCGGCGGAGGGGTGAGTATAGCTATATTTACCTTTCCCCGGTCCACCACTGCGCTGCTCCCTCGTCCGACTCCTTGGCTGTGAATGTTCAGACAGAGAGCACGATGACGTCGTTAGTACGCGCCGCGCCCTCTGCCTGATCATTCACTACCGAGGACCCGGAAGAGGGAGCAGTGTGCGGCGGTGGACCGGTCCGGTGACAGGTAAATATCTCAGGTGCCGGGGTCCTGAGCGAGCGGTGACACCGGCACCTGTCCCCCATAGCGCGCCAGTGTCACCGCCTGCTCAGGACACCGGCACCTGGCCCCCAGCGACAGGAGGTGAGTATGTCATTTTTTTTGCAGCAGCAGCGCGGCAGCATAAGGGACGTATACTATGGGGCATGATCTGTGGAGCATATGGGGGCATAATCTGTGGAGCATATGGGAGCATAATCTGTGGAGCATATTGGGCATAATCTGTGGAGCATATGGGGGCATAATCTGTGGAGCATATGGGGGCATAATCTGTGGAGCATATGGGGGCATAATCTGTGCAGCATATGGGGCATAATCTGTGGATCATACGGGGGCATAATCTGTGCAGCATATGGGGGCCTAATCTGTGTAGCATCATATGGGGGCCTAATCTATGGAGCATATGGGGGCATAATCATTTTTCACCCTAGGCTTATACGCGAGTCAATAAGTTTTCCCAGTTTTTTGTGGCAAAATTAGGGGGTCGGCTTATACACGGGTCCGCTTATACATGAGTATATACGGTATGTAAAATCCGCTGGGCTGTTTATAGCTAAGAGTTAACTGCATCCTGTGTCACTGAGGGGTTAAGAAGTGAAACTAAACATTGTGCACTAAAGACACTGTTAGGCTCCTCAGTCTGGAAGACCAGTGTGTGAGATATGGGCAGGAAATGCAGGAAGCCCTCCACATCATTAACCCCAGTTTCTTCCAGATCAGGCAGCATCCAAATATTCTTAACAGACAAACCAGGCTCTGTCCCAGATCAAGATTCTAAAATGGCATCTGATGCTCCCTCTTGCACTGCCTCCCCTTCCTCACAAGAGGATCTCTCCAGAGAAAATATGCACAAAGACGCAGGAAGGAGAGACACCCACTCCAACACCTTTTCTATACCTTCACCAAGCTCTTTTAATGCCCCTGCGGTGACACCATATCAGAATCTGGAATTGATGATGGAAGAAATCAAAGATCTCAGTTTTCAAATGGGGAATATTCTGACCAAAACAGATATGGAAGGTTATATTACCCGCTTGGAAAATCTATATGTCTGAGATACAAGGCCTGAATGCGTCAATCTCACAAGTCGCCGATATAGTGACCCAGTTGGAATCTTTCTCTGTCACAGAACAAAAGGAGCAAAGTCAAATAATAGAGCGCCATTCTGCACAGATTGACCCATTATTTGGTATGAAAGAGGACCTCGAGAATTGAAACCGCTGCAATAATATTCACCTACAGTGTTTACCTGAAGCAAATGGCACAGACGATCTTATTCCCACTCGTTGCGGCATCTTTAATATGCTCCTGGAAAGGCAACCTACCGAAGAAATACTTATTGACAGAGCACACCGACCCCGCAACAATGACTCAGGCATCCCCAGAGATGTAATTTGCCAAGTTGATTATTTCAAAACCAAAGAAGAAATTATGAGACAGGCTCAGTCCAAAGGACCTATGGATTTTTTATCTAGGTCAACCATAGCAAAACGTAGGGCTCTATGCCCACTGTTGGTAGTTCTCGGAGAAAGAAATGTCGGCTACTCGTGGGGTTTTCCCTTCCAATTTCAATTGCGCAACCAGCATGGAACTTTCTTTCTGAGGAACCCACACGGATTGCGGTCATTCCTAGAGGACCTGGATCTGCCAGAAATTACTATCTCTGATTGGCCCACAAACCCATTGACTCCTTCGGACTCCTACGTGAATCGTCGTGTTACCACTGCAGCTGGCCGCTCTGCCACCGCTCCTCGGGCCTCCTGTACTGGCGGTGTGGGGTCGTGCCGGGTGTCTCCCGAGGCATCCGTTGTCCGCATCTGCACTGTGTGCCTCCTTAGGCTGCGGGTGCACGCTTGCTGGATTTCTTTATTCAGTTGACCAGGTGTCCTAACCCGGAAGTGCCCGCCTCCACTGGGTCTGGCATCAGTATTTCTGGCGCTCTCTCCCTCACATCGGCGCCTGGTGATTCACTCTGGTGCACACTCTGTACTGATGTGTCTCAGGTCCCAGAACTCTCCCCAGGGTGCATGCTTTGTCTAACCTTCAATCTCCTATACATTACCCAGTGCGCGCCCTGCTCTGCCCTGATCTCCTATATATTACCCAGTGCGCGCTCTGCTCTGCCCTGGTTCCTTCTACATTACCCGCTGCACGCTCCACTCTGCCCTGGTCTCCTGTACCTTACCCGGTACACACTCCGCTTTGCCGTGGTCCCCTGTACATTACCCGGAGCGCGCTGCGGTCTGTCCTGGTCTCCTGTACATTACCCGGTACGCGCCCCGCTTTGCTCTGGTCCCCTGTGTATTTCCCAATCTGCACCATCTTGGTCTCTCTGTCTTCTACGAGCCGGTCCCTGGTACTAGCTATTGCGGTATACCCTCCTCCCGGGCCTGCCCCTAACGCTCCCTGTATAGGGGTCGGTTTCACCTGGTCAGCTCGCCCGGGTTCGGTCGGTACCGCGATCCAGTGGATCCACTCTAGGAACTATGACACGTCGACAAGTACAACCATCCCAAAGACCCAGAAGATGACCATCCTCTCGTTCTTGTCCAGTTGAACAATGATATTTCTGGTTGATTCTATTTCATTCTAGGAGATACAATGAAAGCTTGTCTATTGAATTTTATATATCACTTACCAAGTTCCTTTTTTTAGTGTTTGTATTGTGGACTTAGGTGTAAATGGACCTGTTAGAATCATAAGACACTATTTTTTATATAATGTGATCCATACTGTGGATATCCGATGACATTCGATCTATCTTGCCTTTGAAGGAGATTCTACTGAGTCCTTAGACTAATAATTTAGACACAAATATGTGACCTACATCATGTGAATGTGAAAAGATTTATGAACATACAAGTAGATACCTGTAGTTAGTATGACAGACTAACACAACTTTTAGATACACCTAACGGTCTTGAATTAACTCTGGGATATGTTCTAATAGGGTTAATTACTGCATTTTCCTTTCCTTACAATCTTTATTTTGTCTAGGCCAAGATCCCTGGGAGATATTCAATGTTGCCTTGAAAGACACTCCCCAAATAGGGTCGACTTGTTTTATACAAGTTTACTTGGGAAGGACTCGGCTTCCGCAGGGTTACCTTTACATCCTAGGCCGAGGATTTGGCCTATTATCTTTATAGGCTTATTTCAACCTCTTCTATCTTTATTCTTTACCTATATCTTCTCTATCTCTGTCCTTTCTTGCTTGTCCATCCACCTAGACTAAGTTGAAATTAGTAATATCAGACATGGCATCAATTAAGATAGCTTCTCTAAATGTTAGAGGGTTTAATGTCCTGCAAAAACGTTCTCAAATTCTATACGGGATGCATAAAATGGGAGTGCAAATTCTTTTCTTACAGGAGACCCATTTTAAAATTAATCACTTCCCACAAATGAAGAACCGGTACTACACAACCTGGTATCATAGTTCGAATTAGATTGCTAAATCTAAAGGGGTCAGCATTGCTATTCACAAAAATTTCCCCTTCACCCTAATAGGGCTTGAAACTGATGATAACAGACATTTTTTGTTATTGAAGATCTCTTTTTTGAATCAGATCTACACACTAGCTAACTGTAATCTTCCAAACAAAGAGCAGGTGAGAACCGGGCTGAGATACCTGCGGTGACTGAGGGTTTTATAGAAGGCCTTTTGATTTTGATTGATTTTTTAGTCGACTGAGTAATTTTAAGGTAAATCTTTCTTTTCTTTTAAAGTCAGAGATTTTGAACATCAATATCCCACAGGAGGAGGCATAATTGTTAAAGGGGTCCTTTCCTTTCCGTTGGTGCAATGGTTTTATGAAATATCTTGGGGTCCAATTGGCCTCAGACTTGTCCCAGCTCTTCCGTCTGAATCATGAGCCTTTGCTCAGTCCTGTTAAAGCTGAGCTCAAGGCTTATGACAAAACACGATTAAACATGGACATTCTTCCGAAATTGCTTTATGTTTTTCAAGTGGTTCCAATTGCACTCCCCTGTTCCTTTTTTAAGCAACTAAATACAGTCTGTAACAATTTTATTTGGAGATCAAAAAGATCGAGAATGGATATAAAATTTTTGTCGAGATCTAGATCTCAAGGGAGGGCCAGCCTCCCGAATTTTTAACTCTATCATGCTGCAGCTGTGCTGGGGCGGATGGTGGACTGGTTTTATGGTGCGAATCAGAAGTGTTGGTTCACACTAGAGTCATTCCTATCGTGCTTAGACTTAACGTTTCTACCCTGGATTTCTAAGCACTTTCGTTCTTCAAAGGGACCACTCCTGCCATTAAAAGCTGATCTTCTCAGAGTTTGGGACCAATTGGTAAAGAAACTTAAGATTCTGGAGTTGGAGTAAGTAAATTCCTGGTCTTCAACCAGTATAAAACTAGACTCCATCAGGTCTGTAACGAATGGAAGCGGAGGCAGAGATAGTGAAGTTCACATTCGTCTTTTATTTTTGAAGTGGAAAACCTCGAGACCGCGGTCCGGGGGGCTCCGAAGGGGCGTAACAAGTGAGCCCCGGGTACCCGTAGTAAGGCCCCTCGAACAGGACCAGAATGGAATACCCGGAGGACACAGGTGCTACCTCCAGTTAGACCCCGGACACGTGGCAGCTGTCCCAGAGGTACCAAAAGGGGGTAACAGATATGATAGCAGAAACCGCAGGTGAGGAAGGTCCTGGTTCAGGGTACATGGTAGTAGGCTGGCTCCAGTAACCTTGTCACAGTCCACTGATTCGGATGGCTGATGGCGGAACGGGATGACACTTGCATAAGTTATTGCAGAGTTTGTCAGGGATAGCCGGGTACATGATACCAATGATCTGTGGAGACAAATAGAATGAGCGAAGCACAGAGACTGCTAATGCAGCGCAGACAGATCAGAGTCATAACCGGATGTAGCAATGGTAGAAACACGTTGCTCCGGCAAAGTGCACGCTGTCCCTTTAAGAGAGACGGTGAGGATGGCCTCGCGTCCTAAGCATTCTTCCTGGAGGCCTGCTGGCAGCGTGCCAGAAACTGGGGGAGGGAGGAGGACGCTGGGAAGCAGAGAGAGTAGGAGACTCCAGCCTGTGCACAGGCTGTTGCAAAGGGACAGCTTGCAGAGCAGAAGGTGAGTGACCAGGACGGAGTGCAGAGCCAGCACGGGGACCGAGTGTAACAGTATCCCCCTCTTTACACCTCCTCTTTTTCAAGCCTGCGTGAAATTTTTTAAGAAGAAGAGTAGCCTGGATGTTCTCTTTAGGCTCCCAAGACCTCTCCGCAGGACCAAAACCCTTCCAGTCCACCAGGTAATAGGTCCTACCTCACTTTCTTAGTGGCCAAGATATGTTTTACCTCAAAAACATCATCCTCAGAGACCGGATCTGGAGTGGTACCTGAGTCCTTAAAGAAGGGGCTCAAAACTACTGGTTTGAGGAGAGAAACATGAAAGGAGTTAGGCACACATGGGAAGTAGGCAATTTCAGTTTGTAAGAGACCAGGTTGATTTGTCTCAAGACTTCAAAGGGACCAATGAAACGGGGACCCAATTTGTACGAAGGCAACTTCAAACGGATGTACTTGGAGGAGAGCCATACCTTGTCTCCGGGACGAAAGGTCGGAGCATCGAAGCGTCTTTTGTCCACATGCCTTTTCATATGTTGAGAGGCTCTCTCCAAAGCAGTCTTGGTATCTTTCCAAATGTTCGAGAAATCTCTGGTAAAGGTATCGGCTGCCGGAACACCAGACGGTCCAGAGAAAGGAAGAGGAATTCCAGGTAGGAGTCCAAACACAATCTGAAAGGAGATTTTCCAGAAGATTCACTTACTTGGTTGTTGTAGGAGTATTCCGCCCAGGGCAGTAATTCTACCCAGTCGTTATGATGAGCGTTGACAAAGTGATGCAAGAGTCCAGCCAGGATTTGATTGATCCTCTCCACTTGCCCATTGGACTGGGGATGGTGTGCCGAAGAAAAATCTAGTTCTATTTTTACTAGTTTACAGACTGCTCTCCAGAACTTAGAGGTGAACTGGACGCCCCTGTCGGACACGATGTGGAGAGGAAATCCATGTAGACGGAAGATGTGCTGAATGAAGTGAGCGGCCAGTTCTGGAGCAGACGGGCGACCAGATAGCAGAACGAAGTGAGCCATTTTAGAGAAGCGGTCCACCACAACCCATACCACTGAGCAGCCAGAAGAAATGGGAAGATCCGTGATAAAATCCATCGCAATGTGCTGCCAGGGAGCGGACGGGATTGGAAGAGGCAGAAGCCTGCCGGCTGGTAGATGCAGGGTCGGACTGAGGCACCGGGACCCCGGAGGAACCTCCGGTGGGCCCCAGCCCCTGCCTCCTTCATTAGTCCCTGCCCTGCATCTGCATGTCAATAGTGCCTACAACTGACCGGCCATGCTGTGTGCAGACAGTGCAGATGTCAGGCGCATCGGCTGCTGGGCACAACTCCTAGACTAGGCGCAAACTCCCCTCATCCAGCTGAGAGCACTGTGCCAGCCATTTCCACATCATCCTATAAATCCCAGCAATGACGTCGCTAGGCTTTTCTGTGCACACAGGACCTGTGATAAGGTCACAGGAGGGGAGGAGTCAGGGGTCACATGATCAAGGGCCTCTGTATACAGGACTTTGGGGTGCTGGTTGTCAAGGTGTTGAGTGGAAGTTTCTGTGTGGGGTCAGGAGGGGTTTACAGGGTGGATGTAGCAGAGCCACGTATGCATAGGGTGTACGGAGTGGAGCCATGTGTGTACGAGGTGTACGGAGCAGAGTCACGTGTGTATGGGGTGTACAAAGCGGAGCCGCGTGTGTATGGGGTGGACGGAGCGGAGCCATGTGTGTACTTGGTGTACGGAGCGGAGCCGTGTGTGTATGGGGTGTACGTAGCGGAGCCGCTTGTGTATAGGGTGCACAGAGTGGAGCCGCGTGTGTATAGGGTGTACGGAGCAGAGCCGCGTGTGTATAGGGTGTACGGAGCAGAGCCGCGTGTTTATGGCGTGTGCGGAGCAGAACCATGTGTGTACGAGGTGTACACAGTGGAGCCGCGTGTGTACTTGGTGTACGAAGCTGAGCCATGTGTGTACGAGATGTACACAGTGGAGCCGCGTGTGTACGGGGTGGACGGAGCAGAGCCACGTGTGTACTTGGTGTACGGAGCGGAGCCGTGTGTGTATGGGGTGTACGGAGTGGAGCCTTGTGTGTATAGGGTATACGGAGCAGAGCCGCGTGTGTATAGGGTGTACGGAGCAGAGCCGCATGTGTATAGGGTGTACGGAGCAGAGCCGCGTGTGTATAGGGTGTACGGAGCAGAGACGCGTGTGTATAGGGTGTACGGAGCAGAGCCGCGTGTGTATAGGGTGTACGAATCAGAGCCGCGTGTGTATGGGGTGTACGGAGCAGAGCCGCGTGTTTATGGCGTGTGCGGAGCGGAGCCATGTGAGTACGAGGTGTACACAGTGGAGCCGCGTGTGTATGGGTGTACGGAGCGGAGCCATATGTGTACTTGGTGTACAGAGCAGAGCCATGTGTGTGCGAGGTGTACACAGTGGAGCCGCGTGTGTATGGGGTGGGCGGAGCGGAGCCATGTGTGTACTTGGTGTACGGAGTAGAGCCGTGTGTGTATGGGGTGTACGGAGCGGAGCCGCGTGTGTATAGGGTGTACGGAGCAGAGCCGCGTGTGTATAGGGTGTACGGAGCAGAGCCACGTGTGTATAGGGTGTACGGAGCAGAGCCGCGTGTGTATAGGGTGTACGGAGCAGAGCCACGTGTGTATAGGGTGTACGGAGCAGAGCCGCGTGTGTATAGGGTGTACGGAGCAGAGCCGCGTGTGTATAGGGTGTACAGGAGCAGAGCCGCGTGTGTATAGGGTGTACGGAGCAGAGCCACGTGTGTATAGGGTGTACGGAGCAGAGCCGCGTGTGTATAGGGTGTACGGAGCAGAGCCGCGTGTGTATAGGGTGTACGGAGCAGAGCCGCGTGTGTATAGGGTGTACAGAGCAGAGCCGCGTGTGTATAGGGTGTACGGAGCAGAGCCACGTGTGTATAGGGTGTACGGAGCAGAGCCGCGTGTGTATAGGGTGTACGGAGCAGAGCCACGTGTGTATAGGGTGTACGGAGCAGAGCCGCGTGTGTATAGGGTGTACAGAGCAGAGCCGCGTGTATATAGGGTGTACGGAGCAGAGCCGCGTGTGTATAGGGTGTACGGAGCAGAGCCGCGTATGTATAGGGTGTACGGAGCAGAGCCGCGTGTGTATAGGGTGTACGTAGCGGAGCCGCGTGTGTATAGGGTGTATGGAGCAGAGCCACGTGTGTATAGGGTGTACGGAGCTGAGCCGCGTGTGTATAGGGTGTACGGAGCTGAGCCGCGTGTGTATAGGGTGTACGGAGCTGAGCCGCGTGTGTATAGGGTGTACGGAGCAGAGCCGCGTGTTTATGGCGTGTGCGGAGCAAAGCCATTTGTGTACGAGGTGTACACA
Source organism: Oophaga sylvatica (assembly GCA_033576555.1). Lineage (NCBI taxonomy): Eukaryota > Metazoa > Chordata > Amphibia > Anura > Dendrobatidae > Oophaga > Oophaga sylvatica. The sequence goes on from JARQOD010000002.1 coordinate 211,002,718, forward strand.
GTGGAGCCGTGTGTGTATGGGGTGGGCGGAGCGGAGCCATGTGTGTACTTGGTGTACGGAGCGGAGCCGTGTGTGTATGGGATGTACGGAGTGGAGCCGCGTGTGTATAGGTTGTACGGAGCAGAGCCGCGTGTGTATAGGGTGTACAGAGCAGAGCCGCATGTTTATGACATGTGCGGAGCAGAACCATGTGTGTACGAGGTGTACACAGTGGAGCCGTGTGTGTATGGGGTGGGCGGAGCGGAGCCATGTGTGTACTTGGTGTACGGAGCGGAGCCGTGTGTGTATGGGGTGTACGGATGGAGCCGCGTGTGTATAGGTTGTACGGAGCAGAGCCGCATGTGTATAGGGTGTACAGAGCAGAGCCGCATGTTTATGGCATGTGCGGAGCAGAGCCATGTGTGTACGAGGTGTACACAGTGGAGCCGTGTGTGTATGGGTGTGGCGGAGCGGAGCCATGTGTGTACTTGGTGTACGGAGCGGAGCCGTGTGTGTATGGGGTGTACGGAGTGGAGCCGCGTGTGTATAGGTTGTACGGAGCAGAGCCGCATGTGTATAGGGTGTACAGAGCAGAGCCGCATGTTTATGGCATGTGCGGAGCAGAGCCATGTGTGTACGAGGTGTACACAGTGGAGCCGTGTGTGTATGGGGTGGGCGGAGCGGAGCCATGTGTGTACTTGGTGTACGGAGCGGAGCCGTGTGTGTATGGGGTGTACGGAGTGGAGCCGCGTGTGTATAGGTTGTACGAAGCAGAGCCGCGTGTGTATAGGGTGTACAGAGCAGAGCCGCATGTTTATGGCATGTGCGGAGCAGAGCCATGTGTGTACGAGGTGTACACAGTGGAGCCACGTGTGTATGGGGTGTGCGGAGCGGAGCCATGTGTGTATGAGGTGTACAGAGCGGAGCCACGTGTGCATGCGGTGTACGAAGCGGAGCCGCCTGTGTATGGGGTGTGCGGAGCTGAGCTGCGTGTGTACAAGGTGTACGGAGCAGAGTCGCGTGTGTTCTTGGTGTATGGAGCGGAGCCGTGTGTGTATGGAATGGAGCCCTGTTTGTATGTAGTGTACGGAGCTGTGTGTGTGTACGGGGTATACGAAGTGGAGCAACGTGTGTACGGGGTGTACAAAACAGAGCCCTGTGTTTTACGAAGTGTACGAAGTTGAGCCGTGTGTACAGAGCAGAGCCATGTGTGTACTGAGTGGAGCCGTGTGTGTGAAGGGTGTACGGAGCGGAGCCGTGTGTGTACGAGGCATACAAAGCGGAACCGTGTGTGTATGAGGTGTGCGGAGCCGTGTGTGTACAAGGTGTATGGTGTGGAGCATTTATACCTCCCAACCATCCCAGATCCAGCGGGACTGGCCCGATTTTGAGAGTCTGCCCCGCTGTCCCGGCCGGGAGCTTACTTGTCCCGGACACAGTACACGGCGGAGCCCCGAGGAGCACTTTAAAATTCGCACGTGACGTTCCCCCAGAAGTGATGTGCTGGAAGCTGATCGGAAATTAGGTAATTTTGGGAGGAGATTGTGACGGAACCATGGAGGCACTTCAGGGAATGCTTCAGATCCATCACCGTGTCCTCCTCCGACAGCTCGGACAGCGGGATTGCCTTGGAATCGGGGATGTCAGCCATGTGAGCGATTCATGATATGTCCTGCATTGGGAGGCTCAGGTAGGCACTACAATGGGAGCTGGGCTGCTATAGTATCTTTATAGAATCTATTTCTTTCTCTCTCTGTTCTTTCTTTCTTTCTTTTTTTTCTGTTCTTTCTTTGTTTCTCTCTCAGTTCTTTCTTTCCCTCTCTGTTCTTTCTTTCCCCTCTTTCATTCTCTCTGTTCTTCCTTTCTTTTTTCTCTCTCTCTGTTTTTCTTTCCCCTTTCTTTCTCTCTGTTCTTCCTTTTTTTCTCTCTGTTCTTTCTTTCTCTCTAATCTTTCTCTCTCTGTTCTTTCTTTCTCTCTCTGTTCTTTCCCCTTTCTCTCTGTTTTCTTTCTCTCTCTGTTCTTTCGTTCTCTCTGCCTCTGTTCTTTCTTTCTCTGTTATTTCTTTCATTCCCTTCTTTCTTCCTCTCTCTGTTCTTTCTTTCCCTCTCTAATATTTCTTTCTTTCTCAGTTCTTTCTTTCCCTCTCTAATCTTTCTTTCTGTTTCTTTCATAATATCTGTTTCTCTCTCTCTGTTCTTCCTTTCCCTCTCTCTGTTATTTCTTTCTTTCCCCTCTTTCTTTCTTCTTCTCTCTGTTCTTTCTTTCCCTCTCTAATATTTCTTTGTCTCTCTGTTCTTTCTTTCCCTCTCTAATCTTTTTCTCTCTCTGTTTCTTTCTTTCTGTGTTCTTTCTTTCTTAATATCTGTTTCTTTCTTTCTGTTCTTTCTTTCCTGCTCTAATCTTTCTTTCTCTCTCTAATTTTTCTTTTTTTCTTCCTCTCTCTCTCTGTCCTTTCTTTGTCTCTCTAATCTTTCTTTCTCTCTGTTTTCTTTCTCTCTCTGTTCTTTCTTTCCCCTTTCTTTCTCTGTTCTTTCTTTCTCTTTCTGTTATTTCTTTCTCTCTACCTCTCTGTTCTTTCTTTCTCTCTCTGTTCTTTCTTTCCCCTCTTTCTTTCGCTCTCTCTGTTCTTTCTTCCTCTCTCTGTTCTTTTTTTCCCTCTCTAATAGTTCTCTCTCTCTCTCTGGTCTTTCCCTCTCTCTCTGTTTCTTTCTCTCTCTGTTCTTTCTTTCTCTCTCTAATCTTTCTTTTTTCTTACTTTCTCTCTCATTTCTTTTTCTGTTTTCTTTTTTCTCTCTCTGTTTCTTTCTTTTCCTCAGTACCAGCCACTGTGCCCACAGCACCAGCCACTGTGCCCTCAGTGCCAATCAGTGTGATCAGCAGTGCTAGATGGGTGCGGTGGGGTGTGGTCGGGAGGGCGTGGCCTAAAATTTGCCGCAGTGCGCCACAACCTGTGTCCCTCTTTCACTTCTTCAAAAGTTGGGAGGTATGATGGTGGGCCCCAAGAATGATTTTTCTCTGGTGGGCCCAAGGTACTCCAGTCCGACGCTGGGTAGATGTTTATCAGTCTTGTTACGGGCACATGAAGGACAGGCTGCGACGTACTCCTTGATATCCTTACCCATGGTAGGCCACCAGTAGTAACGGGTGATGAGTTGCTGAGTCTTTTTCTGACCGGCATGTCCAGCCAACTTAGAAGAATGACCCCACCGCAGGACATGATTACGTTCAGAAGCGGTCACAAGAGTCTTCCCTGGGGGAAGCTGGGCAAGATCAATGGAGGCAACAGAGACTAACCTTGAAGGTTCAATAATGTGCTGAGGTTCTTCCTCCAGTTCAGGAGGCCAAAAGGCTCTGGAAAGTGCGTCTGCCTTGATGTTCTTGTCAGCTGGGCGGAAATGAAGGACAAAATTAAAACGAGCAAAAAACAACACCCACCGGGCCTGACGGGGATTCAGCCTTAGAGCAGATTGGAGGTAGGCAAGGACCATTCCTTGGAGTTTACACCTTTCCGAGTTAAAGCTGTGAGGGGAGCCACTCAGGTGGAAAAGTGTGGAATGAATTGCCGGTAGTAGTTGGCGAACCCCAGGAACCGTTGTATGGCTTTTAACCCAGATGGACAGGCATAGGCGCAGCTCCGGGTCCATATTTAATCCTGTGGAAGATACAATGTACCCAAGGAAAGGCAAAGAGGATTGCTCAAAGAGGCATTTCTCATATTTGGCATATAGCCTGTTCTCTCTCAGCCTTTGTAAGACCTGGCGTACTTGCCTCCGGTGTGAGGCCAAGTCTGCAGAGAAAATCAAAATGGCGTCCAGGTAGACAACGACACAAGTATAGAGCAGGTCCCTGAAAATGACATTAACAAATTCCTGAAAGACCGCAGGTGCATTGCTTAGGCCAAACGGCATTACCAGGTATTCGTAGTGGCCATCACGGGTGTTGAAGGCTGTTTTCCATTCGTCTCCTTCTCTGATTCGGATCAGGTTGTAGATCCAATTTGGTGAAGATCTTGCCCCTCGGAGACGATCAAACAGCTCTGAAATAAGAGGTAATGGATACCTGTTTTTTACCGTGATCTGGTTTAGACCCCGGTAGTCGATACAGGGCCGCAGGGATCCATCCTTCTTCTTCACAAAGAAGAATCCTGCTCCTGCCGGTGAAGATGACTTTCGGATAAATCCTCTTGCCAGGTTCTCTTGGATGTAGTCTGACATAGCCTGAGTCTCTGCCTGAGAAAGAGGATAAACTCTCCCGCGAGGAGGAGATGTTCCAGGAAGAAGCTCTATCTGACAGTCATACGACCTGTGTGGAGGTAGCCTCTCAGCCTCCTTTTTCCCAAAGACGTCACAGAAGGACCAATAGGAGGAGGGCAACCCTGGCAGGGTATCAGGCTGTACTGGAGGCGAAACAGGTTTAATCCGGGTTAGGCATCGATTCATTCAGATATCTCCCCAACGCAGAACCTCTCCAGTTCTCCAATTTAGGACCGGTTCATGGATCTGGAGCCAAGGTAAACCTAAAAGCAAGGGATGAGACAAACCAGGATATACATAAAAACAGATTCTTTCAGCATGCATTAGACCAACCCGGAGTTCCACCAGCTCGGTCTGAAACTGGACGGGCTCGGTCAGTGGTTTGCCATCTACAGAGGTCACCCATAACGGATCAGGAAGACGCTGGACTGGTAAGCAGTAACGATCCACAACCGCCTGCTGGATGAAGTTCCTTGCCGCTCCAGAATCCAGTAAACAATGTTCGGAGAATTTTATTGCTCCGCAGGACACAGAGACCGAGATTTGCAATGAGGGAGAGGACTGTTCTCTACCTAGGATGGCCTCTCCTACCGAACATAGGCACAGGAGTTTCCTGACTTCTTAGGACAGGAATGGATCAGATGCTCAGAGCTAACGCAGAAGTAACAACTTCCTTCTTTGTGACGCGCCTCCCGGTCAGCAGGCGACCAAACTTACATGGTCTACCTCCATGGCCTCAGGAGAGGAAGGCGAGGTAAACGTTTTGAAAATACTAGAGTCCAGGTGATAGGACCTTTTTTCCCGCTTGATCTCCATGGAACGCTCCTGAAAACGCAGGTCAATTCGGGTTGCCAAGGATATTAGCTCCTCCAAGGTGGTAGGTCTGTCCCATCCCGCCAGCTCATCCTTGATTCTTCCTGATAGGCCTTCCCAAAAGTTAGCTACCAAGGCCTCATTGTTCCAAGACAACTCAGACTAGAGGGTGCAGAACCTAACAGCATACTGAGCCACCGTGAGAGTTACTTGGCGCAGGCGAAGCAAGGCTGAAGTGGTCGAAGTGGTGCGACCAGGTTCATCGAAGGTCCTGCGAAAAGCCTCTAGGAAAGATTGAAGATCGTTAACCAGTGGGTCCCCTCTCTCCCATAGCGGGTTTAGCCAGGCGAGGGCCTCTCCTCCCAGATGTGACATGATGAAGCCCACCTTGGCTCGGTCAGAAGCAAACATATGCCCCAAGATTTCGAAGTGTAGAGTGCACTGATTGAGAAAACCCCGACACTGAGTAGGATCACCCTGGAAGTGGGTAGGAGCCGCCAGGCGAGGACCTTTACTTGCCATGGGGCTGGTACCTGAGTGCTGGTAGATGAGTCAGGTGCAGACGAGGGCGCCAGAGAATCCATGCGGGTAGACAAGCTGCGTAGATTAGTCGTGATCTTGTCCTGTTGAACTCCTAAACGGGCCACCTCCTGGCACAGTTCAATGGTCGGAGGTCTCTGGGATCCAGCGGGTTCCATGGCCGGAGCAATCTGTAACGAATGGAAGCGGAGGCAGAGATGGTGAAGTTCACATTCGTCTTTTATTTTTGAAGTGGAACCTCAAGACCGTGGTCCGGGGGCTCCGAAGGGGGCGTAACTAGTGAGCCCCAGGTACCTGTAGTAAGGCCCCTTGAATAGGACCAGGTGCTACCTCCAGTTAGACCCCGGACACGTGGCAGCTGTCCCAGAGGGACCAAAAGGGGTAAGAGATATGATAGCAGAAACCGCAGGTGAGGAAGGTCCTGGTTCAGGGTAGATGGTAGCAGGCTGGCTCCAGTAACCTTGTCACAGTCCACGGATTCGGATGGCTGAAGGCGGAATGGGATGACACTTGCACAAGTTATAGCAGAGTTTGTCAGGGATAGCCGGGTACAGGATACCAATGATCTGTGGAGACAAATAGAATGAGCGAAGCACAGAGACTGCTAACGCAGCGCAGACAGATCAGAGTCAGAACCGGATGTAGCAATGGTAGAAACACGTTGCTCCGGCACTCCCCCTATGGTGGAGTGGCCAGATATAGTAATCAGTGCGTTGCCATTGGTTGATTGACATTTTTAAAAAATGCACGCTGTCCCTTTAAGAGAGACAGTGAGGACGGCCTCACGTCCTAAGCATTCTTCCTGGAGGCCTGCTGGCAGCGTGCCAGGAACTGGGGGAGGGAGCAGGACACTGGGAAGCAGAGAGAATAGGAGACTCCAGCCTGTGCACAGGCTGCGGCAAAGGAACAGCTTGCAGAGCAGAAGGTGAGTGACCAGGATGGAGTGCAGAGCCAGCACGGGGACCGAGTGTAACAGTGTTCTTGAAAATTTCAGAAATATACAATTGCTAAACAAGCTTAAAGCTCTCTACCTTGGTTTTCATACCTCCAGCTCTGTTCATTCATTGATTCCCTTCGGCAGTTCTCAGTGCTTAAGTCTGACCCTTCTCAGTTTGATTCATTGCTGATCGGAGAAGTTGCACCCAAGCATACGATCTCCCAAATATATTATATTTTGTCATCTCAGACTAATACAGAGCTCCTATGGTTCAAGAAAGAGTGGGAGAGAGAGATTGGGAAGACCTTCTCAAAGGAGCAATGGAACAAAACTTTCTTTTGCACACACAGACTTTCATTGGCTTGCAAAGCTCAAGAAAAAAAATTACAAAATCATAAGTAGATGGTACCATTGCCCAGCAGATCTTCATAAGATATTACCCTCTGTCTCCAATAAATGCTGGAGCTGTGGAAATGCTGAAGGCACTATGCTTCATATCTGGAGGGAATGCCCTCAAATAAGTGGCTTCTGGAGCAAAATCTTTGATGTTCACAAACACATTACAGGGGAATCATCATCTAGAACTCCCCAGATCGAACTTCTTTCTATGATACCAGGGTCTTTTAAATCTATCAAAAGAGGATTGCTGAGATAATGTTTATCCGCAACTAGAACAGTCATTCCCAGACACTGGCGTTCTAGAAACACTCCTTCTATCCAAGAATGGTCTCTTGAAATGGATTTTTTGTGTAGAATGGAAATACTCTCTGCTCATAATAAAATTAACTCAGAAAACTTTTTATGTACTTGGCAAGGTTTGATTTTATTCAGAGATTCCCTGGAGTACTCTTCTATCCTTCTGTCATGATGAACACGCCATGTATTGTACTTGTACATAGCTGAATCTGGGTGGATTCATAAACTTTGCTCATCTCTTCCTCCCCCCTTAGGATCTCTTCTTGACTTTTTTATTTTGTTTTAATTTTCTACTAAAAGTCCTTTTCTTTCCTTTGTCAGACTTGACAATGCCCAACTTGATTGCTAGAAGTTAATGAACAATTTGTAAATATGTCATACCTTTCTTAAAAAAGGGGTATTCTGATATGTGATTTGACGTTAATATATTATCTTTATATTTTTGAAAAAAGTCCATTATTCAAATTTTTGGTTACATACAGATATAGCATGTCTTAAAGCGAACTTGTCAGCAGGATTTTTCTAAGTAAATTATAGACATTGTTATGTTGCCGCAGTTACAATGATTAAAATGATACCTGGGGTGAAGAAATCTGTCCTGTGGTTCTTGTGTAATCAGTGATAGAAGTTTTCAATTCTAGTGCTGTGCAGCTGCCGCACTGAAAGCCCAGCTACTGGGAAGAAATTAACTTTATTCCTCCCAGCAGCCTCTTGCTTTCAGTCATAGAGGTGCAGCTGGTGCGGCATCCTTCACTACTAAGTACATAGTTAGCGGTGGCTGTAACCATTTCCTGGCTGTCAGTCAGTGATGGAGCATGGCTGCAACTGAAGCTCACTGTGTACTGAGTGTAATGGGTACTCCCACCGCCACTCAACCTGGTGCTCCTGTGCCTCAGCATGCTGCCGGGCGGGGACTCCGCCATCGTGCTCCGGCACTTCTGGCTTCTCCGTCTGGCTGGGGATTCTCCTCCCCGTGCATTCGCCTTGCTCTGCTTAGGATGCGGCCGTGCGCAGCCCCGGCATTTTGATCAGGCTGCGGTTTCCTGACCTGGAAGCGGCTGCTAGCCAATCGCAGCTAGCCGCCAGGTATATCAGATTGCCTCCCCCTAACGGAGGCGCCTGATTTTTGCTCTGCTCGGCTCTCGTCTGATTTTGTCAGTGCTCAGGCTCCCTGCCAGCACCACGGTGCTTGGTGGGCACCTTGGTGCTTTCCCCTTAACCCAGTCTCTGCTTGTTTTCCCTTACAGTGCCTGTCTTCTCCTGAGTTTCAAGCCCTCAAGATTCCGATCTTCCTCCTCTGTTCCTGGTACTTTGGATCCGATCCTACTTCCTCAGTCCTTGGGTCAAGTTCCCATCCCGTCTTCTCCATTACTGGTTCACGTATCCACTCCAGTCTCCGTGCGCCCAAGCCCTCTTATCCGATTCCACCTCCTTTGCTCCTCACCTTCTGTTTCCGCAACTCCTCCTGTCCCATGTTTAGTCTCCTAGTTCTCCTGTGTCTCTGTCTCCTCTCGGCTCTACGTCTTGTCTCCCTGGTCCCCTACGAGCCGCCCTCTTGGTACCGGCAGTCACGGTATTTGAGCCCCTTGGGTCTGCCCCTGATGCTCCCTGTATAGCGGTCAGTCTCACTAGGTTAGCTCACCCTGGGGTGTCTCTGTACCGTGTCCTAGAGGGTTCACTCTAGGAGTCGTTACACTGAGCTGTGTCTGAAGCTGCGCCTTTATGACTGAAAGCCTGCGGTTGCCACTAAGAATAAAGTTAATTTCTTCCTAGCCGCTGGGCTTTCAGTGCAGTGGCTGCATGGCTTTAGAATGCTGGTAAGCTGCAGATTAGCCCTATATCTGCAGTTTAATAGCTTTTTCGACATGTCAGGTTCCATTTAAGAAATGGTACAGCTGTAGTTACTACATTTGGAAAATTACAGGTCTCTTAAGTTCAATCAAATTAATATTATGGTTAAATAATGTACATGATATAAGATATGCAACACAAGCTAATGATCTTTGAACAGATTGTTTTTCTGACATACGATATGTAAGCTCTTGTCAGTTGTATGATGTTGCAGAGTACTTAGCTAGAATAATTTGCCATTATTTTGCCTCAAAAAAGGTTGGTTATTTTAGCGGAAAAAAAATAAATCCTGAATGGTTGTGCAGGTGCACCACCCAAGTGGCATGGTAGGAACTTCACTTCATAGGGTCAAAAGGCGGTTAAAATTACATCATTACAAATTTTTCTCATTTACAAATTGCTATAATCAAACCAGTACAACAAACATAAAATATCAATGGGCTCTAACTTGCAGACAGCTAGAAAAACAGAAGCCATCAAGCATGTAACTTGTAAAAAATGTGTAAACCCAGTTACTGGTCAATGCAAGTTGGAGGGATTTATCATTAATAGAATTAATGTAGTCAACAATATTAAATAAAATAGTTCTAATTCTCAAGCAGACACCTCACTAGTTCCAATGAAAAAGCAGGGCTTTAAAAAAACATTTATTTTGGGTACATTCTTTAAGCTTTCAGTTTGCGCTTGGAGGGTGCTCTTTTTATATTTCCTTGAAAGTACTTGTGTTCAACAAAAGTTCTAAGTCGTCCACAACAACAAACATTTTCATTTTCTTTGCCTTAAGGGCTTTTCTGGCTGTGGGCACCATGAACAAAATAATGTTCTTGCTGAGAATAGAGGGCTGGTAGCAGCATTACAAGAACTGTGCGTTAAATATTGAATGCAGGAGATAAAAAGGAGCTTGTTGCTGGGCGCTCAACCTCAAAGTCTTTCTTCAACTTTGTCTGCAGAGCTTGTCGAAATGTGCGAGATTGTGTTAATTAACCGGCATGTAATTCCACTGACCTCCACCATTGTTTAAACAAAGCAAATTGACAGAGGAACTTTTAACCCAAATATTTTCCCACCTTTTGTAGAGGATGTTACTCTGGCTCTGGAGCTTCTCTAATACATTACCGTTATAGACAAATGGGTATTTTCACATGAGAGGTTTCTTGTTTCATTCTACCGAAATAGAACGTGAATTAATCTAAAATCTGTCAATTGTTCTATATTTGAGGGTATAGAGTGTAATACATATGTTGGAGGAAAGAACTCATGCAACCGTTTCTTTATGTATGGTAGGTTTCTGGATTATTTTTAAATTTTTTTTTATTAATAGTGGTTTTGTTTACTCCATAAGCCAGCGAACAATATTGTTAATTGGACATTCATCCCATTTTGCTGTTTCATTTGCACTCTTGTCTCTGAGACTACCCCCCATTGCAGCCCCCTAACAACATGTTGTATGCAGCCATAACAATGAAGATGTAAATAAAAGTGGTCTTTTATTTTATGTAAGATTTGTAAATTATATTATATATATAGCTTTGTGTGTAAGTTACATCCGCCTATATGCTACCACTGTTCCATTTGAAAAATCTAGAGGATAGAAGTGTAAAATGTAACTTAATCTTTTGTGAACATGTAATTCAGTCCTAAGAACAAAATTGCACATGTGTCCTTTGCAGAAGTCAGAATGGATACACGCTAATTCCAGGCACCTTGCCAAAGATCTCCTCAGCACCCTACCTGGCACACTGGCTTAGCGTGCATGGATAAGTGGGAAAGGCAGACAGTTTGAAGTAGTGGAACTGAGTCCCTGTGCTGAACTCGCCTGTAATTATAGCCTGAGGATTTGAGTGGAAAGACCCTCAGTTCTGAGCAATAAGCCTGCTGGTTTCAGTGAGTACAGCATTGATGTTTTAGCGCAAAACAGATACTTGCCCTAGGGTAGACACTCCGGAGAGTACCTGTGGAGAGGGATATAAACGGGATGGGGGATATGGGAGAAAGTGGGATGTATTTTATGGATGAGTGTGTAAACCTGGTGTGATAGACCCTACACAGTGACATTTTCCCCATACACACTATAGTGTACCCATCCTATCCTTGCCTTCCATCCAATTATTTTTAAAGGTCAAATCTGTTGATATGGAAATCATCACATGCTAACATAAATGATACTGCTGGTTTAATAACCATAGCCATTACCATATTGAAGACATCCTACACCAACTGCCTTCATTAGGGTGCTCTCCTCCTAGGACTTCTTTGTTTCCTCAGGGTCCACTTGTATGAATAGCTAGGCTGGTGGTTGTTAAGGTTGTCATTTTTTACAGAGTATTACTTCAAAGTAATATTGTAGCAGAATAATCTACTACAGCCATGGATATGCATGACTTCACTACATACCTGTATATAACCTATTATTTATTACATATGTATACAGAAAATATCAGCCCCCTGTAACATGTTTCCATTTCCATCCCATTAATATCACTCAAGTATTTACTCCAGATACATAACATTACCTAAGGCCATGTTCACACTATCAGTATTTTGGACAGAATTTTACATCAGTATTTATAAGCCAAAACCAGGAGTGGGTGATAAATACAGAAGTGGTGACTGTTTCTATTATACTTTTCCTCTGATTGGTCCACTCCTGGTTTTGGCTTACAAATACAAAGGTAAAATAATGACCAAATACTGTGTCCTATTTATATGTATGGATCTGTTTTATATACAGTGGGAACCAGAATTTTACATACACTATATAAAAAGATACATATGCATGTTTTTCTCAATATCTGACGTGAAATCAGAATAAACCTTTCCCATTTTAGGCTAATTAGGATTACCATAATTATTAATATTTGCCAAATGCCAGAATAATGAGAGAGAGAGAATGCTTTCAGGCACTTTTATTACTTACTGCAAAGTCAAAAGTTTACATACACTAAGATTACTATGAATTTTTTTTGCAACGTCTGAGTTAATTAGAGACACACCTGTGGATGTATTTTAATGCACACTGAAACACACTGCTTCTTTGTGTAGCATCATGGGAAAGTCTAAAGAAATCAGCCAAGATATCAGGAAGAGAATTGTGGACTTGCACAAGTCTTGCTCATCCTTGGGTACAATTTCAAGATACTGTACCTGAAGGTGTCTCGTTCATCTGTACAATTATATAAAAGAACAAACAAGATGGGAATGTCCAGCCATCATACCACACAGGAAGGAGACGGGTTCTGTGTCTCAGAGATGAATGTGCTTTGGTCCAACATGTGCATATCAACCCAAGCACAAAAGCAAAAGACCTGAAGATGGGAAGATGATGAGGGGGAAGCGGGTAAGATTGTGTCAATATCCACAGTGAAACGAGTAATGTATCAATATGGCCTGAAAGGGCACTCTGCCAGGAAGAAGCTATTACTCCAAAAGAAACATAAAAAGCCAGAATAATGTTTGCAAATGCACACAGGAACAAAGACCTTAAATTTTTGGAGACATATCCTGTCATCTGATGAAACTAAAATTGAACTTTTTGGGCATAATGACCATCGTTACGTTTGAAGGAAAAAGGGAGAAGCTTGGAAACCTAAGAACACAATCCCAACTGTGAGACACGGGGGTGGCAGCGTCATGTTGTGGGGTTGTTTTGCTGCGGGAGGGACTGGTGCACTTCACAAAATAGATGGCATCATGAGAAAAGAAGATTATGTGGCAATACTGAAGCAACATCTGAAGACATCAGCCTGGTGGAAATGGGTCTTCTGTTATGTTTCGGTAGCTGAGGAGAAAAAGCAAAAACGGCAATACACCAGAGAGGCTGGAACCTATTGGATTGCAGTAACCTGAACTAACCACACAACTAGAGGTAGCCGTGGAGCATTCTTACGTTGATCCTAGACGCCTCGTCACAGCCTGAGAGATAACTACACCTAAAGGCAGAAAGATGAAAGCTATCTGCCCCGGAGCAGATCCCCAAAGAAAATAGGAAGCCCCCAAACATGTAATGGCGGTTAGACAAGAAGAAGCACGGACACAGACAGAAAATAGAATGAGCAAACGCTGGGGCCCAATCTGGCTAGACAGAAAAGTACAGGAAAGAATTCTGACTGCAATCCAACAAAAAACCCTAAAGAATACCAACTCTTCTGATTGCAAAAACACCTGAGATCACACGATCTCCACCACCTAAATCAGATCTCTGGTGTAACAAAACTAAGCCGCATCCACTGAAAAAACAGGAAAAAGCAAATGAACAAATAACAGTGGCTACAGATAAACTGAGAGGAACTCAGGCCCCAGGAGGGGACCCGGCTGACCTCCACAAAAGTGCAGAAAATTATGCAAAAAGCAAGCACAAAAAGAAAAGCAGAAAATATCTTATCTGAAAGCAGCAGATGCATGCAAGACTCCAGCAGACTTCCAAATGAACCAGGAACCACAATTGAGACAAGAACAATTGATCACCGGCGACCATCATGGGAGGGAACCTCCCTTATATCAGTCCAGTCCATGATCCCAGATTGCCATTCCTCGCTGTAAGGTTCAGTACTGTCTGCAACCACCAGAGGGAGCCTCTGCTCAGAAACCATCTCCAGCACATTCATAACAGTCTTCCAAATGGACAATGACCAGAAGCATACTGCCAGAATGGTAAAACAGTGGCTTAAGTCAATGTTTTGGAGTGGCCATCACAAAGCCCTGATCTCAATCCTATTGAAAATTTATGGGCAAAGATGAAAAGGCAGGTGCGAGCAAGGCGACCTACAAACCTGGATCAGTTAAACCAGTTTTGTCAGGAGGATTGGGCCCAAATTCCGACCAACTATTATGAGAAGCTTGTGGAAGGATATCCCAAACGTTTGACCTAAGTCATTCAGTTTAAGGACAATGGTACCGAATACTAATGAAAAGTATGTAAACTTTTGACTTTGCAGTAAGTAATAAAAATGCCTTAAAACATAATCTCTCTCATTATTTTGGCATTTGGCAAATATTAATAATTATGATAATCCTAATTGACCTAACACGGGAAAGGTTTATTCTGATTTCATGTCAGATATTGAGAAAAACATGCATATGTGTTTTTTTAATATAGTGTATGTAAACTTCTGGATTCAACTGTAGATATCAGTCTATGTGTTCTAAATCACTCATTAAATGCACACATCTGCTTCTTCTGTTTATGTCCGTGTAGGTTGATCAGTACAAGATAAAAGCTTAAATTGAAGAATAATTTAATTTTTAAGACATGTAATGTGAAATATTCCTGTGAGGTGCATGCTATCCTTATTTTATGCATCGTACATACCTCTCTACATTTGCAAAGTTTATTTTTTCTTCACATAGATAGATTTTCTTACATCATGTACATCATACTACTCACTTACAACAAGTATATACAGGTGCTTCTCACAAAATTAGAATATCATCAAAAAGTTAATTTTTTTCATTTCTTCATTAAAAAAAGTGAAACTCATATTATATAGAGTCATTACAAACAGAGTGATCTATTTAAAGTGTTTATTTTTGTAAATGTTGATGATTATGGCTTACAGCCAATAAAAACCCAAAAGTCATTACCTCAGGAAATTAGAATAATTAACAAAAAACACCTGCAAAGGGTTCCTAAGTGTTTAAAAAAGGTCCCTTAGTCTGTTTCAGTAGGCTCCACAATCATGGTGAAGACTGCTGACTTGACAGATGTCCAGAAGGCAGTCATTGACACACTCCACAAGGAGGGTAAGCCACAAAAGGTTATTGCTAAAGAAGCTGTCTGTTCACAGAGTGCTGTATCCAAGCATATTAATGGAAATTGAGTGGAAGGAAAAAGTGTGGTAGAAAAAGGTGCACAAGCAACCGGGATAACCGCAGCCTTGAAAGGATTGTTAAGAAAAGGCCATTCAAAAATTGGGGGGAGATTCACAAGGAGTGGACTGCTGCTGGAGTCATTGCTTCAAGAGCCACCACACACAGACATATCCAGGAAATGGGCTACAAGTGTCACATTCCTTGTGTCAAGCCACTCATGACCAATAGACAACGCCAGAAACGTCTTACCTGGGCCAAGGAGAAAAAGAACTGGACTGTTGCTCAGTGGTCCAAGAGGTTGTTTTCAGATGAAAGTAAATTTTGTATTTCATTTGGAAATCAAGGTCCCAGAGTCTGGAGGAAGAGTGGAGAGGCACACAAATCCAAGCAGCTTGAGGTCTACTATAAAGTTTCCACAAGTAGTGATGGTTTGGGGAGCCATGTCATCTGATGGTGTAGGTCAACTGTGTTTTATCAAGACTAAAGTTAGCGCAGTCATCTACCAGGAAATTTTAGAGCACTTCATGCTTCCCTCTGCCGACAAGCTTTTTGGAGATGAAAATTGAATTCTCCAGCAGGACTTGGCACCTGTCCACACTGCCAAAAGTATCATTACCAGGTTTAAAAACAACAGAATCACTGTGCTTGATTGGCGAGCAAACTTGCCTGACCTTAACCCATAGAGAATCTATGGGGTATTGTCAAGAGGAAGAAGAGAGACACCAGACCTAACAATGCAGACGAGCTGAAGGCTGCTATCAAAGCAACCTGGGCTTCCATAACACCTCAGCAGTGCCACAGGCTGATCGCCTCCATGCCACGCCGCATAGATGCAAAAGGAGCCACGACAAGTATTGAGTGCATTTAGTGAACATACATTTCAGTAGGCCAACATTTTGGATTTTAAAATCATTTTTCAAGCTGGTGTTATAAAGTATTCTAATTTACTGAGATAATGACTTTGGGTTTTCATTGTCTGTAATCCATAATCATCAACATGAATAGAAATAAACACGTGAAATAGATCACTCTGTTTGTAATGACTCTATATAATATATGAGTTTCGCTTTTTGTATTGAAGAACTGATAAATTAACTTTTGGATGATATTCTAATTTAGTGAAAAACCACTGTCTCTAGATATATTAATTTAGAGTCTGTCGCTACAAGGATATATGCCCTCTAGATAAATATCACTTACCCCCTTTATTACTGGAAGAATATCTTATAGGTATGATTATCTCTCCCACTGTATGTATATACACATAATATCTTTGACATAAATAACAGGGTTTATTAACATGTCACAATTTTTAATAAAGCAGAAAAATATAAAAAATTATTAAAATATAATTAAATAAAATCCAAAAATAAATTTTTTATATGTTTTTCTGTAAAAGATGAATGGCAGACCATTCGGTAATTAATTAAAAAGTTATAACCATAGAACACATTTAGTTAATAAATGTAAAGATTAAAATAATATAGGGAGAGAAAGTTTTATAAAAAACCTTTATTAATAATTCATGGTTAAATACACAACAAAAAACATATACCAGAATTTCATAAATGACCCTTCATATATACATAAAAAAATATTGTATACTGCTCAAAAATTCAATTATAAGTAATAATCAAAAATAATAATCAAAAAGTGATCAAAAAAAGTAAAAAAAAGGTAAAAAAAAGTCAAAAAAAAGGGGGGCAACCAGATCGACAGTAAAAAAAATAAAAAATCTTTAAATAATACACAAGTAATGATAATACAATATATTTTTTATGTATATATGAAGGGTCATTTATGAAATTCTGGTATATGTTTTTTGTTGTACCGTGTTATTTAACCATGAATTATTAATAAAGGTTTTTTATAAAACTTTCTCTCCCTATATTATTTTAATCTTTACATTTATTAACTAAGTGTGATCTATGGTTATAACTTTTTAATTAATGTCACAATTTTTAGTAGCTTTTATGAACATTTTTTATGTGGAAAAAAATCAACATTTTACAGTAACAGCAAAATGTATTAAATTTAGAAATCTAATACACATGATGCATTTTTAATTTTTTTGACCTACAGTTGTGCTCAAAAGTTTACACAACCCGGCAGAATTTTGGCTTTCTTGGCCTTTTTTCAGAGAATATGAATGATAACACTAAAATTTTTTCTCCACTCATGGTTAGTGGTTGGATGAAACCATTTATTGTCAAACTACTGTGTTTTCTCTTTTTAAATCATAATGACAACCCAAAACATCCAAATGACCCTGATCAAAAGTTTACATACCCTGGTGATTTTGGCTGATAACATGCACAGAAGTTCACACAAATGGGTTTGAATGGCTACTAAAGGTAACATCCTCACCTGTGACCTGTGACAAACACCAGAAAAATTGTTCGGGATGCAAAGAAAAACCCACAAATAACATCAGCTGAAATACTGGACACTCTGAAAACTAGTGGTGTGGATGTTTCAAGATGCCCAATAAGGAGGCAGTTGAAGAAAAATGGGCTGCATGGTCGAGTTGCTAGAAGAAAGCCAATACTGCACAAACGCCACAAAGTCTCTGTCTCTGTCGTGGCATACCAGTGACACAGATGTTCAGTACCCAACTGCGGTCACTACTATACAGACGACGAAGTTGTGCAGCTCGGTAACTAAGCAGTTCCGACAGCCATCGTGAACAACTGATTGGCGAGGGTGATGATTGTGGCACCCCCTACAATCAGACGTTAATTTTATCCTTAGGATATGCAATCAAAGTTTCGGAAAACCCCTTTAATAGATTTTGCTTGAGCTTGCTGCAATTCACAGTGAAAACATAAGCCATTCTTGCCCTGCTGTTCTCTTTGCACAGCAAGAACCACAGCATTAAATACGAACAAAGAAAACTGATGCTATAAAGTCTCATAAAATATACTTCTTTATTATTAGGTAATAAAAATATTAAATATTAAAAAGGCAGATTGTCCCAAAGAAGATCAATACACACAATGTACGGTATATAAACATAACCCTATAAAAGAGATAAGGTACTCAAAAACCCAAGTCTGTAAGGTATATTCCTAGACTGCCTTCTCTAAGGCTGTTAATTGCGTATTTTCATGCAAAACACCACATAATTGCTGCAAGTGAATAGTAAAATGAGAGCTAACAAGTATGTAGAAAATATGCCCTGGATATATAATGCCTAAGCGCAGCTTCATTGGCCAGCAGTCATGGAGTTTGAGATGCCGCTCATCAAGAGTGACGATTGCACTGTGACTTTTAAAGGACATTTCCCTAATTTAATAAACCCAGATTTAGGTATTAAGAATAAAAACCTATACTAATTTCCCAGACCGGTGATGCTCTTTTGCACTGTCTACTATCTTTGCCAGTCTCTTGGCATAATTAGTGTCAGTTGAGAGTTACAGGGATACAGCAAACACAAATTGACTGAAGCCTTCAAATTTCAACCAAAAAGGAAAGCTTTCAAGAGTCTGAAAGTTGATTTTTCTGTGTGAAAAAAATTTTCACACCAGAAATGACCAAGAAACTGTTGATTGTGTGTGAGGGAGTGATCACTGTGTAAGTAGGCCACCAATATGCATAAATTGCCAGACAACCTGTGACGCTCGTCACTTATCACGGCCAAGCCTTGAGTCAGAATGGTCAAGGAGTCCAAGGTCAGAAGCCAGGAGGGTACGTCATAAACAGAAGGAAGAGACAAAAGCGTAGTCAGGTAACGTTCCGAGGTCAGAATACTAGGAGGATAATGGATCAGAGCTGAAGTGGTTAAACAGGCGGTTAGTCAGAAAGAAGTACCTGGTTACAATAATAATATACTGCAGGATGCAGGTGGCAGTTTTATAACTGTCTTCTGTATACCACTGCGTTCATTCTGCTGTTCCTGAGTGGGGAAACACTCTGCTGACAATGGCTGTTACATCCTATTATATAAAGTGTCACCCCATACTAGGTGCAAATCTGTATTCTTTTTTCATGGCTATTGTTTATTGAGAAATTCTTAAAGGGACTGTTCTTGCTAACTGTAAAACAAGAAGAAAACAGAAAAAAGTTCTTCCCTTCACCAATGCAAACAGGTGTGTTCCAGCTCACCTTAGTTGAGGTTTTCAACAATTCTCAGCATGGAAATGCTACTCTTGCCCTCATGGCCAAAGTCTGCCTAACAAATAGAAGATTTTCCAGCCAGTTCTTGATTAAAATATAAAAAAAACAAAAAAAAACACCTTTATTCCATATAGTAAAAATTGGCACTCAAAATGAATCCAAGTAAATTGTAGTTTCCTAAAAAAAAGTCTGTGGAAACAGCTGGTTGCCATGGCAACCCATGCTTGTATCTGATGTCAGGTCTTCTAACCTATTTCAAGGCAAGTTTCCATTTATCCCTTGCATGCAGACCAAGGTATATGAGTTTGGCTATTGTTCTTATTAATGATGGCTCTTTTCTTAAATCCCTATCCTTTCATCCCAGCCTTGTTTTTCGGATTATGCTTCTCACTTGTAACTGACTCATTGGCATTCCTACCCTAAAAATGGAAAAACTCATACAAGCCATTTCCCCATTTGTTAAATATTCTTTTTTTTTATATAAAGAGAACCTGTTTGGGGATTCATACTGCTTGAACCATGGGCAACATGATTCGGACACTGGTTGCCCTACCTTACTGTAGCTGTGTATGTTTTACTCTGAACTGCTATGGCATTTCAAAGAAAAAATGCTTTGGAAAGCTGTCCGGGGACTATGCATCTTGGATGAGTATTCCAGCAGTTTCGGGTTGTGACCAATCTTTTTCAAGCAATGAATAGGTATAGATAGGCAAGAAGTATGTATAACAACATTTCATCACATTCAATTTCCAAACTTATTAGTGAAATATTACATGTAAAACATTAGTGTATTGTCTGATATCAATCATTCATGATGTGAAACATAGTGCACATACTGTATGTTGTTACAGCATATTAGCATTCAGAATTCATTCAATAATAGAATACATGTATATAAATCCCATTGTGCATTAATAATTTATAAGTATTATCATGTGTTTCATTAGAGGTATGACTTACCCACTTCATTAAAAGGATAATTGTGTACATAAAGCGCAGAACTTGGCATCCAAAACAGGCGACTGCGCATGTCCATGACATCATAATTGGGTAGCCAATCTCGGCGCCCAGAGATCCAGGAAGACTGTGCGCATGATATATAGATAGATATAGATAGATAGATATAGATAGATATTTATTTGTTGCATAATTACGGTAAGTAATGGCTTTTAGAATAGGTTGCCAAAAAACAAACTTTTTAAAGTTTTATTATATTTTTTAAACGTTACAAAACATAAAAATTGCATAGATTTGCCATTGTCACGGGTGTGTCGCGGCGGAGATCGTCGCGATTGCACACCCTGACTTGCACAGCTGAGTTTCTGGTGCTGGGTGTTTTTCAGCACTGAGGGAGTTAATTCTTTCTCTCTCGATGCTGGACAGACCAGCCTCGCCCAGCTGCGATTGATGTTTTGTTAATTAGCTTCCTTCATATACCTGCTGGTCTGCTGGGGAAGTTGCCGGTGAAAGCATTCATTCAGACCAGCAGAGCGGATCGTTTCTGAGAAGACTTAAGCTAAGAGTGCCTGTTGTGGTTTTTCCTCTCCTCGCTTATTGTTTATCTTCTTAACCTTTTGTGTTCCTCTGTAGTGGAAGTTTTGTATGCAAGGCAGTGTTTTCTTTACCCCCTGTCTGTCTCGTTTGTATTTGACTGTGTGTAAGCTGTTGCCTGCCCATTCCCTGTGGTGGTAATCAGGGTCCTTCTCAGGACTAGATTACAGTGGTCAGGGATCTACAGGAGACAGGGTTACGCTGGCGGCCTGGACCTCTGTACCATTAACAGTACCTCCAGGTAGAGGGACTAGTCAGGTCCCCAGTTCAGGGTCAGCATAGACCCCGGTCCACCTCTATCCTGAGACAGCGTTTCACGTGCACAGTATAGACCCACAATACTTTGGATATATTGTCAGGTAAGACATTGCTGGCAGATTCTATGTATTCATGTTGATATTTTCTATAATATGAAATATAGAGTGTTGTCTCTTTAGATATTTGTTACTATCATAGAATATATCTGTTATACGTCGTGACAGCCATTGACACAACCACACTAACACACAGGATGGTAGTGCTCACCTGGGGTGGTTGTGTATAGACACATAACCAATTAAAGCCTTAGAATCCACAGCTGCAGCCCTGTGGCTGGAGGAAAAATTCTTCCGCATAGCAAGAAATTATGGGAGATAGAGATGAACATAAATATTGGAACAGTTCATAGATAAATATTTATTAATTGGCAATCCAGAGAGATAAGCCAGTGGGGTGAATTTTGCCATAGTAACTGCATGAACACGGTCATCGGTGCGGTCGTGCCTAGAACCTTACCTCCTTTTCTGGAGGACTTTGAGGATGTGTTTTCAGAAGAGGGGTGTCAAGAATTACCTCCTCATCGCGCGTATGACTGTGCTATAAAATTGCTTCCTGATGCTAAGTTACCTAAATCTAGGTTATATAACCTTTCTGGTCCTGAGAGGCAAGCTATGAAGGATTATATTTATTCTATCTATTTATTTTATCTATTATGAGAAGCTTGTGGAAGGATATCCCAAACGTTTGACCTAAGTCATTCAGTTTAAGGACAATGGTACCGAATACTAATGAAAAGTATGTAAACTTTTGACTTTGCAGTAAGTAATAAAAATGCCTTAAAACATAATCTCTCTCATTATTTTGGCATTTGGCAAATATTAATAATTATGATAATCCTAATTGACCTAACACGGGAAAGGTTTATTCTGATTTCATGTCAGATATTGAGAAAAACATGCATATGTGTTTTTTTAATATAGTGTATGTAAACTTCTGGATTCAACTGTAGATATCAGTCTATGTGTTCTAAATCACTCATTAAATGCACACATCTGCTTCTTCTGTTTATGTCCGTGTAGGTTGATCAGTACAAGATAAAAGCTTAAATTGAAGAATAATTTAATTTTTAAGACATGTAATGTGAAATATTCCTGTGAGGTGCATGCTATCCTTATTTTATGCATCGTACATACCTCTCTACATTTGTAAAGTTTATTTTTTCTTCACATAGATAGATTTTCTTACATCATGTACATCATACTACTCACTTACAACAAGTATATACAGGTGCTTCTCACAAAATTAGAATATCATCAAAAAGTTAATTTTTTTCATTTCTTCATTAAAAAAAAGTGAAACTCATATTATATAGAGTCATTACAAACAGAGTGATCTATTTAAAGTGTTTATTTTTGTAAATGTTGATGATTATGGCTTACAGCCAATAAAAACCCAAAAGTCATTACCTCAGGAAATTAGAATAATTAACAAAAAACACCTGCAAAGGGTTCCTAAGTGTTTAAAAAAGGTCCCTTAGTCTGTTTCAGTAGGTTCCACAATCATGGTGAAGACTGCTGACTTGACAGATGTCCAGAAGGCAGTCATTGACACACTCCACAAGGAGGGTAAGCCACAAAAGGTTATTGCTAAAGAAGCTGTCTGTTCACAGAGTGCTGTATCCAAGCATATTAATGGAAAATTGAGTGGAAGGAAAAAGTGTGGTAGAAAAAGGTGCACAAGCAACCGGGATAACCGCAGCCTTGAAAGGATTGTTAAGAAAAGGCCATTCAAAAATTGGGGGGAGATTCACAAGGAGTGGACTGCTGCTGGAGTCATTGCTTCAAGAGCCACCACACACAGACATATCCAGGAAATGGGCTACAAGTGTCACATTCCTTGTGTCAAGCCACTCATGACCAATAGACAACGCCAGAAACGTCTTACCTGGGCCAAGGAGAAAAAGAACTGGACTGTTGCTCAGTGGTCCAAGAGGTTGTTTTCAGATGAAAGTAAATTTTGTATTTCATTTGGAAATCTAGGTCCCAGAGTCTGGAGGAAGAGTGGAGAGGCACACAAATCCAAGCAGCTTGAGGTCTACTATAAAGTTTCCACAAGTAGTGATGGTTTGGGGAGCCATGTCATCTGATGGTGTAGGTCAACTGTGTTTTATCAAGACTAAAGTTAGCGCAGTCATCTACCAGGAAATTTTAGAGCACTTCATGCTTCCCTCTGCCGACAAGCTTTTTGGAGATGAAAATTGAATTCTCCAGCAGGACTTGGCACCTGTCCACACTGCCAAAAGTATCATTACCAGGTTTAAAAACAACAGAATCACTGTGCTTGATTGGCGAGCAAACTTGCCTGACCTTAACCCATAGAGAATCTATGGGGTATTGTCAAGAGGAAGAAGAGAGACACCAGACCTAACAATGCAGACGAGCTGAAGGCTGCTATCAAAGCAACCTGGGCTTCCATAACACCTCAGCAGTGCCACAGGCTGATCGCCTCCATGCCACGCCGCATAGATGCAAAAGGAGCCACGACAAGTATTGAGTGCATTTAGTGAACATACATTTCAGTAGGTCAACATTTTGGATTTTAAAATCATTTTTCAAGCTGGTGTTATAAAGTATTCTAATTAACGGAGATAATGACTTTGGGTTTTCATTGTCTGTAATCCATAATCATCAACATGAATAGAAATAAACACGTGAAATAGATCACTCTGTTTGTAATGACTCTATATAATATATGAGTTTCGCTTTTTGTATTGAAGAACTGATAAATTAACTTTTGGATGATGTTCTATGAACATAAATATTGGAACAGTTCATAGATAAATATTTATGTTCATCTCTATCTCCCATAATGACAGTTCTGCTTCACGTCACTTGTCTTATCTATTGCATTGTTTCTGTGCTGTGTTGTGTATAAATATGTGATTCTTCAGATGTTGTATTAGTCTTCGCCTGATGAAGAGACCTGAGTAGTCTCGAAAGCTTGCAATTTGTTACCATCTTTTCAGTTAGCCATTAAAAGGTATCAACCACTGAGGACTCTCAATTCTAAATATTTTTCTATCTACAGGCTAACACGGTACAAAGATATACATCTTCACTGTATCCGCATAGAAATTCACTTTAGTGGAGATATTATGGTACCTGGGTTGCACTTGCAGAAATGAAGAATCCTTGATGGTATAAACTGTTATGATCTGCTACAAGCACTAAGGAAAGGTGGGAATTCTGTCCCTACAATAGGACTGAGCTGGATCCCTACGATGTAACGGGGAACCTGATCCTGCGACCAGACCCGCTAAAGTCCTCAGCTAGTCTGAACGAAGACCTATAGTTGCGAGGGAGGAATCCCTACAAGATCTAGGGACTGGGTGAAAAGGTGGACACCTCCTAACAGAAAGTGTAGCAGGGAATATAAAACAGAAAACAAATACTAAGAGATCATAAGATCAAGCAAAACTGACAGAGTAAGGTACCTAAGCAACTGGCTAGCTTAAGAGTAGATAATACAATGAAGTCCAGCAAAGCCAGAAGGGCGGAGCCAGACTAAATAGGGAAAAAAGGTCATGTGACCAGCAAACTGAAACAAAATCTAACAAGAGGGTTCTAACAGTACCCTCCCTTCTAAGAGGATCCTCCGGATCCCTAGGACTTAGGCTTATCCGGAAACCTCTTGTGAAACGCTCTGACAAGTCTAGACGCAGAAACATCATCCGCCCTCACCCATGAGTTATCCTCGGGTCCATAACCCTTCCAAGCGACGAGGTACTGCAAACCCCCTCTATACCGTCTAGAATTTAGGATGCGGGAAATCTCATATTGCCCGTCCTCCACCACCAGGGGAACAGTGGCCGAGACATCTCCATCTGAGACCTCAGCTTTTTTCAAGAGAGAAACATGAAACACCGGATTAATCTTCCAGGAGGTAGGAAGCTCCAACTTAACAGCAGATTGGTTAATAACCTGAAGCACCTTAAAGGGCCCTACAAACTTGGGACCCAATTTCTTAGACGGAATCCTCAAGCGCAGATTCTTAGAGGACAACCAAACCATGTCACCAATAGCAAACAAAACCTCTTGTCATTTTCTATCAAAATACACTTTGGATCTTTTGTTAGCCTCCTGAAGATTACCACGTACATCAGTCCAAACTCTCTCCAAAACACCAGAAAAATTTTCTCTTCAGGTACAGCCGATCCCAACTTGGAAAATGACCCAAAAGACGGATGTCTCCCAGTACAACAAAAAAAAGGCGAACAACCAGCAGAAGCGGATGTATGATTGTTAAGAGCAAACTCAGCAAGTGGCAGAAACTCAGACCACCCCTCTTGATTATCAGTCACAAAACAACGCAAGAACTGCTCAACATCCTGGTTTTTCCTTTCTGTCTGGCCATTAGACTCAGGATGATATCCGGATGAAAACGACAAATGAACTCCCAACCTGTCACAAAAAGCGCGCCAAAAACGAGCCACAAACTGAGGTCCCCTATCAGAAACAATGTCAGTAGGAACACCATGTAGTCTGACTATTTCCTTGACAAAGGCCTTAGCGAGAGTCTTAGCGCAGGGCAATTTGATGAAAGGAACCAAGTGACACATCTTGCTAAAACGGTCCACGACCACCCAGATGACAGTGAAACCCTCAGAGGGGGGAAGGTCAGTAATAAAGTCCATAGCCAAATGTGTCCAAGGTGCACTAGGGACCTCCAGAGGACAAAGCAACCCCGCAGCAGGAGTATGAGAAGACTTAGATCTAGCACACACAGTGCATTGACACACCCACTTAATGACTTCCTTCTGCCATCCTGGCCACCAAAAACTGCGACCCACAAGTCTCTTGGTCTCAGAGATTCCAGGATGACCTGCCAACCGAGAGTCATGACATTCAACAAACAAATCTCTCCTCAGGGTACCAGGCACAAACAACCTCCCATGCGGCGTGTTAGATGGGGCATTCTCCTGTGCTTTAAGAATCTCATCCTCCAACACGGAGTCCAAAACAGCAATAACAACCCCCTCTTGCAAGATGTTTTCCTCCTCCTCCTCAGTACCCACCATAGGAGAAAAGCTGCGAGACAAAGCATCAGCTTTAACATTTTTAGTACCTGGGATGTAAGTAACAGTAAAATTAAACCGTGAGAAAAACAGTGCCCACCTAGCCTGACGGGCATTCAAGCGTTTGGCAGCATCAAGGTAGATCAGATTTTTATGATCAGTGAAGACTTGAACGGGAAATTCTGCCCCTCCAAAAAATGACGCCAGTGTTCAAATGCGAGTTTAATTGCCAACAATTCCCGATTACCGATATCATAATTTAGTTCAGACTCAGAAAATTTATTTGAAAAAAAAGCACAGGGATGTACTCCATCCGTCTTTGCCTGAGACAACACCGCGCCGACCCCCACAGAAGAAGCATCAACCTCAACCAAAAATGGTTTAGTCACATCAGGCTGCGTAAGGATGGGAGCAGAGCTGAACCTCTCCTTTAGCAACACAAAAGCCTCAATGGCCTCAGTAGTCCACTGAACCGCATCAGCACCTTTCCTGGTGAGATTGGTCAGAGGTTTGGCAATCACAGAAATTTTTTTTATGAATTTCCTATAATAATTGGCGAACCCCAAAAACCTCTGTATTGATTTCACACCAATAGGTCTAGGCCAATCCTGCACAGCTTGCACTTTTACCGGGTCCATCTCAAAACCTTCACTGGAGACAATGTAGCCCAAAAAACTAAGTCTCTGTACAGCGAACTCACATTTTTCTAGTTTGGCAAAAAGTGAATTATCACTCAGTAACTGTAATACTTCACGCACACTCCTCCAATGAGACTCCAAATCCGGTGAATAAATCAAAATGTCATCCAAATACACAACCACACCTCTGCCAATCAAAGGTCTAAGGATGTCATTAATAAGATTCTGAAAAAATACCGGAGCACTGGAAAGTCCAAAGGGCATGACCAGATTCTCAAAATGACCCAGTGGAGTGTTAAACGCAGTCTTCCATTCATCCCCCTCCTTCATGCGCAACAAATTGTATGCCCCTCGAAGATCAATTTTCGAGAACCACTTGGCCCCCACTAACTGATTAAACAAATCAGGAATCAATGGCAGTGGGTAAGGATTGCGTACAGTAATCTTATTAATTTCACGAAAGTCTAGACAAGGCCGTAAACCGCCGTCCTTTTTTTTAACAAAAAAAAATCCAACCGCCACAGGAGATTTGGAAGGCCTAATGTGACCGGCGGCCAAGCTTGTCTGTATGTATTCCTCCAAAGCCTTTCTCTCAGGAATAGTCAAATTAAATAAACGACTTTTAGGAAGAGTCGCTCCAGGGACAAATTCAATTGCACAATCATAATCTCTATGAGGAGGCAATACCTGCGATTCCTTATCAGAAAAAACTTTCCAAAAATCCTGAATAGGTACAGATAACTCCCCCTTAACTACAGCAGCAATACGCCCGTTACAACACTTGTCATAACAGTTAGGACTCCAGGACTTAATTTCATTGGTAGACCAATCCAGTACCGGATGGTGCAATTTTAACCAGGGTAACCCCAAAATCACCGGTGAGGGCAAATTATTCAAAACTACCAAATTCAAATTCTCTTGATGAACACCATTAATAGTAAGAGGAAATTCACAGATATGGTGAGTAACATTTTTCAAGTGAGAACCATCCACAGACACCACATTAATAGGAGAAGATAGAAGTTTGGGTTTTAATTTTAGTTTTTCCAAAAATTTCCCATCAATCACATTGAGAGTTGAACCACAATCCACAAATACCCGAAACTCCATTAATTCCTCCTCACCAGCAGTGGTAGCAGAAAGAAAGACACCTTTATTGTTTAAACAAGCTATGCGGGCAAAACTGACCTCATTTTTTTTTCTCTCTTTATTCATTCGAAGCGCACAGTTCTTAATGAAATGCTCAGATTTACCACAGTAGAAACACAAACCTTGAGCAAATCTGCGTTCTTTTTCTCGAGAGTGAGGTGTCATTGCTCCAATTTCCATCGGCTCTGCAATGTCAGTACATTCCTTCTCCAAACTTGGAGCTGACAAGGCAGATTTACTCTCATTAACCCTTGCACGCAGTCTCCTATCCACCCGTATGGCTAATTGCATAGCCTCTTGCAAGTTACCAGGTATGGGATAAGCAATCAGCAAATCTTTAACCCTTTCACTTAACCCTGCAAGAAATAAACTTTTCAAAGCTGAATCGTTCCAGCCCACCTGAGCGGACCACCTTCGGAAGTGAGTACAATATTTTTCCACATTACCTGATCCCTGTCTCAAACGTCTCAATTCTGTCTCAGCTGATGAAACACGATCCGGATCGTCATACAATAACCCCAAAGCAGAAAAAAAACTATCCACTGATCTAAAGCATGGATCACTAGGCTGCAGAGAAAAGGCCCAGTCCTGAGGTTCTTTGCGCAAAAGTGACATTATGAACCCTATGCGCTTTGATTCATCACCAGAGGATCTGGGTCTCAAACGGAAATACAACAAGCAAGCATTTTTAAAAGAAAAAAAATCTTGTTGTTCACCAAAAAATAAATCAGGCAAACGTACCTTTGGCTCCACGAAATCAGCTCCAGAACAACTACTCACGTGTTGCTGGATTTCAGCCACCTCCAGAGAGAGTCGCTGCAGGCGTTGAGCCAAATCCTGAACCGACACCATAATAGAAACTGAAAATATTTCCTTAGAGATTTTTTTTTTTTTTCTTTGGGCTGGACTTACTGTTATGATCTGCTACAAGCACTAAGGAAAGGTGGGAATTCTGTCCCTACAATAGGACTGAGCTGGATCCCTACGATGTAACGGGGAACCTGATCCTGCGACCAGACCCGCTAAAGTTCTCAGCTAGTCTGAACGAAGACCTATAGTTGCGAGGGAGGAATCCCTACAAGATCTAGGGACTGGGTGAAAAGTTGGACACCTCCTAACAGAAAATGTAGCAGGGAATATAAAACAGAAAACAAATACTAAGAGATCATAAGATCAAGCAAAACTGACAGAGTAAGGCACCTAAGCACCTGGCTAGCTTAAGAGTAGATAATACAATGAAGTCCAGCAAAGCCAGAAGGGCGGAGCCAGACTAAATAGGGAAAAAAGGTCATGTGACCAGCAAACTGAAACAAAATCTAACAAGAGGGTTCTAACATAAAATCTATGTATATAAAATTGAATGTGTGTGTGTATCACCAACCAATCGCGAAGCATCTTTCATTTTACCAGAGCTGTTTAAAAGAAGCTGAGCTGTGATTGGTTGCTATGAGCAACAGTTTTCCTTGCAACCAATCACTAAGCATCTTTCATTTCACCAGAGCTGTTTAAAAGAAGCTGAGCTGTGATTGATTGCTTTTAGCAACAGTTTTCTCACTCCCCGACAACACCTCAGCAGACAGTGACTGGGTGGGAGAAATCTAGCATCCCCGAGAACATAAACTCCCAGCCATTGTCTGCCCCCCAAAAAGGAGCAGAGAGCACATGACAGAAATGAATCACCCCTTCCGTTCCCATGTCCCCATCACACATCCTCCATCCCATAGGCACATCTTCCCTCTTAAAGGGATCTCCGGTATGGAAGTTAGGGCAAATCCATCCTGCACTTTGGTTTGACCCCAGTCCTGTCTTAAAGGGATCCCCAGTATGGAAGTGAGGACAAATCCACTCTGCGCTCTGATTCTGACCCCAGGCCCCTCTTAAAGGGATCCCCGGTATGGTAGTGAGGGCAAATCCACTCTGCGCTTTGGTACTGACCCCAGGCCTCTCTTAAAGGGCTCTCCGGTATGGAAGTTAGGGTAAATCCCTCAGTGCTCACCCCAGGCTTCTATTAAAAGGATCATTGGTATGGAAGTCAGGGCAAATCCACTCAGTGCTCTGGTTCTGACACCAGGCCTCTCTTAAAGGGATCCCCCGGTATGGAAGTTAGGGCCATTCCACTCAGCACTCTGGTTCTGACCCCAGGCTGACGGGATGATGTGGGATATTAGGTAGTAGTTCCGGTGGCTCTGGCTGACTGGATTATGTGAGATATTAGGGGGAGTAGTCCGGTGGCTCTGGCTGACGGGATGATGTGGGATATTAGGGGTAGTAGTCCGGTGGCTATGGCTGAGGGGATGATGTGGGATATTAGGGGTAGTAGTCCGGTGACTTTAACAGGATGATGTGGGATACTAGTAGTCCGGTGGCTCTGGCTGATGGGATGATGTGGGATATTAGGGGTAGTTATCCGGTGGCTATGGCTGATGAGATGATGTGGGATATTAGGGGTAGTTATCCAGTGGCTATGGCTGACGGGATGATGTGGGATATTAAGGGTAGTAGTCCAGTGGCTTTAACAGGATGATGTGGGATACTAGTAGTCCAGTGGCTCTGGCTGACGGGATGTGGGATATTAGGGGTAGTTATCCAGTGGCTATGGCTGACGGGATGATGTGGGATATTAGGGGTAGTTATCCGGTGGCTATGACTGACGAGATGATGTGGGATATTGGGGGTAGTTATCCAGTGGCTATGGCTGACGGGATGATGTGGGATATTAAGGGTAGTAGTCCAGTGGCTTTAACAGGATGATGTGGGATACTAGTAGTCCGGTGGCTCTGGCTGACGGGATGATGTGGGATATTAGGGGTAGTTATCCAGTGGCTATGGCTGACGGGATGATGTGGGATATTAGTAGTCCGGTAGCTCTGGCTGATGGGATTGTGTGGGATATTATAGTGAATGTGGCTATGTGGAGTGTGCGGGGTTATACACTTCACTTTATATATAAATATATATAATCATTATAATTTGTTATAACTAACCGTAGTTAGATACTATGCCCGGGCAGCGCCGGGCTCTTCAGCTAGTATATATATATAATACAACTAACATTGCAAGAAAAAAAAGTCCTCGCATGAATATGTTGATGGAAAAGTAAAAAAGTTATGGCTTTTTGAGGGTGTTGAAGAAGAAATATAGAGATATAGAGGGGGTGCTCACTGCTTAGTAGGTGCTCTGGAAAAATGGTGAGTCAATCAAAAATAATAAACTCCGGCACTCAAGAATTAAAAAAATGATCCAATTTATTGTGGAAAATAAGTTGATTGAACTCAGTGGACCCGCAATATAGGTAATACAGACATGTCTGTTTCTGGGCAAATATGGGCCTCTGGGTGACCGAGTCTGTGATCAGGATTGGACCACAGAGGACTGGAGTAAGGTAATCTTCTCTGATGAGTCTAATTTTCAGTTTTGCCCAACACCTGGTCGTCTAATGATTAGATGGAGACCTGGAGAGGCGTACAAGCCACAGTGTCTTGCACCCACTGTGAAATTTGGTGGAGGATTAGTGATGATCTGGGGATGCTTCAGCAAGGCTGGAATTGGGCAGGTTAATCTTTGCGAAGGATGTATGAATCAAGCCGCATACAAGGTTACCCTGGAAAAATAGTTGATTTCTTCTGCTCAGGCAATGTTCCCCAAATCTGAGGACTGGTTTTTCCAGCATGACAATGCGCCATGCCACACAGCTAGGTCAATCAATGTGTGGATGAAGGACCACCACATCAAATCCCTGTCATGGCCTGTCCAATCTACAGACCTGTACCCCACTGAAAACCTCTGGAATGTAATCAAGAGGAAGATAGATAGTCACAAGCCATCAAGCAAAGACGAACTGCTTACATTTTTGTACCAGGAGTGGCATAATGTCACCCAAAAGCAGTGTGAAAGACTGGTGGAAAACATGCCAAGATGCATGAAAGCTGTGATTAAAAATCATCATTATTCCACAAAATATTGATTTCTGAACTCTTCCTGAGTTAAAACATTAGTATTGTTGTTTCTAAATGATTATGAACTTGTTTTCTTAGCATTATTTGAGGTCTGCAAGCACTGCATTTTTTGTTATTTTGACCATTTCTCATTTTCTGAAAATAAATACAAAATTTATTGCTTGGAAATTCGGAGACTTGTCAGTAGTTTATAGAATAAAAGAGCAATTTACATTTTACTCAAAAATGTACCTATAAAGAGAAAAATCAGACAAACTGAAAATTTGGCAGTGGTCTCTTAATTTTTGCCAGAGCTGTATATGATATCTACATACAAACTGAGCATCTAATTTATGACCCTTTTTACGTCTACCTATCCTCCAGATGTATACATTACCTCACTACTGGCATACATCCTTTTCAAATAAATATCACACCTCCACTTCATCTGTACTTTTCTTTCACCTAAATGTCATGGCCAAAGGTGTTAGCACCCCCAAGTGTTCCAGAAAATGAAATATATCTCCCAGAAAATTCTTGCAATTACACATGTTTTGCTATAAACATATTTATTTCCTTTGTGTGTATTGAAGCAACACAAAAAACAGAGAAAAAAGGAAAATTTAACATCATTTCACACAAAACGCCCAAAAATGGGCAAGACAAAATTGTTGGCACCTTTCCAAAATTGTGGGTAAACAACTTTATTTCAAGCACATGATGCTTGTTCAAACTCACCTGTAGCACGTAACAGGTGTGGGCCATATTAAAATGACACCTGAAACCAGATAAAAAGGAGAGAAGCTGACTCAATCATTACATTGTGAGTCTGTGTGTGCCACACTAAGCAAGGGGAACAGTAAAAGGAAATGAGAACTGTCTGAGGACTTGAGAACCAAAATTGTTGAAAAATATCAACAATCTCAAGGTTTCAAGTCCATCTGCAGAGATCTTGATGTTCCTTTGTCCGTGGTGAGAAACATAACCTAGAAGTTTAGAGCCATGGCACTATAGCTAATCTCGATGGATGTGGATGGCAGAGACAAATTGCTGAAAGGTTGCAACGCAGGATAGTCCAGATGGTGGATAAGCAGCCCCATCAAGTTCCAAAGAAATTCAAGATGTCCTACAGGCTCAGAGTACATCAGTGTCAGCACAAACTATTCGTCGACATTTGAATGAAATGAAACATTATTACAGGAGACCCAGGAGCACTGCTGACACAGAGACACAAAAAAGTTAGACTGCAGTTTGCCAAAATGTACGTGAGTAGGCCAAAATCCTTCTGGGAAAATGTCCTGTGGACAGATGAGACCAAGATATCATTCTACTGTTCACCGAAAACAGAATGAGGCCTACAAAGAAAAGAACATAGTACCGACAGTCAAATATGGTGGAGGTTCAAAGATGTTTTGGGTCTGTTTTGCAGTCTCTGGCACTGGATGCTTTGACTGTGTGCAAGGCATCATAAAATCTGAAGATTACCAAAGGATTTTGTGTTGCAATGTAGTGCCCAGTTTTAGAAAGCTGGGTTTGAGTCTTAAGTCATGGATCTTCCAGCAGGAGAAGAAGCACCCAGAAATGGATGGAAACAAAGTGCTGGAGAGTTTTGAAGTGGCCAGCAATGAGTCTGGTTCTAAATCCTATTGAAAACCTGAGGAGAGATCTTAAAATTGCTGCTGGGAGATGGCATCCTTCAAATATGAGAGACCCAAGAGCATGTGCAAAAGAAGAGTGGTCCAAAATTCCTGTGGTTATCGGAAGTAATTGATTGCAGTTATTTAAATTCCAAAGGCTGTGCAACCAAATATTAAGCTGAGGGTGCAAACCATTTTGTCAAGCCAATTTTTAAGGTTTTTGTGTGAAATTGTGTTCAATTTGCCCTTTTTCTTTGTGTTTGTGTGTGGTTCCAATACCCCAAAAAAATAAACATGTCCAACAAAACGTGTAATTGCAATAATTTTCTGGGAGAAATACTTCATTTTCTGGAACAATTTCAAGGGTGCCAATATTTTTGGCCATGACTGTACATCTCCACCATATATAACCTAACTACATGAATACACTTTTTCAGACTCTGTTATAACTAGATAAACTGCCGAGGATGCTGTCAACCGAAGTGGGGACCCACAGTTATTTCCTCTGACACATGAAGGAATAAAAAAAGAAAAAAAAGTCTGACACGCAGCACTTTCAATCAGGCATTAGGAGACAAACATATGGCATAAATGTATATTATAAACTTACACTTTGGGCGGAGGAGAGAATTGAAGGTGTTGAATAACTGTTTAGGGTTGTGAGACAGGGAGGATATGAGAGATTAGAAGTAGGTTTGTTTTGATGCTGCGAGTGTGGCCTTGAAAGTAGTGAGGGTCTGTTTGAATGTGATGAAGTCCTCATTGGAGTGGGATCTTTTCCATCTCCGCTCAGCAGCCCTGGAAGCTCGCCTCAGTTCTTTGGTCAGGCTGGTGTGCCAGGGTTATCTGTTAATTTTGCGAGTTTTGGTATGTGTGAGAGGGGCAACTGATGTAGTGTTATATAGAGCGGCAGCAGCATCCGCATTGTGTAGGGAACTTATGTCTGTAAGAGGGAGGAGGGATTCAGACAGTGAGTGTAGATTGAGATGTTTAAGATTTCTGCGAGGGTGTGCAAGTTTGTGGGGTGGGGATTGTGGACCTGGAGAGGTGAGGGAAGAGAAAGTAAGTAGGTTGTGGTCAAAAAGAGGAAGAGGTGAGTTAGAGAGGCTAGATAGGGAGCCGAGGCGGGTGAAGATGAGGTCTAGTGCGTGGCCATCTTTGTG
The DNA here is from genome assembly GCA_033576555.1 of Oophaga sylvatica. Classification (NCBI taxonomy): domain Eukaryota; kingdom Metazoa; phylum Chordata; class Amphibia; order Anura; family Dendrobatidae; genus Oophaga; species Oophaga sylvatica. Next base: position 211,037,117 of record JARQOD010000002.1, read on the forward strand.
AGTGGCTGCAGAAGACCATTGAGTGAGCCTGAAGGAGGAAGTGAGGGATAGAAGTTTAGTGGCAGCTGAGAGGGAAATGTCAATGGGGATGTTGAAGTCGCCCAAGATGATAGTGGGGATGTTAGTGGAAAGGAAATGAAGTAGCCAGGTGGTGAAGTGGTCAAAGATGGTGGTGGCTGGCCCTGGGGGGGCGGTAAGTAACAGCTAGTTGAAGGTTGGAGGGGGAGTAGATGTGCACAGAGTGCACCTCAAAGGAAGGGAGGGTAACAGAGGGTGGCAATGGGATTGGGGTGAAGGAGCAGTTATCTGACAGGAGAAAACCAACTCCTCCACCATGCTTGCTGCTGGGGCGGGGGGTGTGGGAAAGGTGGATGTTGTTTGGATATTGTTGTGAGGTCTTTTGTGACCTCTTGGATGAGTAGTCGCTGTGCTCTTTGGGTAATTTTGGTCTGCCAGCTACTCCTTGGAAGGTTCACTACTGATCCTTGGTTACACCATTTGTGGATAATAGCCCTCACTGTGGTTCAAAGTCCCAAAGCTTTAGAAATGGCGTTATAAAATTTTCCAGACTGATAGACCTCAATTACTTTGTTTCAGAATTTATTTGGATAGTAGCATGATGTCTAGCTTTTGAGGACCTTTTGGTCTACTTCACTTTGTCAGGCAGGTCCTATTTAAGTGATTTCTTGATTGAGAACAGGCATGCTCCCAAAGATGTGATAAACCACAGTTTATGTTTTAAGGGGGGTGGGGGCAATCACTTTTTTCACACAGGGTCCTGTAGGTTTGGAGTTCTTTTTCCCTTAATAATAAAGACCTTCATTTAAAAACTGCATTTTGTGTTTACTTGTGCTATCTTTATCTAATATTACATTTGCTTGGTGATCTGAAACACTTAAGTGAGACAAACATGCAAAAGAATAGGAAATCAGAAAGGGGCCATGCGTCTGCACAGACGTAGTCTGCACAGGCTTATTATTTCAAATCCCATATTTCAAAGTACAGATTTCTAATTACAACACTCTGAATTAGACTAGAATTCTAGAATGCATTTGGCCACTCATCGCTCCTGCAATATCATCTGTACCACTATAATCAAGCTGTTTCTCCTCTTCCCACAGGTATGCACCGAATTTCCCCAGCTTTTCCCAACTCCTCATTGTATTTTGTGAACTGCATTAACTCTGTCAGGTATGCATCGAATTTCCCCAGCTTTTCCCAACTCCTCATTGTATTTTGTGAACTGCATTAACTCTGTCTGGTATGCATTGCTTACCCTACCTCTTCCATCCATAATGTACTCCATTCCTGCTGTGTCTTCCATGCCTATCTCTGAGTGTGCAGTCCATCCCCCCTTTTTCTCACCTTTGGGTAACTCTGAACATGTGGTGCAGCTAATCACGCCCACATCCCCTGTGGCGCCCTGAGGGTCCAGTCACCACAGAGATGCTGCATCGCACCCAGCGGTGTGACACCTGACTCTCAGGTAAGGAGGAAGCACCCCATTGACTCCCACCACCTGCATCCAACATTCACTATGCTGGCTGAGCACAGGTGGACCCTTCGGGAGGATGCTCTGACTCAGGCTGGTTAGAACAGGGTGTAGCTAGTTGGGTGGAGCTTAGGCAGCACTTAGGCTGCGTGTTAGATTAGAGATCAGTGTAGTGTCAGGCAGTCAGTGAGTGGGTACTGGACTGTCCTGCTGCTCCTTTGAGTTCATCTCAGGGAGCCTTGCTGTGAGAGCGAAAGGGTCCAGGGCGAGACAGCAATTGGAGCTGTGCCCCCATCATGAAGAAGGAAGGACCAGGCGAACATCGGGGAACGGTCCCTAGATTAGCGGGAAGGCTCAGGCTCCGCTAGTAACACCGACAACAGTGGTCACTTCACGGGGCCACTAGCCACCATAATCTCACCGGAAGGAAGCTTAGGGGTCAAGTATGTGCAGAGCATCTAGGGCCGTGACCTGTTAACTGAAAGGATCCAATACTCCCTTGTCCGAGGGCTCTGTGGTGGCGCGGTGCAAGGAAGTGAGGAGAGTTAGCACCTAGAGAGAAGAAGCCGGAAAGGAACATACTGAAAGGGGAGTCTTTGGAAGTGCGACTAACTTACCTGAGGGTTGCTGGACCACTCTCTTGGAGGACACAGTGCCCGGCTGGTATCTGTATGCGCATAACAGACTGAGTAAAACCTTGAAACTGCAACAGAACTGTTTCCCTGATTATTCCAGCGACGCACACTCCCCTCTGCTACATCCCTCTGCACCATCGCTACTTCTCTCATGTACCTGCCCTGGAAGGACACAGTCTCACCTGTAGGAGACTTTACATCTAGCTGCACAACACCATCCCTTCCAGAGGACCTGCACAGCAGCGCTGGTCCCCCTGACCATAGAATCATAGAATCATAGAATGGTAGAGTTGGAAGGGACCTCCTGGGTCATCTGGTCCAACCCCCTGCTCAAAGCAGGATTCTCTAAATCATCCCAGACAGATGTCTATCCAGCCTCTGTTTGAAGACTTCCATTGAAGGAGAACTCACCACCTCTTGTGGCAGCCTGTTCCACTCATTGATCACCCTAACTGTCAAAAAGTTTTTTCTAATATCTAATCTGTGTCTCCTCCCATTCAGTTTCATCCCATTGCTTCTAGTCTTTCCTTGCGCAAATGAGAATAAAGATGATCCTTCTACAATGTGACAGCCCTTGAGATATTTGTAGACAGCTATTAAGTCTCCTCTCAGTCTTCTTTTTTGCAAGCTAAACATTCCCAAATCCTGCAACCGTTCCTCATAGGACATGGTTTGCAGACCGGTCACCATTCTGGTGGCTCTTCTCTGAACTTGCTCCAGTTTGTTGATGTCTTTTTTAAAATGTGGTGCCCAAAACTGGACACAGTATTCCAGATGAGGTCTGACCAAAGAGGAGTAGAGGGCAATAATGACCTCACGTGATCTAGACTGTATGCTTCTGTTGATACATCCTAGAATTGCATTTGCCTTTTTTGCTGCTGCATCACACTGTTGACTCATGTTAAGTCTGTGATCAATTAGTATACCCAAGTCTTTTTCACATGTGCTGTTACTTAGCCCTATTCCTCCCATTTTGTATATGCTTTTTTCATTTTTATTGCCCAGATGTAGTACTTTGCATTTTTCCCTGTTAAAATCCATTCTGTTAGTTGCTGCCCACTGCTCCAGTTTATGTATATCTTTTTGAATCCTCTCTCTCTCTCTTAGTATTAGCTACCCCTCCTAGCTTTGTGTCATCAGCAAATTTGATCAGTTTACCCTCAATTCCTTCATCTAAATCATTGATAAAGATGTTGAACAATACAGGGCCCAAAACAGAGCCTTGTGGTACCCCACTTGAGACATTCTTCCAACTGGATGTGCAGCCATTTACAACCACTCTTTGGGTCCGATCACTAAGCCAGTTATGAATCCACCTAACAGTTGCCTTGTCCATTCCATACTTAGTCATTTTTTCAATAAGGATTGTGTGAGATACTTTGTCAAATGCTTTGCTGAAGTCAAGATATACTATATCTACAGCATTTCCCTGATCCACCCAGTCAGTGATTCTGTCATAGAAGGAAATTAAGTTAGTCTGACATGACTTATTAGTTACAAACCCATGCTGACTCTGTTTAATCACTTCATTCTTATCCAAGGTACTTGCATACATGTTCTTTAATAATTTGTTCAAAGATCTTTCCTGGTATAGAAGTCAGACTCACCGGCCTGTAGTTCCCTGGGTCCACCTTCTTCCCCTTTTTGAAGATAGGAACAACATTTGCTCTTCTCCAGTCTTCTGGGACTTCTCCTGTTCTCCAAGAATTTTCAAAGATTATGGACAGTGGTTCAAGAATTTCTTCTGCTATCTCCTTCAGTACCCTGGGGTGTAATTCATCTGGACCTGGAGACTTGAATTCACTTAGGTTAGCTAAGTGTTTCCTCACTGTCTTTCTGTTTATAGATATCCTTGATTCTTCTATTCCTTTAATAGGACAGTGAAGATCAGTTGATGTTACATTTCCTTTCTGAGAGAAAACAGATGCAAAATAGGAATTTAAAAGTTCAGCCTTCTCAACATCCTGACTTACCATTTCATCATTTTCATCCTGTAAAAATCCTATAGCATCTTTGACTTTTCTTTTACTTTTGACGTATCCCCAAAATCCTTTTTTGTTGCTTTTGACGTCACTTGCAAGCCTTAATTCATTGTCAGCTTTAGATAATCTGATTTGTGCCCTGCAGGTTCTGCAGACGGCATTATATTCTTCTTTAGATATGCCTCCCTCTTTCCATTTGATAAACATTTCTTTCTTCCTTTTTAGCATGTGTTTAAGTTCTATGTTCATCCATCCTGGTTTCCTTAAATGCTTCCCATTCTTCCCTCTTTTCGGAATTGTTAACGATTGTGCTTTGAGAATCTCATTTTTCAAAATTTTCCATCCTTCCTGAACATTTTTGTCCTTAAGGATATCCAGCCATTGGATCCCTCCAATTCTCTTTCTGAGTTCCTTAAAATCTGCCTTTCTGAAATCTAACCTTGACGTCTGAGTCTTCACAGGTCTTCCTCCTCTTGTTATCCAAAATTCTAAAATAGCATGGTCACTACCTCCTAGGGTCCCAGCCACTCTTACCTCCTCCACCATTTCCTCCCTGTTTATGAGGATTAGATCCAAGGTAGCAGATCCCCTTGTTTTCTCCATTACCTTTTGGAAGATAAAGTTGTCAGCAGAGAGGATAAGAATTTCCTGGACCTGTTAGTTTTGCCTGAGAGAGATTCCCAACAAATGTCTGGATAGTTGAAATCTCCCATGACCACTATGTCATATTTTTTGGAGAACTTGGCCATTTGATGCATAAAGAGTTCATCCATATCTTCAGCTTGCACAGGCGGCCTGTAGTAAATGCCTACAATGGTGTCCTTTCCATTGTTCTGTCCTTGTATTCTTACCCAAACAGTTTCCACAGAACTCCCAGTCTCTGAAGCTTCAATCTCTGTGCAGATATACGCTTTTCTAACATACAATGCAACACCTCCTCCTCGTTTATCAAGTCTGTTTCTTGCAAATAAGTTGTAACCTTCTAGCCTTGTATTCCAATCATGTGTATCGTCCCACCAAGTCTCAGTGATTCCAATGACATCATATTTCTTCTCCTGCGTTAGTAGCTCCAGTTCTCCTTGTTTGTTGCCCATGCTTTGTGCATTCGTATAGAAACACTTTAGTTTGTGATTGGTTTCTCTTTCTTCAATATTTTTATTATGTAGATTTTTTTGTCTTTGTTCTTCCCCTTCACTTCTAATAGCAGAGTTCTCAATAGCATTTGTCAGGTGTATGGCTTTTGCTGGCGTTTTGCTTCCCTTCCCACATTGTTCTAGTTTAAAGCTCTCCTGATGAGTGTAGCAAGGCGACTTCCAAATACATGTTTTCCAGTCTTCCAGGTGCTACAGGTGGCGTCACGAATCATCATACGAACACTTATCCCCTGTAAATATCCCCATTTATAGTGAGCGCCCAGGGCCATGGACCGAGCCGTGGCTGCCCGTGACATCCCCCATAGAAGTCGACGGGCTCGGTGCCGAGTACCCCACGGCCCTGGCGGGTGGCTCACCCCCCTCACAGCTGATCCACCTCAGTCCCAGATATATTCAGGGCCATGCGTCTGCAGAGACATAGTCTGCACAGGCTTATTATTTCAAATCCCATATTTCAAATTACAGATTTCTAATTACAACACTCTGAATTAGACTAGAATTGGACTGGAATTTGACTGCAAGGTAACGGACTATAACCCCACAACAATGTTTCGACTTCTTCTCACTTTCACCCCCATACTTCTCTATTTTGCCCGATCTCCTGTAATCCCCCACCTAGTCAGGAACTAGTCATTTCCCCCTCCATCCTCCCCAGCCACCTCACCTTCTCCTCAGAACTGTTCCTCTACATACAAGCCTCTCTGTCCAGACACACACGGCCACACCATGGCTTATCCTGCTCCCACCTTCTAACACTCTGTCTGTTACTCCTCATTGCTGGCGACGTATCCCCAAATCCTGGTCCTCCTCAACACATCCCCACACTCATTTCTAACACCCTGCCACGATCCTCTACACGTTTCTGCAACCATGATAACCTCATACCCATTCAGCCAGCCCCCACTACTCCGGTCCCCCTACCTGGAGCACTATGGAATGCACGCTCAGTCTGCAATAAACTGTCATTTATCCACGACCTCTTCATCACCAACAAACTCTCCTTCCTTGCTATCACTGAAACCTGGCTCACCCCCTCTAGCTGCAGTCTCTTATGGCGGATTCCATCTCTCTCACACCCCCCGCCCCAGCAAGAAACATGATGGAGGAGTTGGCTTGCTCCTCTCCAATTCCTGCTCCTTTACCCCACTTCCTCTCCCACCCTCCGCTACCCTGCCCTCGTTTCAGGTGCACTCCATCCGCATCTACTCCCCTTCCAACCTCCAGCTAGCTGTCCTCTACCGCCCCCAGAACTAGCCATCTCCACCTTTCTCGATCACTTCACCACCTGGCTGCTTCATTTCCTCTCTGCTGACATCCCCACTATCATCATGGGTGACTTTAACATCCCCATTGACACTTCCACCTCCGCTGCCTCCAAACTTCTATCGCTCACTGCCTTCTTTGGCCTCACTCAATGGTCCTCTGCGGCCACTCACAAAGATGGTCACACACTGGACCTTATCTTCACCCGCCTCTGCTCCCTTACTAATCTCACTAACTCACCCCTGCCCCTGTCTGACCACAACCTACTGACATTTTCCTCCCTCTCCTCTCCTAGCACACAACCCCCATTCCACAAACTCGCTCATCCTCACAGAAATCTCAAACACCTCAACTTACAATCGCTCTCTGAGTCCCTCCTCCCTCTTACAGACATAGCCTCACTTCATGACACAGATGCTGCTGCCACCTTTTATAACACCACAATAACAGCAGCACTTGATTCGGCAGCCCCCTCGCACATAGCAAAACTCACACAATCAACAGGCAGCCCTGGCTGACCAGCCTCACCAAAGAACTGAGACGGGCTTCCAGGGTTGCTGAGCGGAGATGGAAGAAATCCCGCTCTGCTGAGCACTTAACCGCATGCAAGCAGTCCCTCACCAGCTTCAAGTCCACACTCACTGCCGCAAAGCAAACTTACTTCTCATCTCTCATATCCTCCCTGTCTCACAACCCTAAACAGCTCTTCAACACTTTCAATTATCTACTCCGTCCCCCACCACCTCCCCCTCTCATCTCATTACTGCTGAAGATTTTGTCTCCTTTTTCAAGCAGAAGATTGATACGATCAGGGAAAGCTTTGGCCCACAGCCCCCAATGCCCCTCTTAGCTGCTCAGCCCTGTTCCTCCAAAACCAACTTCTCCACCATGACAGAAGATCAGCTCTCCACCCTCCTTTCAAGATCACACCTCACCACTTGCACACTTGACCCGCTCCAGTCCCACCTCATCCCTAACCTCGCCACAGTCTTCATCCCTACTCTAACACACCTCTTCAACCTCTCACTTACAAATGGTGTGTTCCCCTCATCCTTCAAACATGCCTCAATCACACCCATCCTCAAAAAGTCCTCCCTTGACCCATCCTCTGCGTCTAGCTATCGCCCGATATCTCTTCTCTCTTATGCCTCAAAACTACTGGAACAGCATGTCCATCTTGAACTATCCTTCCACATCTCCTCTTGCTCCCTCTTTGACCGCTTGCAATCAGGCTTCCGATTGCATCACTCAACTGAAACTGCCCTAACTAAAGTCACCAACGACCTATTAACAGCCAAGAGCAAGCGACACTACTCTGTCCTCCTTCTCCTGGACCTGTCTTCTGCCTTCAACACTGTGGACCACTCCCTCCTGCTCCAGATTCTCTCATCTCTGGGCATCACAGGCTTGGCCCTATCCTGGATCTCATCATATCTAACAGATTGAACATTCAGTGTCTCCTTCTCCCACACCACCTCCTCACCTCGCCCCCTCTCTGTCGGTGTTCCTCAAGGCTCAGTTCTAGGACCCCTACTCTTCTCCATCTACACCTTCGGCTTGGGACAGCTCATAGAATCCCACGGTTTGCAGTATCATCTCTATGCCGAAGACACGCAGATCTACCTATCTGGACCTGACCTGACCGCCTTACTGACAAAAATCCCACACTGTCTGTCCGCTATTTCAGCTTTCTTTTCTGCTCGCTTTCTAAAACTGAACATGGACAAAACAGAATTCATCATCTTCCCCCATCTCACTCTACCCCTCCACCAGATCTATCCCTCAATGTCAATGGCTGCTCACTTTCCCCGGTCCCACATGCTCAGTGCCTCAGGGTGATCCTCGACTCAGCCCTTTCTTTCAAGCCACATATCCAAACTCTAGCCTCCTCCTGCCGTCTCAAACTCAAAAATATTTCCCCGATCCGTGCATTCCTTGACCACGACACACAAAAACACTAGTGCATGCCCTTATCATCTCCCGCCTCGACTACTGCAACTGAGTCGCCCGCCAGGGCCGTGGGGTACTCGGCACCGAGCCCGTTAACCTCTATGGGGAATGTCACGGTAGCTGCAGCTCGGTCCGTGGCCCTGGGCGCTCACTATAAATGGGGATATTTACAGGGGATTAGTGTTCGTGTAGTTTGTCGTGACGCCACCTGTAGTACCTGGTCAGGGTGACCAGCGCTGCTGTGCAGGTCCTCTGGAAGGGATGGTGTTGTGCCGCTAGATGATAAGTCTTCTACAGGTAAGACTGTATCCTCCCAGGGCAGGTACATGAAAGGTAAAGCAATGGTGCAGGAGAGATGTAGCAGAGTGGAGTGTGCGTCGCTAGAATAATCAGGAAACAGTTCTGTTGCAGTTTCAAAGGTTTACTCACAGTCTGTTATGCGCAGTACAGATTCCAGCTGGGTACTGTGTCCTTCCAGTGAGTAGTCCAGCAACCCTCGGGTAGATCGGTCACACTCCCAAAGACTCCCTTTATGTTCCTTTCCGGCTTCTTGGTGCTACACTGCTTACTCCCTCTGCACCTCCCTACCACAGAGCCCTCGGACGAGGTAGTATTGGATCCTTTCAGTTTACAGGTACGACCCGATGTCCCGGTGCACGGCTCTCCTCTTCACGGAGACTGGGACACCGTCGGATGCCTGGACGTACTTGATCCCTAGGCTTCCTCCCGGATGGGAATATGGCAGCTAGTGGCCCTTGAAGAGTCCCACTATACTCGGTGTTACTAGTGGCGTTGAACTGACCCACCAGTCTAGGGACCGTTCCCCGATATTTGCCTGGTTCTTCCTTCTTCAGGATGGGGGCACAGCTTCAATTGCTGTCTCAGCCCAGGGCCCTTTCACTCTCTCAGCAAGGCTCCCTGAGGTGAACTCAGGAGAGCTGCAGATCAGGCCAGTACCCACTTCACTGCCTGCCTGTCTCCAACTGAAACTAAACTAACACGCAGCACAAGGCTGCCTCAACCCCTCCCATCCATCTAGCTACACCCTGTTCTAACCAGCCTGAGCTAGACCATCCCATTGGGTCCACCTACACTCAGCTGGCATAGTGTACTGATGAATGCAGTGGTTGGAGTCAATGGGGTGCTTCCTCCTTACCTGAGAGTCAGGTGTCACACCGCTGGGTGCGATGCAACATCTCTGTGGCGACTGGACCCTCAGGGCGCCACACAACCTCCTACTCTCTTGCCTCCCCTCTAGCACTCTGGCACCACTCCAATCCATCCTACATTCTGCTGCCCGACTAATCCACCTGTCTCCCCGTTATTCCCAGCCTCTCCCCTATGCCAAGCCCTTCATTGGCTTCCTATCATCCAGAGGCACCAGTTCAAAACCCTAACTATGACATACAAAGCCATCCACAACCTTCTCCTCCATACATCTGTGACATGGTCTCCCGTTACTTACCCTCGCGCAACCTTCGATCGTCTCAAGATCTCCTTCTCTACTCTCCCCTTATCTCTTCTTCCCACAACCGCATACAAGACTTCTCCCATGCCTCCCCTATACTCTGGAATTCTCTACCCCAACACATCAGACTCTCGCCTACCATGGAAATCTTCAAAAAGAACCTGAAGACCTACCTCTTCCGACAAGCCTACAACCAGCAGTGATCCTCAGTCTACTGAACCGCCGCACGACCAGTTCTACCCTCTCCTAGTGTATCCTCACCCATCCCTGCAGATTGTGAGCCTTCACGGGCAGGGTCCTCTCTCCTCCTGTACTTATGTGTGTCCTGTATTGCTCATATTTATTTACGTGTCCATATTCTCCCCCTCTCACATGTAAAGCGCCATGGAATAAATGGCGCTATAAAAATGAATAATAATAATAATAAAAAGGGGAAAAAACACTTTTTCACCCAACTGTATACAAAATATACAAAAAAGTACAAAATATACAATGTAGCTAAATTATCTAAAATAACTTTTATTTTAAGAGTATTCTACGAATATATTTACCAAACACGCAATGAAAGTGACACGATTCCTCCACTTAGTGAATGATTGTTATACTGTACTATGGAAACTGGTTCATGCTGAGTTATCAGTATTTTGATTGACAGCTCAGCTGTCGAATCTTATGATGGGCGTGCTGTGCTGTCGGTGCTTTGATTGACCGCTTGGCTGTCCAATCTGTGACTGGGAGATGTGGGACTTTCTCCAGGTGTCCTGTGTTCTGGAGATTGCCCAAGGTATTTAACTGAGGTGTCTGCCCCTGAGGCCTGCCAGATGTAGTTTGTGCTTCCTTGTGAGTGCTTGCCCGATTTTGTTGTTCTGAGTTCTGATCTTATGCTGCCTGACCCTTTGGACCTTGTTCTGACTACCCCCTTGTCCTGTCCTTTTGTTTGATCTTTTATCTCCTGGTATTTAGACCTTTGGACCATGACCTGTGTACACCTTTGTCTTTGCCCTTGGTTATCTATATGTAATCTTGGTACTGACTCCGGAACGTCTGACTTCACTGCCTCACGGTATGACCGTGAGTAGTATCACAGAAAGCAGATAATACATTCATGTAGTCCATCTCTCTTATCTACATCAGATTATCTACATTAAGCCATTTTCTGGATGATTTTTCCTATGAGAGTTTTAAGCCCTTTGGTCCAAAGCAATCCAAATAATAACTCACGTCTCCAGAGGTCTCTATATGTGGAGAAGGAGTGGAGTACAATGGATATGATTTTTAGGGTGTTGAATTCACCATTATGTACCATAGACAAATGACGTGATCTGCTATGATTTTTTTATATTATGTCTGATATTATATCTATTCTTATTAATCCTTTTCCTCAGTGACATGGTTGTTCTGCCCACATATTGTATGCCACACGCACATTCGAACACATAAATTACAAACTCACTCCCAAATATAAAAAGTGTTTAACCCCTTTGCGACATGCGCCGTACTAGTACTGCTCTGCGGGAGGTGAGTTTGTGCCAGCTGCGGTACTAGTACAGCGCCGCGATCGCGCTGCCTCATGCTGAGCGCCGTGGCGATCGCGTGCAGGTGTCAGCTGTATGTGACAGCTGACACCCCACAGCAACGTCCATGATCGGTACTAGCACCAATCGTGGGCATTTAACCCCTCTGATGCAGCTGTCAGTAGTGACAGCGGCATAGAGAAGCATCGCGCAGGGAGGGGGCTCCCTGCGCACTTCCATCAGAACAACACGATGCGATCGAGTTGTTCTGATGGTCTACATGGAGACCCCCTGGCACCAAGATGGCCGCAGGGTCCTTCCGGGTCCTGCAGGGAAAGTGGCTTGTGAGCGCCTGCTGAGAGCAGGCGCTGGCATGCTTCCTTACCTGCCTGTCAGATCCTGATCTGATACTCTGCAGTGCAGAGTATCAGATCAGCGATATGATGTTATCTAGTGATGTCCTATACTGGGACAATGTAATAAAGTTAAAAATAAAATATTATAAGTGTAAAAAATATTAAAAAAAATCCCTAAAGAAAAAAAAAAAGGAATAAATATTTTTCCAATAAATACATTTATTTATGTAAATAAAAAAATCAATAAAAGTACACATATTTGGTATCGCCGCGTCCTTAATGAACCGTACTATAAAACTGTTCCACTTGTTAACCCTTCAGTGAACACAGTAAAAAAACATAAAAATAGAGGCAAAAACAATGCTTTATCATCATACTGCCGAACAAAAAGTGCAATAAAATGTGATCAAAAAGACGAATACAAATGAAAATGGTACCACTGAAAACCTCATCTTGTCCCGTCATACAAGTCCATCGGCAGAAAAATAAAAAAAAAGTTATAGCTCTCAGACTAAAGCGATGCCAAAATAATTATTTTTCTATAAAATAGTTTTTATTGTGTAAAAGCACCAAAACATAAAAAAATGAAATAAATGAGGCATCGTTGTAATCATACCGACCCGAAGTATAAAGCTGCCTTACCAATTTTGCCACACGCGGAATGGTATAAAAAAACAAAACAATTCCTGAATTGCTGGTTTTTGTTAATTTTGTCTCCGAAAAATCGGAATAGAAAGCAATCAAAAAATTTCATGTGCTCAAAAATGGTACCAATAGAAACATCATCTCGTCCTGCAAAAAACAAGCCATAACATGACTCTGTCGGCCGAAATATGAAAAATTATAGCTCTCAAAATATGGTGACACAAAAACTAGTTTTCGCAATAAAAAGCGTCTTTTAGTGTGTGACAGCTGCCACACATAAAAACCCGATATAACTCTGATATCGCTGTAATCGCACCGACCCAAAGAATAAAGTCGCCTAATCACTTATACCACACAAGGAAAGGCATAAAAAATAAATAAAACCAATTCTTCACATGCTGTTGATTTTTTCATTCTGTCTCCCTAAGATTGCAGGCTCGGTACACATTTATTCTGCGCTCTGCGCTTACTTCGGGGTGTCCGCGTAAATCTCTGAAATACGTGATTCAGACAGAATCTTTGGCTGAAGATTCCCTATAATGAGGCAGATGGAGGCACTGTTGACGCCGTCTGATCTGTGATCCACGGTGTCTGTCTTTTTAGGATTGCATAAAAGTGCCGTCAGCCACAGTTTTGTGCACTTCTGAAAAGAAGGACACCATAGATCAGAAGCCAGACGGAGTCCAGAGTAACTCTGCTGCCTCATCACAGTGAATGGATCCATCAGGGCGGTTTCACTCAGAGATTTTGATGGAAACCCCAAAGTAAGTGGTCAGCTTAAAGTGCCGGATAACTTTGATCCCAAACGTTATGTAAAATGTTCCCATTAAAAGCTTCCACTCAATCCACAAAAAAAGCAAGTCTCTACTCAGATCTGTCATCTGTTAATGGAAATATAGGCAGCTGCCACGTTACTGGTAGCACAATGGCTCTGGAAAAGCGAAACGGTTCCTCACCCACCAAAAGAAATTCAGCAAATTCTCCGCTCCCAAATCCAAATGTCCCCCTATCTTCTGAGCCACAGTGTGCCTAAACCATATATAGCGAACACATGTTTGGCATTTCTGCAGTGATGAGAGCCCACCTAATTCCCAGGTGCATGTCTCCAGAAGCACGGGCTGGGCATAAACGTACTGGTGACTGCAACGTACTGGTCTCTACAGTTTACTGGTCACTACAATGGCAGTTGGCAATTTTCACTCGGCAACATTCATTGCTGCTGCTGCTTGTTTCTGGAAAACACCCATGGAGTTAAAATTGTCAGTACATTTGTAGATAAATTCTCAAAGGGTAATAATTTCCAAAATGGGGTCACTTGAGGGGGATTCGGCTTTTCTAGCACTTAGGGCTCTTTACATGGAATCCACAAACTAGTCTACGAAAAACTGCGCTACAGGAAGCAAATAGCGCTCTGTCCGTCCCGAGTCACTCCATACGGCAAAGTAGTACTGTACAGCCACATATGGGGTATTTCTACATTCAGCAGAAATTGTGGGACAAATTCTGGTGCCATTTTTACCCATTTCCCAATGTGAAATTGTAAAACTTGGGGATAACACACAATTTTGGCGGTAAAATGTAAATTATTTTTTCTTCACTGCCCAATGGTATAAAAGTTGTGACACACCTGTGGTGTCAATATAATCACTGCACCCCTAGACGAATTCATTGAGAGGTTTATTTTGCAAAATGGGGTCACTTATGGGGGTTCTGCTGTTCCGGCACCTCAGGGGCTCTGCCAATGTAACATGGCACCCTCAAACTAGTGCAGCAAAATCTGCACTGTTATATGGTGTTACTTCCCTTCACATATGGGGTATCGGTGAACTCAGGAGAAATTGCCCAACAAACTTTGGGGTCCATTTTCTCCTTTTGCCCTTGTGAAAATACAAAATTTGTAGCTAAAAAAAGATTTTTGTGGGAAAAAAGTGATTTTTTTATTTTCACGGCTTAATGTTATAAACTTCTGTGAAGAACCTTGGGGTTCAAGGTGCTCAATACACATCTAGATAAGGTCCCAAAGGGGTCTAGTTTCCAAAATGGTGTCACTTATGGGGGGGTTTCCACTGTTTAGTCACATCAGCGGCTCTTCAAACGCGGCATGGCGTCCGCTAATTATTCCATCAAATTTTGCATTCAAAAAGTCAAATGGCACTCCTTCCCTTCCAAGCCTTGCTGTGCACTCAAATAGTTGTTTTCCTCCACATGTTGGGTTTTGGCATACTCAGGAGAAATTGCAACAAATTTTATGGCACAATTTCTCCTTTTACCCCTATGAAAATGCAAAATTTGGAGCTAAAAAGATTTATTTGGGAAAAATTTTGATTTTTTATTTTCACGGCTCTACGTTATAAAACTTCTGTGAAGCACCTTGGGGGTTCAAGGTGCTCAATACACATCTAGATAAGTTCCCTAAGTGTCTAGTTTCCAAAATGGCGTCATTTGTGGGGGTTTCCACTGTTTAGGTACATCAGGGGCTCTCCAAACACGACATGGCAAACCCCTCATTATTCCAGCATATTTTACATTCAAAAAGTCAAATGGTGCTCCTTCCCTTCCGAGCCCTGCCATGTGCCCAAACAGTAGATTTCCCCACATATGGGGTATTGGCATGCTCAGGAGAAATTGCACAACAAAATGTATGGTCCATTTTCTCCTGTTACACTTGCGAAAGTAAACAAAAAATTAAGTCTAAAGGAAAATTTTTGTGAAAGAAAAGTAAATGTTTATTTTTTCCTTCCACATTCCAAAAATTCCTGTGAAGTACCCAAGGGTTAATAAACTTCTTTGAGTACCTTGAGGGGTGCAGTTTTTAGAATGGTGTCATTTTGGGGTATTTTCTGTCATATAGGCCCCCTCAAAGTCACTGCAAGTATGAGGTGGTCCCTAAAAAAAAATGGTTTTGCAAATTTTTTTGTAAAAATGAGAAATCGCTGGTCAACTTTTTAACCTTACAACTTCCTAACAAAAGAAAATTATATTTCCAAAATTGTAGACATGTGGTAAATGTTATTTTATTAACTATTTTGTGCGATATGACTTGATTTAGGGCATAAAAAAGAAAACGTTTTAAAATTGTGAAATTTTTAACATTTTT
>JARQOD010000002.1:211052772-211160360 GCA_033576555.1 Oophaga sylvatica
AAAATTTACCCCAGGCATTGGAATCTATGAGATTGCGGGCCCGGGATAACCCCGAATAGAGGCAGCCATGGAGCGTTCCTACGTTGGTCCTAGACGCCTCTTTCACACCCTTTGAAAAAACTAATACAAAAAAAGATAAAAATAGGAAAGCACCCCCCCCCCGGAGCAAACCCCCAAAGATAATAGAAAGCCCCCCAAACATGAAATTGGCGGTTAGACAAGGGGGAAATTTACTGACACAAAAAGAAAATAGTATGAGAAAACGCTGGGGCCCAAACATTAAATAGAAAAGGATGGGAAAGGTACTTATGCAATCCCAGAAAACCCTGAAAGGCACCAACTCTACTAATTTCAAAATCCCCTGAGATAAAAACACCTTACCCCCAAAATTAGTTCTCTGGAAAAAAAAATTTTAAAAACAGCAGCCACTAAAAAAAAACTGGAAAAAGAAAAAAGGTAAAAAAACACAGTGGCTGGACTAAACTGAGGGGCAGAACCCCCCGGGAGGGGCCCCTAAAGGGCCCCCCACAAAGTGCAGGAAAATGCAAAAATAAGCAAAAACAAAAAATAAGAAATTGTCTTATCTGATAGCGGGAGATGCAGACACACACAGCGGGCAAAAAAGGGGAAACAAAAAAAAGGATTCAGACCAAAACCCAATTGATAAACCGGCAACCCTGGGGGAAAAATGACCCCCTTACATAAGACCAATCAGTAACACCTGACTCCCAGTCCTCACAACCCTTTCACAGTACCGCTTGAAACCCCACCAGAGGGAGCCCCCGCTCAAAACCCCATCTCAAACCCATTCACAACACAATTCTGCGTTGAAAAAGTCAAACGGCGCTCCTTCCCTTCCAAACTCTGCCATGCACCCAAACAGTGGTTTACCCCACATATGGGGTATCAGCGCACTCAGGACAAATTGCACAATAACTTTTGGAGTCTTGTTTCCCTTGGGAAAATAAAAATTGGGGTGAAAAGATCAATTTTGTGGAAAAAATATGATTTTTTAATTTTACAGCTCTACGTTATAAACTTGTGTGAAGCACTTGGGGGTTCAAATTGCTCACCAAAGATCTAGATAAGTTCCTTAGGGGGTCTAGTTTCCCAAATGGGGTCACTTGTGGGGGGTTTCCACTGTTTAGGCACATCAGGGGCTCTCCAAATGCAACATAGCGTCCAATCTCAATTCCAGCCAATTTTGGTTGGAAAAAGTCAAATGGTGCTCCTTCCATTCCGAACTCTGCCATGCGCCCAAACAGTGGTTCCCCCTCACATATGAGGTATCAGCATACTCAGGACAAATTGGACAACAAATTTTGTGGTCCAATTTCTCCTGTTACCTATGGGAAAATAAAAAATTAGTGACTAAGAGATAATTTTTGTGGGAAAAAAATAGGATTTTTTATTTTCATGCCCGGGCATTATAAACTTGTGTGAAGCACTTGGGGGTTCAAAGCGCTCACCAAAGATCTAGATAAGTTCCTTAGGGGTCTAGCTTCCAAAATGGGGTCACTTGTGGGGGGTTTCCACTGTTTAGGCTCATCTGGGGCACTACAAACGGAACATGCCCCCATCAATGTTTGCATTCCAAAACGTTACTGCTTCCTTTCCAAGCCCTGCCGTACGCCCAAACAGTTTCCCCCCCCCCACATATGGGTATCAGCGTACTCAGGACAAATTGGACAACAAGTTTTGGGGTCCAATTTCCTTGGGAAAAATCAAAAATTTGGGACTAAAAAAATCATTTTTGTGGAAAATTGTTTTGTTTTTTTTCACACCCAGGCATTATAAACTTTTGTGAAACACTTTGGGGTTCAAAGTGCTCACAACAGATCTAGATAAGTTCCTTAGGGGGTCTAGTTTCCAAAATGGTGTCACTTGTGGGGGGTTTCCACTGTTTAGGCGTATCAGGGGCTCTCCAAACACGACATGGCGTCCAATCTCAACTCCAGCCAATTTTAGTTTGAAAAAGTCAAACGTCGCTCCTTCCCTTACGAGCTCTGCCGTGTGCCCAAACAGTGGTTTTCCCCCACATATGGGGTATTGGCGTACTCAGGAGAAATTGCACAACAACTTTATCTGCCCATTTTCTCCTTTTACCCTTGTGAAAATAAAAAAAAGTTTGTAAAAGATCATTTTTGTGGCTAAAAAGTTAAATATTAATTTTTTCCATCCACCTGAAGGGTTATTAAACTTCTTGAATGTAGTTTTGAGTAGCTTGAGGGGTGCAGTTTTTATAATGGTGTCACTTTTGGGTATTTTCTGCTATATAGACCCGTCAAAGTGACTTCAAATGTGAGGTGGTCCCTAAAAAAATGGCTTTGTAAATTTTGTTGTAAAAATGAGAAATCACTGGTCAACTTTTAACCCTTATAATTTCCTAACAAAGAAAAATTTTGGTTCCAAAATTGTGCTGATATAAAGTATACATGTGGGAAATGTTATTTCTTAACTATTTTGTGTGACATATTTCTCTGTTTTAAGGGAAAAAAAATTCAAAGTTTGAAAATTGCAAAATTTTCAAAATTTTCGCCATATTTGCGTTTTTTCAAAAATAAACGCAAGTTATATCGAATAAATTTTACCACTAACATGAAGTACAATATGTCACGAGAAAACAATCTCAGAATTGCGAAGATCCGTTGAAGCGTTCCAGAGTTATAACCTCATAAAGAGACAGTGGTCAGAATTGTAAAAATTGGCCCGGTCATTAACGTGCAAACCACCCTTGGGGGTGAAGGGTTAATGGCCTGCAGCGCCTCCTGCAGGTTAAGGGCATAGTCTCTGACAGTGTCCTGGGGTTTCTGTCTGCAGCTGAAAAATCGCATCTTTATTTCTGAAGCAGTACGGGTGTCAAAAGTTTCCTTTAGCTTAGCAAAAATGTCTTGTACTGTCTTTTCATCAGTAGCTGGCCAAGATTTAACTTCTCTCTGGGCAGCGCCACTGAGTTGACTTATAAGTATACTGACTTTCTGCTCCTCTGACATAGGGTAAATGTCAAACATGCTGTGCAACTTCCCCTTAAAGTCACTCAAGGTGTGCGATTCACCATTGTACTGTGGCAGCCATGTTGCACCCGGTATATAAGGCATGGTGAGAGGCAATATGGGAGCTGCAGCCGCGGCAACTTGAGCGTCGCCGTGATTAGACATCTTCCCCCCCTAGTTAACCTTTGCAGGGGTGCGACTCACCGCTTCAGTTGCTGCAGGTCGTTGCTCCTGTAGAACTTTAGGCACGCACGGTGATCCTGTTCGTGACGCCAGGAAATTGTTGCGCCTGAGGGGCCGTGGGGTACTCGCACCGAGCCTGTTGACCTCTACTGGGGATGTCACGGCGGCGACGACCCGGTCCGTGGCCCCAGGCGGTCAATTTAAAAGGGGATATATTTACAAGGGATAAAGTTTATTTAGTGATTCGTGACGCCAGTTGGAGTGTTCGACTGTATTATAGCCGACACTGCAGAGGATCTCTGGGGAAGTAGATGGTGATGGCAGTGCAGATGTAAAACCCTCTCCAACCAGGGCAAGTCCCCCCAGAGATGGTGATATAAGTAGAAGGCACTGAGTAATGAAGCAGGAGACACGGAAAGTCACTTTAACATTTACTGGAGTCCTGTTGCAGTTCATAAAATATATTACAACTCTCACAGTTTACAGTTTGCTCCGGGTAATGGGAGTTAACTTTCTCTGCCAGGGCTCAGTGTATCCTCCTGCTATCTAATCCCTTCTGGGACCAAGGCTTGCTGGGGTTTTGAACTTCCCAGTGTCGCTTCTACTCACTGTGTATTTCTCCTTCAGCCACATACAGCTTGAATCCTTTTTGAATCAGCTTGTACTGAAGACTCTTCACTGATCCTGGTCACTGCTGTAAGTCTGAGGGAAAAAACACCTACTGCTGGTTGTGTAAACCCACGCAGTCCCTCAGCTTATCATTCAGCTTTAGAAGCCTGAATGAACTAGGGGCTGGCTCCCTGTTTGCTAGATCACACTTAGGGATCACCCATATGAGTAATGGCGTCCCCAGCGTTCCTCTATCTTCTCCTCACACCGAACAACAACTCAGCTCCTCCCCTTTCCTAATTAGGGTATGTCTACCAAGCTCATAGCTTCAGACCAGTAAGGGAGTGAGACAAATTATGTGTACCTGCCTAGCAGAGAAGCATAACTCCCATTGCTTACAACACACATATAAAACAGTACACTTTTAACCCTTTTTGTGGCGAATAAGATGCAGGGCGCCACATAAACATCTCCAGATAACTATACAAGTATCTATAGATAAATACCTGTACTATATGTAAACATCAAGAGATAACTATACAAGTATCTATAGATAAATACCTGTACTACATGTAAACATCTCCAGATAACTATACAAGTATCTATAGATAAATACCTGTACTACATGTAAACATCTCCAGATAACTATACAAGTATCTATAGATAAATACCTGTACTACATGTAAACATCTCCAGATAACTATACAAGTATCTATAGATAAATACCTGTACTACATGTAAACATCTCCAGATAACTATACAAGTATCTATAGATAAATACCTCTACTACATGTAAACATCTCCAGATAACTATACAAGTATATACAGATAAATACCTGTACTACATGTAAACATCTCCAGATAACTATACAAGTATCTATAGATAAATACCTGTACTACATGTAAACATCTCCAGATAACTATACAAGTATCTATAGATAAATACCTGTACTATATGTAAACATCTAGAGATAACTATACAAGTATCTATAGATAAATACCTGTACTATATGCAAACATCTCCAGATAACTACAAGTACCTATAGATAAAAACCTCTTCTACATGTACAGTGGCATGAAAAAGTTTTGGCACCCGTGGTCAAAATTACTGTTATTGTAAACAGTTGTCACGATTCATCTTTGGATTCGTGGCAGCTCTAGTTCCGCTATAATTTAAATGTAGCTTTTTTCCTTTTGCTACAGCAAGGTTTAATGTCTTTTTTCTTTATGGCAACTGATTGTTGCTAGTCAGCTGATGTGGATGGTGACCACTTCCACCATCCTTTAAAAAGGCATATGACTCATCAGCTGACTATCGGTGATAGAGTAATCTATGTTGACCAAACCTGGAGTAAAGAGCTCTCTGGTTGCAGTAGTGAATCCTCTGTTTTTGTGGAGTGCATGGTCTTGGTGCCTACCCTCTGCTGTGTGGTGCTTCGCAGCGGAGACAGTTGTTAAGTATAAGTTCCCCTCTATCTGTCTATCTTGTGTTTGTCACTCTCCCGGTGTTGTTCATCATCTGCAGTGGTGAGGCTAGCATCCTTGCCAGCCAGTGCACTAGCCAGGGATTAGTGAGGTGGTGACAATCCGGGACTAGGTATGTGATGGCAACGGGGGGAAGGACCTGCTTAAGGCATTAGGGGAGTCTAGGGACAGGCTCAGGTTGGAGCTCAGGCCCTACTGTTAGGGCCTTCCTCATCCCATTCCATCAAGTTGTAGGAATAAGTTGTGCCATTCGCTGGGCCTAACCTTGTCTGTCGTGACAACAGTTAAGCAAGTTGAAGATGAAATGATTTCTAAAAGGTGTAAAGGTAAAGATGACACATTTCCTATTTTAGGCAAAAAAAATACATTGTAATTTTTTACATTTTAAAAATCACAAAAAGGAAAATGGGCTGATGCTAAAGTTGGGGCACCCTTGGAGATTTGTGTGCTCAGATAACTTTGGACAAGGTTTCAGACTTTAAATAGCCTGTTAGGATTATGGCCTGTTCACTATCATCGCTAGGAAAGGACAAGTGATGCAAATTTCCCAGCTTTCCTAGTGTTCTTTAGTCTTGTGCCAATAAACAACATCCATGGGTTCTTCTAAGCAGCTGTCTAGCACTCTGAAAATGAAAATGATGGTGGCAGGAGAAGAAGGCTATAAGAAGACAGCAAAGCATTTTGAAGTTGCCCTTTCCTCACCTTTCCGAAAGGTAATTAAGTAATGGCAGTTAACAGAAACAGTGGGGGTCAAGATAAGATCTGGTAGACCAAGCAAATTTCAGTGAGAGATGCTTTTAGGATTGCTAGAAAAGCATGGCGTCTACAAATGGGTAATAATCCTAAACACATGTCAAAATCCACAATAGAGTACATTAAAAGGCACAAGCTGAAGATTTTACAATGGCCCTCACAGTCCCCTAATCTGAACATAATTGAAAATCTGTGGCTAGACCTCAAAATAGCAGTGCATGCAAGACAACCCAGGAAGGAAGAATGATGAAAATCCCTCAAACAAGAATTGAAAGACTCTGGCTACAAAAAGTGTTTCAAAAGGTGGTACTACTATGTATTAACCATGCAGGGTGCCCAAATTTTTGCATCGACCTATTTTCCTTTTCGTAATTTTTAAAATGCCAAAAATTTGAATGTTTTTTGTTTGCCTAAAATACAAAGTAAATGTGTCATCTTTAACTTTAGGCTTGCTAAAGATCATTCCATCTTCAATGTGCTTAACTATTCACAGTAACAGTAATTTTGACCAGAGGTACCCAAACTTTTACATACCACTGTAGATAAAAACTTCTATGCAGACATCTGCAGGTAAGTACCAGTATGAAATAACATGAAACATCTACCAAAGATAAATAGCAGTACCTAACTTCAGGGCCCCGGCAGCAGCTGGCACAATACTTACCTCTCCCCGTGCCTCCGCTGCCGCAGCTCCAGGGTGCAGGGGGCGCCTGCGCTTCCTCTCACAGCAGCGCCGCTGAATGACGTCATCATTCAGCGGCCGGCTGTGGCAGAGAGCGCGCGGACGCCGGACAGGTGAGATGTGATGTGTGTGTGTGTGTGTATCAGTGTGTGTGTATGTAGTGCGGTGCTTTGTGTGTGTGTATGTATGTGAGAGAGTGCTTGTGTGCTGCCGTGCTGTCTGTGTGATGGTGGTGGGGGAGGGCAGTGATGATGATGATGGGGAGGCATTGATGATAATGGGGAGGCGATGATGATGATCGGGAGGCATTGATGATAATTGGGAGGCATTGGTGATAATGGGGAGGCAATGATGATGATGGGAGGAGATGATTATGATGGGGAGGCATTGATGATAATGCGGAGGCATTGATGATAATGGGGAGGCGATGATGATGATGGGGAGGCATTGATGATAATGGGGAGGCATTGATGATAATGGGGAGGCAATGATGATGATGGGGAGGCAATGATGATGATGAGGAGGCAATGATGATTATGGGCAGGTATTGATGATGATGGGGAGGCAATGAAGATGATGGGGAGACAATGATGATGATGGGGAGGCAATGATGATGATGAGGAGGCAATGATGATGATGAGGAGGCAATGATGATGAGGGGGAGGAAGTGATGTTTATGGGGAGGCAATGATGATGATGGGCAGGCATTGATGATGATGGGGAGGCAATGATGATGATGGGGAGGCAATGATGATGATGGGGAGGCAATGATGATGATGAGGAGGAAATGATGATGAGGGAGGCAATGATGATGATGAGGAGACAATGATGATGAGGGGGAGGAAGTGATGTTGATGGGGAGGCGATGATGATGATGGGCAGGCATTGATGATGATGGGGAGGCAATGATGATGATAATGGGGAGTCTTTCCACAGCGCCCTTTCCTGAGCCGTAACAGTGCAGAACACAGCAGAGGAGAGCTCCATATTTTGTATGGAGCATTATATGGGGACCAGTATCCTGTATGGAGCATTATATGGGGACCAGTATCCTGTATGGAGCATTATATTGGGTCCAGTATTCTGTATGGAGCATTATTTTGGGTCCAGTATTCTGTATGGAGCATTATATGGAGGATGGTGGGGTGACATCCTGCATGGGGTATTATATGGGTGATGAGGTGGAGACTATGTGATGCCCATAATATTGTATGGAGGACTGTACTGTCCAGTCTGTACTGTGCGCTGCGAGGATTTGGCGGTTTTTGAGCTATTGTACAATTTACAATAGATATCAGTCATGTAATGAAAGAAGTGAAGTATTTGGCATTGTACTGTACCTATATTTCTCTGCCGTATCTGTGCATCATGAATCATGGTCTGTGTTAAAGGGGCCAACTGAGGCTCTTTCGCCCGGGGCCCATAAAATCCTGGAGCCGGCCCTGCCTAACTTCATTTATATATTTCAAGATAAATACCTGAAAAGGGTGCTAATACATTTTGTTCAGGCTTTTTTAAAATACAGAACAAGAAGTGGTTTCAAATAAAGATGAGCATTAGTATAGCTGGGTTACTTGTTGCAACTGAAATATGTTTTTTAACAAACACATAAAGATGCACTCTGTAGTGCTATAGCATGTACACATGAAATATATGACATTTGAATTCCATTACTGCTCTAAATAATAAGAAAAAATGGAGATGCTTAGCACATAATTTGACCAATTCATGTGGGCCCAGCAACCAACGACAAGGCGATCTCCAGTTGCTTGAAACCTATCTAATGTGAATCCTCTCCTAGGCTGATGCCTGCATTTATGAGTAGGTAGGTCCCTGCTGCAATTAAAACTTATACAGGCTTCCTTTTGTCTGAGTCAGTGTGTTTGTTCGTGAGCTTTTACACTTTATATACTTGAAAATGTTTAACCAAAAGTTAAAGTATTATTAGAGAATAATATTGGTTGACAACGTATAAATGACTTTAATAAATTTAACCCCTTTATTCCATTCGATGTCCTATTCCATCCATGTGCCCTGGGACTTAATTCCCAAAGACGGAATAGTACGTCACATGCGATCAGCTGCGCTCCCAGGGGGAGCGCAGCTGATCGCGGCCGGGTGTCAGCTGATTATCACAGCTGACACCCGGCATTATGTGCCAGAAGCAGTCACAGACCGCTCCCGGCACATTAAGCCCTGGCACACTGCGATCAAAGATGATCACAGTGTACCGGCGGTATAGGGAAGCATCGCACAGGGAGAGGGCTCCCTGCGTGCTCCCCTGAGACCCTCAGAACAGCGCAATGCATCACGCTGTTCCGAGGGACACTCCTCCCTGCAGGACCTGGATCCAAGATGGCCGCAGGGTCCTTCCGGGTCCTGCAGGGAGGCAGCTTCCTCAGTGCCTGCTGAGAGCAGGTGCTGAGACAGCCTGCAGCAGTGACTGTCACATCGCCGATCTGACCTTGTACAGTGATGTCCCACCTTGGGACAAAGTAAATAAGTAAAAAAAATAAAAAATACAAGTGTAAAAAAATTCCTAAATAATGAAAAAAAAAAATATTCCCCAATAAATTAATTTCTTCATGTAAATAAAAACAAACAAACAATAAAAGTACACATATTTGGTATCACCGCGTCCGTCACGACCCGCCCTATAAACCTGTCCCCCTAGCTAACCCCTTTAGTGAACCCCTTAAAAAAACGGAAAAAAAACAATGATTTATCATCATACTGCCGAACAAAAAGTAGATTAACAAGCGATCAAAAAGACTGATATAAATAAACATGGTACCTCTGAAAACGTCATCTTGTCCCGCAAAAAACGAGCCACCATACAGCATCATCAGCGAAAAACAAAAAAGTTATAGCTCGCAGAATAAAGCGATGCAAAAATATTTATTTTTTTATATATAAACGTTTTTATTGTATAAAAGCGCCAAAACATAAAAAAATGATATAAATGAAGTATCACTGTAATAGTACAAACCTGAAGAATAAAACCGCTATATCAATTTTACCACACGCGAAACGGTATAAACGCCCCCCCCCAAAAGAAATTCATCAATTGCTGGTTTTTGTTCATTCTGCCTCCCAAAAATTGTAATAAAAAGTGATCAAAAAATGTCATGTGCCCAAAAATGGTACCAATAAAACATCAACTCGTCCCGCAAAAAATACGCCCTCACATGACCCTGTTGGCCAAAATATGGAAAAATTATAGCCCTCAAAATGTGGTGATGCAAAAACTATTTTTTGCAATACAAAGCATTTTTAGCGTGTGACATCTGCCAAACATAAAAACCCGGTATAAATAGTAAATCAAACCCCCTTTATCACCCCCTTAGTTATGGAAAAATAATAAAATTGAAAAAATGTATTTATTTCCATTTTCCCATTAGGGTTAGGGTTAGGGTTGGGGCTAAAGTTAGGGTTAGAGTTGGGGCTAAAGTTAGGGTTAGGGTTGGGATTAGGGTTAGGGGTGTGTTAGGGTTTGGTTTGTGGTTAGGGTTATGATTAGGGTTGGGACTAGGGTTAGGGGTGTGTTGGGGTTAGTGTTGGAGTTAGAATTGGGGGTTTCCACTGTTTAGGCACATCAGGTGCTCTCCAAACGTGACATGGCGTCTGATCTCAATTCCAGCCAATTCGGCGTTGAAAAAGTCAAACGATGCTCCTTCCCTTCTGAGCTCTGCCATGCGCCCAAACAGTAGTTTACCCCCACATATGGGGTATCAGCGTACTCAGGAATTATTGCACAATAACTCTTGGGGTCCAATTTCTTCTGTAACCCTTGGGAAAATAAAAATTGGGGGCTAAAATATCATTTTTGTGGAAAAAAATATGATTTTTTATTTTTATGGCTCTACTTTATAAACTTCTGTGAAGCACTTGGGGGTTCAAAGTTCTCACCACACATCTAGATAAGTTTCTTTGAGGGTCTAGTTTCCAAAATGGGGTCACTTGTGGGGTTTCCACTGTTTAGGCATATAAGGGGCTCTCCAAACGCGACAAGATGCCCGCAGACTATTCCATCAAAGTCTGCAATGCAAAACGTCACTACTTTCCTTCCGAGCCCCGATGTGTGCCCATACAGTAGTTTTCTCCCACATATAGGGTATCAGCGTACTCAGGACAAATTGAACAACAACTTTTGGGGTCCAATTTTGACTGTTACCCTTGGGAAAATAAAAAACTGGGGACTAAAAGATCATGTTTGTGGAAAAAATATGATTTTTTTTTATTTTCAAGCCCGGGAGTTATAAACTTCTGTGAAGCACTTGGGGGATCAAAGTGCTCACCACACATCTAGATAAGTTCCTTTGGGGGTCTAGGTTCCAAAATGGGGTCACTTGTGGGGGGTTTCCACTGTTTAGGCACATCAGGGGCTCTCCAAATGCGACATGACATCCGCAGACCATTCCATCAAAGTCTGCATTACTAAGCATCACTACTTCTATTCCGAGCCCCGTAGTGTGCCCATACAGTAGTTTTCTCCCACACGTAGGGTATCAGCGTACTCAGGACAAATTTTTGGGGTCCAATTTCTCCCGATACCCTTGGGAAAATAAAAAATTGGTGACTAAAAGATCATTTTTGTGGGAAAAAAATAGGCTCTTTTATTTTCATAGCTTCAAAGGAGAAGACAGATAGCTCTCACCAATCTTGCAAATTCAGTCTTTATTCGACACAAAAGAATGTCATGGTCTGGAGGGAGAAATAGGGAGTGTGCAGCGGCAGACGACGGCCATTTCGCGCTCTCAGTGCTTCAACGGGTCAATGTCACTTTTGGGTATTTTCTGCCATATAGACCCCTCAAAGTGACTTCAAATGTGAGGTGGTCCCTAAAAAAATGGTTTTGTATAATTTGTTGTAAAAATGAGAAATCGCTGGTCAACTTTTAACCCTTATAACTTTGTAACAAAAAAAAATTTTGGTTCCAAAATTGTGCTGATGTAAAGTAGACATGTGGGAAATGTTATTTATTAACTATTTTGTGTGACATATTTCTCTGTTTTAAGGGAATAAAAATTCAAATTTTGAAAATTGCTAAATTTTCCAAATTTTCGCCATATTTCCATTTTTTTCATAAATAACCGCAAGTTATAGCGAACAAATTTTACCACTATCATGAAGTACAATATGTCACGACAAAAGATTCTCAGAATCGCTAAGATCCGTTGAAGCATTCCAGAGTTATAGCCTCAAAGAGACAGTGGTCAGAATTGTAAAAATTGTCCCGGTCATTAACGTGCAAACCACCCTTGGGGGTTAAGGGGTTAAAATGGCTATTTTTTTTCTTTTTCTGTAAAAATTGAAAAAGGTAATTAAATAAAAATTTAAATTTAAAAGAAAAACTGCTACAGGCTGGTGGATTCAGTGCTTGGTCATGGAGCCAATATACAGTGGGTTTGGAAAGTATTTTCAGACCCCTTTAAATTTTTCACTCTTTGTTTCATTGCAGCCATTTGGTAAATGCAAAAAAGTTCATTTTTTCTCATTAATGTACACCCTGCACACCATCTTTACTGAAAAAAACTAGAAATGTGCAAATTTTTGCAAATTTATTAAAAAAGAAAAACTGAAATATCACATGGTCATAAGTATTCAGACCCTTTGCTCAGTATTGAGTAGAGGCACCCTTTTGAGCTAATACAGCCATGAGTCTTCTTGGGAATGATGCAACAAGTTTTTCACACCTGGATTTGGGGATCCTCTGCCATTCTTCCTTGCAGATCCTCTCCAGTTCCATCAGGTTGGATGGTGAACGTTTGTAGACAGCCATTTTTAGGTCTCTCCAGAGATGCTCAATTGGGTTTAGGTCAGGGCTTTGGCTGGCCCAGTCAAGAATGGTCACAGATAGGGTTGAGCATTCCGATACTGCAAATATCGGGTATCGGCCGATATTGGCTGTATCGGAATTCCGATTCCGAGTTCCGATATTTTCGTCATATCGGATACCGGAATCGGGATGTCACTGTCACTGTCAGTGTCGTCTGTCGGGTCTGTCAGGAGTCAGCGGCACTTACCTGGCAGAAGATCTCCGGCGGTCACGGGCTGGACTGCTTCATGGCCGCCATCCTCTTCTCCCCGGCGGTCACATGCAGTTTCTCGCGATAACTGCAGTGACTGCTGGGTAATCCCGGCCGTAAAGCAGTCAGTCCGATGACGTCACCGCCGGGGAAGCAGGTAATCAGCTGTGCTGCGTTGCAATGACAGGCTCTGCCTGTCATTGCGATGTAGCAGAGCTGGATCGTCGTGGGACTGTCGTTATGGACTGCGTCGGACAGGTGGTATACTGTTGGTTTGTTTTTTTTATTTTTTTACAGGAGATCGATGGCGTCGCAGGAATGAGAGAGTAATAAAAAAAATGAAAACTGTGTTGTCTCTTTTATTTCATTAAAAGACTTTTTTCTTGCTTTGTCTTTTTTTTTACACATTTAAAAACTTTGGGATTAATAATGGATCGGTGTCTTATTGACGCCTCTCCATTATTAACCGGGCTTATTGTCACCGTGCAATCAACGGTGACATTAACCCCTTATTACCCCACTTGCCACCGCTACAGGGCAGTGGGAAGAGCCGGGTAAAGTGCCACAATTGGCACATCTTTTGATGCGCCAAATGTGGGGCTGCTGTAGCCTGGTATTATCAGGCTGTTGAGGGCCAAAATCCATGGGCCTTGACAGTCTTTTAATACCAGGCCGCAGCAGTCTGCATTTTACTTGGCTGGTTAACAAAAATAGGGGGACCCCTACGCCGTTTTTTTTTCGAGGGGATCCCCTATTTTTGTTAACCAGCCAAGCTAAGCAGACTGCTGTGGCCTGGTATGATCAGGCTTGCAAGGTCCATGGATATTGGATCCTTACCAGCCTGAAAAACCAGGCCTCAGCGGTCTGCTTCATCTGGCTGGTTAACAAAAATAGGGGGGACCCCACGCCAATTTTTTTCGAGGGATCCCCTATTTTTGTTAATCAGCCAAGATATGCAGACTGCTGTGGCCTGGTATTATCAGGCTGGCAAGGTCCATGGATCTTGGCTCCTTAACAGCCTGAAAAACCAGGCCTCAGCGGTCTGCTTCATCTGGCTGGTTAACAAAAATAGGGGGGACCCCACGCCAATTTTTTTCGAGGGGATCCCCTATTTTTGTTAATCAGCCAAGATATGCAGACTGCTGTGGCCTGGTATTATCAGGCTGGCAAGGTCCATGGATCTTGGCTCCTTAACAGCCTGAAAATCCAGGCCTCAGCGGTCTGCTTCATCTGGCTGGTTAACAAAAATAGGGGGACCCCACGCCATTTTTTTCTAGAAGGGAACCCCTATTTTTGTTAACCAGTTCCCTCTGACGTCACTGATGGTGTCCCTGGCTGACCTGAAGTGAAAGTGGAAAGCAATCAATTAAGCTTTCCACTTCCTCTCCTGTCAGCCAGGAGAGGAACTCATTCATTTGGGGGTTTACTGTGAGGCTGCAGCATTAGCTGCGGTCCCTGCAGTAAACATTAACCCTTTCTGAAGGATTACACCGTGGGACCTGACTGTGCATCGGATTGGTAAGAATAATTTTGCTTTATTATTTTATTTTTATTACAGGAAATGGTTTTAGCAGGTAAATAAAATATGGTCAAAAACTGTGTGATTATTTCATTAAACTTCTTTTTTATTAAAGTGTGTGTGTTTGATTTTTCTTTCATACAATAGGATTAATAATTGATAGTTGTCTAATTGACAGCTCTCAATTATTAACCTGGCTTAAAGTGACCTTTCAATTGCAAGGTCATTTTAACCCCTTATTAACCCATTCGCCACCGCTACAGGGCAATGGAATAGACGGGCAAAGTGCCAGAAAGGGCAAATCTAATTAGAGATTTGCCCTTTCTGGGGTGTCTGGGGGCAGATGTTAAGTAGCCGGGGGGGCCAAAAAAAATGGTCCCTCTCTGGGCTATTATCTGCCCCCACTCACTGGTTTTGTCTGTCTGGTTGCGAAAATAGGGCGGGAGCCCACGCATTTTTTTTCAGCAATTTTACACCTCATATATATATATACATGTCATTGAATTTGTGACACATATATATATATATTTATATTTATAGTTCATACACTTCTACATAGTATAATAGCCGCTAATTCAATTGCCGGCTTTTGTGAAAATGCAGAACCCGACATGAAATGACACTTGGTGTACATAGGGTTAACCATGTCTTTTCATGTAGTTTGATATCTGATTTGCACAAACAATTACATGAGTGTAAGTGTGCAAAATTTCACACCTGTAGGGGTTAATTAAAGGTGTAAATTCGTAGCAAAAAAGTCCGTTTTTTTTACAACGAATTTACACCTTTAATTAACCCCTACAGGTGTGAAATTTTGCACACAGCCACTCATGTAATTGTTTGTGCAAATCAGATAGCAAACGACATGAAAAGACATGGTTAACCCTATGTACACCAAGTGTCATTTGAAATGACACTTGGTGTACATAGGGTTAACCATGTCTTTTCATGTCGTTTGCTATCTGATTTGCACAAACAATTACATCAGTCTATGTGTGCAAAATTTCACACCTGTAGGGGTTAATTAAAGGTGTAAATTCGTAGCAAAAAAGTCCGGTTTTTTTTACAACGAATTTACACCTTTAATTAACCCCTACAGGTGTGAAATTTTGCACACAGCCACTCATGTAATTGTTTGTGCAAATCAGATAGCAAACGACATGAAAAGACATGGTTAACCCTATGTACACCAAGTGTCATTTCATGTCGGGTGCTTCTGTCTTTTCACAGAAGCCGACTTTACCCGGCAATTAAATCAGAGGATATTTTACTATGTAAAGTGTATAAACTATACATATATGTATATATATATGTCACAATGACATGTATATATATATATATATGTATTCTATGTGTGTATATTTAGTGTTTACAAGGAAAGAAAGAGGTTTTTTTAGTTGCGATATTTTGTTCCCATAGACTTACATGGGACTTCCAGTATCGGTATCGGGTATCGCCGATATTTTAATGGTATCGGCGATACCATTCCGATTCCGATACTTTTGGATATCGGAAAGTATCGCTCAACTCTAGTCACAGACTTGTTCTGAAGCCACTCCTTTGTTATTTTAGCTGTGTGCTTAGGGTCATTGTCTTGTTAGAGGTTTTCATCCAAGATATCTCTTTACTTGGCCGCATTCATGTTTACTTCAATTGCAACCAGTCATCCGGTCCGTGCAGCTGAAAAACACCCCCATAGCATGATGCTGCCACCACCATGTTTCACTTTTGGGATTGTATTGGGCAGGTGATGAGCAGTGCCTGGTTTTCTCCACACATACCACTTAGAATTATCACCAAAAAGTTCTATCTTTGTGTCATCTGACCAGAGAATCATATTTCACATAGTCTGGGAGTCCTTCATGTATTTTTTTTTTAGCAAACTCTATGCAGGCTTTCATATGTCTGGCATGGAGGAGAGGCTTCCGTCGGGCCACTCTGCCATAAAGGCCCAACTAGTGGAGGGCTGCAGTGATAGTTGACTTTGTGGAACTTTCTCCCCTCTCCCTACTGCATCTGTGGAGCTCAGCCACAGTGATCTTGGGGTTCCTCTTTACCTCTCTCACCAAGGCTCTTCTCCCACGATTGCTCAATTTGGCTGGACGGCCAGCTCTAGGAAGACTTCTGGTGTTCCCATTTAAGGATTATGGAGGCAACTGTGCTCTTAGGAACCTTGAGTACTGCAGAAATTCTTTTGTAACTTTGGCCAGATCTGCGCCTTGCCACAATTCTGTCTCTGAGCTCCTTGGCCAGTTTCTTTGACCTCATGATTCTCATTTGGTCTGACATGCACTGTGAGCTGTGAGGTCTTATATGGGCAGCTGTGTGCCTTTACAAATCAAGTCCTATCAGTTTAATTAAACACAGCTGGACTCCAATGAAGAAGTAGAACCATCTCAAAGAGGATAGCAAGGAAATGGACAGCATGCGACTTAAATATGAGTGTCTGAGCAAAGGGTCTGAATACTTATGACCATGTGATATTTCAGTTTTTCATTTTTAATAAATTTGCAAAAATGTCTACATTTCTGGTTTTTATCAGTCAAGATGGGGTGCAGAGTGTACATTAATGAGAAAAAAATGAACTTTTTTGCATTTATCAAATGGCTGCAATGAAATAAAGAGTGGAAATCAAGGTGCCAGAGTCTGGGGAAAGAGTGGAGAGGCACACAATCCAAGCTGCTTGAGGTCTAGTGTCAAGTTTCCACAATCAGTGATGGTTTGGGGAGCTATATCATCTTCTGGTGTAGGTACACTGTGGTATTGTGAATACTCTGGAGGCGACTTCTGAGCTGGGGCTCCCTACGGTGGTTGCTGAGGGTAATGAACTAATTGCTGAATGGCCTTCAGCTGGCTCTGAATGGTCTGATATAAGTGACCTGAGTTCCCATCAGCCTTGCCGGTAAGCAATTGTTCTTCCTGGTTTTGCTTGGAGCTTAGCTTGCATTCCTGCTCTCTTTCAGAAAAGTGATTTGCTATTTTTTTTCCTCTTGTTGGATTTTCCTTGCCTGTTTTGCTGCTTGCTGGGGACTGAAGCCTGGTCCCCTTTTGGGGTCTGGCGCTGCTATTGTGCTCATTTTGTATTTGCACTTTTGCTCTGTTCCTTTGTCACTTTTTTGCTGAATTGCTGTGTGTTACACCAGAGATCTGATTTAGGTGGTAGAGATCGTGTGATCTCAGGTTTTTGTTAATCAGAAGTGCTGGTATTTTTGTCAGGGTTTTTTTGGGTTGCAGTCAGAATTCTTTCCTATACTTTTCTATCTAGACAGATTGGGCCCCAGCGTGTTAGGGTTCGAGTTCCCGCTCCTGCACAAGGGGAGTCTCGAACCAGTGCCGCTGCGGTCTCCCATTCATCTCCGGCCGCAGTGGCGCCTGCTCAGCAGAGACGTCGTTCCAAGCGTCTTGCCCACTCCACTACTGGGCAGTGACTTGTTGCTGCCTTTCCTGGATCTGCTATTATAGCCAGTTCTGGAGCAGACGTCTTTGGGATAAAGTCCTGCATTTTCCCTTCTGAGCGTGCCCAGAGTGAGATCTCTCATTGGAGATCAGGGGTCACATGCTCAGGTACTGCAGCAGCTCCTATTGGCCCGCCAGGAAGGCCCTGTTACTACTAGTCTTCTGAACAGGTTCTCATTGGTCCTTGTTCCTGGAAGGTCCTGTAGCTGTTGCTATAAAAGGGTAGCATGGCTGGGCCGCCATGCGCTAATATCAACCATTGTATGCTATGCGCCAGTGTGGTCATGCGTGTGTGTGGTTAGGGACCCGGCTGAAATAAGCCACTAGAATACCGACTTAATCGGTGAGGAGTTTAGTGTGCTAGCTGGTCAGGGTCGGTGTCCTAGATGCCCTAGATTACCGGCATAACCGGTGAGGAGTTTGATTGCCGTATTCAGGGTCTGGCGTTCAGACGCCATAGATTGCGGGTGATTCCCGCGAGGACATTAGCGCATGACCACGTATTATGCTTGCTTAGCAATTAACCGTGTGCCTGAGAGCCTGACAGGACACGGTGTTTGTTCTCAGCGGCTCTGTGACGTAACAGGGTTCGCTCTCGACGCTAGACAGCGCCCTAGCGTTTTACTTTGCGGCTCACTGAAGCTAAGTGAGTTCGCACATATCGCCATATAGCACTGTGGCATCCCGTTAGCGGCTCTGTGAATTAACAGAGTCTGCACTTACTGCCACAACGCGCTACGGCGTTTATTTTAGCGACTCTGCGGGATAACAGAGTTCGCTACTTTCGTCATCTTACTAGCAGCAGGCTTTGCTTGCACGGTGGACCCCGGGCTGCGAACGCACCTCTCCACTTTATATATTTGGTGCGTTCCGCAGACCCTAACATAATATTAGCGCCAGGGTCTGGCTAGTAAAATGGCGGACGAACAGCGTCTATTGCAGTACATCCAGCAGCTGAAGGGTAGGTTGGAGGCTCTTGAGAGCACAACCTCAGCTGTGGATGTTACCGCAGTCGCTGTTCAGGCTGCTAGCGTGGCTGCAGCCAGTTTGTCCTCTGCCACCTCTGCCCCTACATTATCCCACCTCCCGCTTCCTGACAAGTTTGCCGGTGATAGCAAGCAATGTCGGGGATTCGTGAGTCAGTGCTCTATACATCTCGAGCTTCTGGCTGCACGTTTTCCCACGGATCGGGCACAAGTGGGTTTTGTACTTTCTCTACTCTCGGGCAGAGCGTTGGAGTGGGCAACGCCGCTGTGGGAGCGCGATGATCGTGTGGTGCAGAGTGCTCCTCGTTTCTTGGAGGCTCTTAAAAAGGTCTTTTTAGGACCCCAGGTCACCCACGATACGGCGCTACAACTGCTGGCATTGACACAGGGTTCGTCTTTGGTCAGTCAGTTTTCCGTCCAGTTTCGGACTCTGGCTGCTGAGCTAGATTGGTCTGATAAAGTTCTTATTCCTATCTACTGGCGGGGACTGGCTGACCATGTTAAAGACGCTTTGGCTACCAGGGAGATTCCCGCCACACTGGAGAAGCTTATCTCCATATCTACCCGCATTGACCTCCGTTTTCACGAGCGGAGGTTGGAGCGGGCCCAGTGTAGGCAGAGGTTTCGGTTGGCTCCTACCTTTGCCAAACCTCTCGAATTCCCCGATCTGGCGTCCGAACCTCAAAAGGCCACAGAAGTTCCTCATGCAGGACCTAAGTCTCGGTCCGTCCGAGTATCCGTGGTTTGTAACCATTGTCAGCAGACAGGACACTATGCCAACAGATGTCCACAGCGATCGGGGAAGCGATCGCGTCTAGTGGCCCTGGGAGGAGGTTCACTAGAGACAGCGGCATTTTCCTCCAAGATAACATTTAAAGGGACAATCACTGTTGGTACTTCCATTCTCACCGCCGACCTTTGCGTGGACTCAGGAGCAGAGGGGAATTTCATGTCCTCTAGCTTTGCTTGCCGTCATGCAATACCTCTGGTGGCGCTTGACAAATCAGTGACTGTTCGGGTAGTGAATGGGTCGTCATTGCCCTCACAAATTACACACCAGACTGTCCCACTTGCATTGTCTGTATCTCCTTCCCATCAGGAATTTATTTCCCTACTCGTCCTTCCCGAGGGAATAGACGAGATCCTACTAGGTATACCTTGGCTCCGTTTCCACTCCCCACATATAGAGTGGACTTCGGGTAGGATACTGGGTTGGAGTGATGCATGTACAGGCAGATGTGTCAGAAGTTGCGTTCAGGTTACCACTACTGAGTTACCCGCAGATCTTACTCCACTTCCCAAGCACTACTGGTCATATGCAGATGTGTTCTCCAAGAAGGCTGCGGAGACTCTTCCGCCTCATCGCCCCTATGACTGTCCTATCGACCTCTTGCCTGGCGCAGAACCTCCTCGGGGAAGGGTCTATCCCCTCTCTCTTCCTGAGACAGAGGCCATGTCGCAATATATTCAGGAGAACCTGGCAAGAGGGTTTATTAGGAAGTCGGTGTCACCGGCAGGGGCGGGATTTTTCTTCGTGCAGAAGAAAAACGGAGAATTGCGTCCGTGTATTGATTACAGGGGTCTTAACGCCATCACCGTTAAAAACAAGTACCCGTTGCCCCTGATCTCTGAGCTATTTGATAGGCTTCGGGGAGCAAGGGTATTCACTAAACTAGATCTGCGCGGTGCTTATAACCTGATTCGCATCCGTGAGGGGGACGAATGGAAGACGGCTTTTAATACCAGGGATGGGCATTACGAATATCTGGTGATGCCCTTTGGGCTCTGTAATGCTCCAGCCGTTTTCCAAGACTTTGTCAATGACATCTTCCGGGATATGCTCTCCACCTCGGTCGTAGTCTATCTGGATGATATACTCATCTTCTCTCCAGATATTGACTCCCACCGGAGGGATGTTGGCAGGGTCTTCGACCTCCTACGGGCAAATTCCCTTTACGCAAAGTTGGAGAAATGTGTGTTTGAGCAGGAGTCCTTACCTTTCCTGGGCTATATCATCTCCGCCCAGGGATTGGCTATGGATCCTGCCAAACTACAGGCGGTGATGGACTGGCAAGAACCCCACTCTCTAAAGGCGGTGCAGCGCTTTATGGGGTTCATTAATTACTACCGTCAGTTCATTCCCCACTTCTCAACTTTGGTAGCTCCCGTGGTTGCCCTTACCAAAAAGGGAGCTAATCCCAAATTGTGGTCTGAAGAGGTCTCCAAGGCCTTCACGTCTATTAAGTCTCATTTCGCTAGAGCTCCCATCCTACATCGCCCCGATGTTGATAAGCCATTTATATTGGAGGTGGATGCCTCGTCCGTTGGTGCAGGAGCAGTCCTCTTCCAAAAGGATGCTCAAGGTCGGAAGCATCCATGCTTCTTTTTCTCCAAGACCTTCACACCAGCAGAGAGGAATTATTCCATCGGGGACAGGGAGTTGCTAGCAATGAAGTTGGCCTTCTCGGAGTGGAGACATCTGTTGGAGGGAGCTCGCTTTCCCTTCCAAGTCTTTACGGATCACAAAAACCTGGTATATCTTCAGACAGCCCAGCGGCTTAATTCTCGCCAAGCCAGATGGTCCTTGTTCTTCTCCCGGTTTCATTTCACACTGCATTTCCTCTCGGGAGAGAAGAACATTCGTGCCGACGCTCTCTCTCGCTCTGTGGTGTCCTCGGAGGAGGAGGTGGAGGAGCCTCGGCTTATCGTCCCCACAGAGAGCCTGAGAACAGTGGCCCCGGTTTCGCTAGAGTCTGTGCCCCCGGGCAAGACTTTTGTGCCTACTA
Organism: Oophaga sylvatica; assembly: GCA_033576555.1. NCBI lineage: Eukaryota > Metazoa > Chordata > Amphibia > Anura > Dendrobatidae > Oophaga > Oophaga sylvatica. The sequence continues at coordinate 211,074,254 of JARQOD010000002.1, forward strand.
ATTTGCGACCGGAGGTACTCTCTTGGGCACATTCGTCCAGGGTGGGTGGACACTTTGGGGCAAAGAGGACATCTGAATTGCTGGCGAGGACATATTGGTGGCCGCATATGGTCCGTGATGTTGGAGACTATGTTCGGGCGTGTGTCTCCTGCGCCAAAAATAAGTCTCCACGACAACGGCCAGCTGGGTTACTTTACCCTTTGCCGGTGGCAGACAGGCCCTGGGAGATGGTTGGGATGGACTTTGTGGTGGGCTTGCCCAAGTCTCGGGGTTGCACCATCATTTGGGTAATCACCGACCATTTCTCTAAAATGGTGCATCTGGTGCCACTACCACGGTTACCTTCTGCACGGGCTCTGGCAGCGTTGTTTGTTAGGCACATCTTCCGTTTACACGGCATGCCGGACAAGATTGTCAGTGACCGAGGTCCCCAGTTTGCGTCTCGGTTCTGGAGAGAGCTTTGTCGTCTACTCAGTATTGAGTTAAATCTCTCTTCAGCGTACCATCCTGAGACGAATGGGTTGGTAGAGAGGGCCAACCAGACCTTGGTCACCTATCTACGACATTTTGTCTCAGCCAGGCAGGATGACTGGGCATCCTTGCTACCATGGGCTGAGTTTGCATTAAACAATGCTGTGGCTGATTCCACCGGACAGACCCCATTCCTCCTGAACTACGGTCAGCATCCGCGGGTACCAGTGCCTATGCCCGTGTCTTCCGCCGATTCCAGGGTGGCAGACTGGCTGTGGAGGCACGGGACATTTGGGACCGCACGCAGGATGCCATTCAGGCCTCCAAAGAGAGGATAAGGTCTTCGGCCGATGCCCATCGGCGCCCCGCTCCTACATTTGCTCCTGGGGATTTGGTGTGGCTCTCCGCCCGTAACATCAGGCTGCGAGTTGAGTCCACTAAGTTGGCACCCCGCTACCTGGGTCCTTTCAAGGTCCTCGAGCAGGTTAACCCTGTGGTATACCGTTTAGCTCTTCCACCACGCCTGGGTATCTCCGACACCTTTCACGTGTCCCTCCTGAAACCCGTGCTCATGTCCCGGTTTTCTGAGTCATCTGCCGGGACATCGGGTTCATCTGCGGATGACCATGAGGTGAACGCCATCGTGGGGTGTAAGGTGGTACGGGGCAAAAAGTTTTATTTGGTGGACTGGAGGGGCTATGGGCCTGAGGATAGGTCTTGGGAGCCTGCCGAGCATGTTCACGCTCCGCAGCTCATCGCTGTCTTTGAACGCAGCGAGGCCCAGAGAAGGGGGGGCCCTAGGAGGGGGGGTAATGTTAGGGTTCGAGTTCCCGCTCCTGCACAAGGGGAGTCTCGAACCAGTGCCGCTGCGGTCTCCCATTCATCTCCGGCCGCAGTGGAGCCTGCTCAGCAGAGACGTCGTTCCAAGCGTCTTGCCCACTCCACTACTGGGCAGTGACTTGTAGCTGCCTTTCCTGGATCTGCTATTATAGCCAGTTCTGGAGCAGACGTCTTTGGGATAAAGTCCTGCATTTTCCCTTCTGAGCGTGCCCAGAGTGAGATCTCTCATTGGAGATCAGGGGTCACATGCTCAGGTACTGCAGCAGCTCCTATTGGCCCGCCAGGAAGGCCCTGTTACTACTAGTCTTCTGAACAGGTTCTCATTGGTCCTTGTTCCTGGAAGGTCCTGTAGCTGTTGCTATAAAAGGGTAGCATGGCTGGGCCGCCATGCGCTAATATCAACCATTGTATGCTATGCGCCAGTGTGGTCATGCGTGTGTGTGGTTAGGGACCCGGCTGAAATAAGCCACTAGAATACCGACTTAATCGGTGAGGAGTTTAGTGTGCTAGCTGGTCAGGGTCGGTGTCCTAGATGCCCTAGATTACCGGCATAACCGGTGAGGAGTTTGATTGCCGTATTCAGGGTCTGGCGTTCAGAAGCCATAGATTGCGGGTGATTCCCGCGAGGACATTAGCGCATGACCACGTATTATGCTCGCTTAGCAATTAACCGTGTGCCTGAGAGCCTGACAGGACACGGTGTTTGTTCTCAGCGGCTCTGTGACGTAACAGGGTTCGCTCTCGACGCTAGACAGCGCCCTAGCGTTTTACTTTGCGGCTCACTGAAGCTAAGTGAGTTCGCACATATCGCCATATAGCACTGTGGCATCCCGTTAGCGGCTCTGTGAATTAACAGAGTCTGCACTTACTGCCACAACGCGCTACGGCGTTTATTTTAGCGACTCTGCGGGATAACAGAGTTCGCTACTTTCGTCATCTTACTAGCAGCAGGCTTTGCTTGCACGGTGGACCCCGGGCTGCGAACGCACCTCTCCACTTTATATATTTGGTGCGTTCCGCAGACCCTAACACAGCGTTTGCTCATTCTATTTTCTGTCTGTGTCCGTATTTTCTTCTTGTCTAACCGCCATTACATGTTTGGGGGCTTCCTATTTCTTTGGGGGATCTGCTCCGGGGCAGATAGCTTTCATCTTTCTGCCTTTAGGTGTAGTTATCTCTCCGGCTGTGACGAGGCGTCTAGGATCACCGTAGGTACGCTCCACGGCTACTTCTAGTGTTGCGGTTAGTTTAGGGTACTAGCAATCCAATAGTTTCCAGCCTCTCTGGTGTATTACTGCTTTTGCTATTTTTGCAATTTCTCCTCAGCTACCGAAACATAACACTGTGCTTTATCAAGACCAAAGTCAGCGCAGCCATCTACCAGGAAATTTTAGAGCACTTCATGCTTCCCTCTGCCGACAAGCTTTCTGGAGATGGAAATTTAATTCTCTAGCAGGACTTGGCACCTGTCCACACTGCCAAAAGAATCAATTCCTGGTTTAAAAACAATAGTATCACTGTGCTTTATTGGCCAGCAAATGCGCCTGATCTTAACCCCATGGAGAATCTATGGGGTATTGTCAATAGGAAGATGAGAGACACCAGACCTAACAATGCAGACGAGCTGAAGGCTGCTATCAAAGCAACCTGGGCTTCCATAACACCCCAGCAGTGCCACAGGCTGATTGCCTCCAAGACACACCGCATTGATGCAGTAATTGATGCAAAAGGAGCCCCGACCAAGTATTGAGTGCATTTACTGAATATACATTTCAGTAAGCCAACATTTCAGATTTTAAAATAATTTTTTCAAGCTTGTGTTATAAAGTATTCTAATTTACTGAGATAATGACTTGTGGGTTTTCACTGGCTGTAAGCCATAATCATCAACATTAACAGAAATAAACACTTGAAATACATCACTTTGTTTGTAATGACTATCTAATATATGAGTTTTACTTTTTATATTGAAGAACGGAAATAAATTAACTTTTTGATGATATTCTAATTTTGTGAGATGCACCTGTATTATTATGCACACACAGTGATTACAAGCAAACAGGTCACATGTGAGGATGTTACTTTTAGTAGCCATTCAAACCCATTTGTGTCAACTTCTGTGCATGTCATCAGGCCAAAATCACCAGGGTATGTGATCTTTTGATCAGGGTCATTTGGATGTTTTGGGTTGTCATTATGATTTAAAAAGAGAAAACACAGTAGTTTGACAATAAATGGCTTCACCCAACCACTAACCATGACTGGAGAAAAAGTTTTGATGTTATTCATATTTTCTGAAAAAAGGCAAAGAAAGCAAAAATTCTGACGGGGCATGTAAACTTTTGAGCACAACTGTGTATCACAGCAGTAATAATATCCCTTAATTAGCCCCTACAGTAATAATGTCCTATATTCTGGCACCTTCCTGTAATAACGTCCCCCATCCTGGCCCCCGTGTCTCATTCTTGCCCCCATGTGTCCTCCCATTCTTGCTCCCCCATTTGTCTCCATCCTGCTCCACCTCATATGCCTCCATCTTGCCCCATATAAGTCTCCATTCTGCCCCCCATATATCTCCATCCCTATCCTGCCAGCATATATGTCCTCTCACCCTGGCCCCTTTTGCCTCCATCCTGCCCCCCATATGCCTCCATCCTTCAACCATATATATCCTCTCATCCTGGTTCCAAATGTCTCCATCATGCCCTCCCCATATGAAAGGCCTTCATATCTGTCCTCTCATCCTAGCCACATATGTCTCCACCCTGCCCCAATATATGTCCTCTCATCTTGGCCCCATTTGTCTCCATCCTGCCCCCATATGTCTCTATCCTGCCCCCTATATGTATCCATCCTTCCCCCATATACAGTTGAAACCAGAAGTTTACATAAACTACATAAAAAAGACACATATGCATGTTTTCCTCAATATCTGACATGAAATCAGAATTACCCTTTCCCGTTTTAGGTCAACTAGGATTACCATAATTATTAATATTTGCCAAATGCCCCAGAATAATGAGAGATAAAGAATGTTTTAAGGCATTTTTATTATTTACTACAAAATCAAAAGTTTATAAACACTAAGATTACTATGCTTTTTAACAATTCTGGACTGCCCATATGATGATGTCATGTGTTTGGAAGCTTCTGAGTTAGTTAGAGACACAACTCTGGATATATTTTAATGCACACCTGAAACACACTGCTTATTTGTGTAGCATCATGGCAAAGACTAAAGAAATCAGCCAAGATATCAGGAATAGAATTGTGGACTTGCACAAGTCTGGCTCATCCTTGGGTACAATTTCAAGAACAATTTCCTTGGGTCCTGCCCCCCATATGTCTCCATGCTGCCTCCATATATGTCCTCTCATCAAGGACTTATGTTTCTCTATCCTACATCCCATATGACCTCCTATCCTGCCCCCATTTATGTCTCCATCCTGCCCCCCATATGTCTCCATCCTGCCCCCGTATATGTTCATATGTATTCATCATGCCCTCCCCATATGTACGGCCACCATATATGTCCTCTCATACTGGCCCCATACTGTATGTCTCTATCCTGCCCCCATATGCTTCCAACTTTCCCTCATATATCTCCTGTCATCCTTGATCCATATGTCTCCATTATGCCCTCCTTATATGAAAGGCCCCCATATATGTCCACTCATCCTCTCATCCTGGCCCCATACTGTATGTCTCCATCCTGCCCCCCATATGTCTCCATCCTTCCCGCATATATGACCTCTCAACCTGGCCCCATATGTCTCCATTCTGCCCCATATGTCTCCATCCTGCACCCATATGTCTCTCCATATTGTGGATTTCAGCGTAGTTCCGCTGGTGCATGACAGTGACACCATACGCCGGTGACGTGCACGTTGACGTCAGCTGCCGGCCTCTGATTGACTGGCAGCTCCTATTGCAGTGAAGGAAGCGGTCCTGCACGACAATAGATTTCAACTGAATGTGCGTCAGAGGACACATGTTCAGTTATCAGCGAGCTGCTGAATCCTGCCCCTGGGGTCCGGTGGGGAAGAGGGCCCGTACCGATGAAGAGGGGGGCCGAGACGGGACTGGGCCCCCCTCCTCAATGGGCCCCATACACCAGTAAGGCAGTAATATAGAAGGCAGCCAGTAGTTAGTAGAGGGGGCCGAGCCACACAGAACTTGGGTGCCACCTTAGATTTTGAGCTATGGCACAGACTTCAACACTGTTCCAACCGGCTCTCTATATGGGGGAAAGTGCAGAGCTGGTCCTTCTGTGTACTGACCTCACGGGCCACACAGAATTACATGGCAGGCTGGACATCTCAGTGTTAGAGGCTGCAAAAGACTTGAGAAGGGGAGGTAGGTTCACCTTCCAGCAGGACAATGACCCTAAACATACTGCCAGAGCTACAATGGAATGGTTTAGATCAAAGCATATTCATGTGGCTGAATGGTCCAGTTACCGTCCAGTCCTAAATCCCATTGAGAATCTCACTGAGCTAGAGCTATTCTGCAAAAGAAGAATGGGCAAAAATTTCAGCCTCTAGATGTGCAAAGATAATAGAGACATACCCCGAAAGCTTACAGCAGTAATTGCAGTGAAAGGTGGTCCTACAAAGTATTGACATAGGAAGGCGGAATATAAATTGACATCACAGCTTTCAAATAAATTTTTTTAACACCTTTACACCCAAGCCTGTTTTCACTTTCATGACTGGGCCAAATTTTATAATTCTGACCTGTGTAACTTTATGTGGTAATAACTCGGGAACGCTTCAACAGATCCCACTGATTCTGATACTGTATGTGGAAGGAAAAAATGAACATTTAACTTTTTGTCACAAACATTTTACTTTAGACCCCAATTTTTTTTTATTTTCACAAGGGTAACAGTGAAAATTGGACCCCAAAATTTGTTGTGCAATTTCACCTGAGCATGCCGATGTAAGGAGGTAGCAGGTACCCTCGGTTGTTCCCTTTCCCTTTTATCATTTGGCCCCCTGTGCACTCTATGTAAATATGCTATGTATTACTGTAGTATGCTGTGTTTGCAATGTTTTCATGTGTATTAACGTGTAATGTATGTGATGTACTCTGTGTTATGTACTGTTGGTAACATGTACCTGCTATGTCTGAGACAGGGATAACAATGGGTTAAAATGTGGGCAGGACCAGCAGCAGAGAGGAAACAGGGAGCTGTTGCTCCCAGTCAGTAGCCCGGACACGTTGGCCCAGGGCAGACGTATATGAACAAACGGGGCATTGCCAGACTACCGGAGTGGAGAGATCTGTTGCCCCAGGACTCGAGGAACTAAAGGATCACAACATGGGCCCCAGGACTTTGGAAGGGCCCTCGCTGAAGGGACTATAAGCATCCAGATCCCAGCGAGTGGACTACTGCGAACTTCAGCTACTACGGCTGTTGTGGATATGACAGTAGGCAGCGTCAGAGAGAGAGCAGGAAGCCAGTGTTGAACTTGTCTTCTTTTTTTCACCAACCGTTTATTAAAAGTTATTCCCTGTTGGACCACAGCTGAGTTCTTGGACTTTCATTGCCTGGACTACTGTGGCCAGAGGAAGAGAAGGTAACCTGTGGGGGAAAAGCCGTGTCAGTTCTGTGTTTCGTGTCCAAGGGGCTGAGGTGTCTGCGGACTGTGTTTTGTGGGTGAACTCGGTCAGGACTACCACCCCAGTCACCCTTGTTACACCGATACCCCATATGTGGGGAAAAACCACTGTTTGGGCACACGGCAGGGCTTGGAAGGAAACGAGCGCCATTTGACTTTTTAATGTAAAATTTCCTGGAATTATTAGTGAATGCCATGTCCCATTTGGAGAGCCCCTGATGTGCCTAAACAGTGGAACCCTCCCACAATTGACATCATTTTGGAAACTAGACCCCTCAGGGAACTTATCTAGATGTGTGGTGAGCACCTTGAATCCCCAGGTGCTTCACAGAAGTTTATAATATTGAGCCATGAAAATAAAAAAAATAAAATTTTCACCAGAAAAATGTTTTTAGCCCCAAATTTTGCATTTTCACAAGGATAACAGGAGAAGTTGCACCATACAATTTGTTGGTGTCTCTGGTGGTTACAGACAGTACTGAACCTTTCAGCGAGGAATGGCAATCTGGGATCACGGACTGGTCTGATATAAGGGAGGTTCCCTCCCATGATGGTTGCCGATGATCAATTGTTCTTGTCTCAATTGTGGTTCCTGGTTCATTTGGAAGTTTGCTGAGTCTTGCCTGCATCTCCTGCTATCAGATAAGATATTTTATGCTTTTATTTTTGTGCTTGCTTTTTGCATAGTTCCCTGCACTTCTGTGGAGGTCAGCCAGGTCCCCTCCAGGGGCTTGTGCTCCTCTCAGTTTATCTGAAGCCACTGTTATTTGTTTGTTTGCTTTTTCCTGTTTTTTCAGTGGTTGCGGCTTAGTTTTGTTACACCAGAGATCTGATTTAGGTGGTAGAGATCGTGTGATCTCAGGTGTTTTTGCAATCAGAAGAGTTGGTATTTTTTAGGGGTTTTTTTGGATTGCAGTGAGAATTCTTTCCTGTACTTTTCTGTCTAGCCAGATTGGGCCCCAGCGTTTGCTCATTCTATTTTCTGTCTGTGTCCATGCTTCTTCTTGTCTAACCGCCATTACATGTTTGGGTGCTTCCTATTTTCTTTGGGGATCTGCTCCGGGGCAGATAGCTTTCCTCTTTCTGCCTTTAGGTGTAGTTATCTCTCAGGCTGTGACGAGGCGTCTAGGATCAACGTAGGAATGCTCCACGCCTACCTCTAGTTGTGTGGTTAGTTCAGGTTACTGCAATACAATAGGTTCCAGCCTCTCCGGTGTATTGCTGTATTTGCTTTTTCTCCTCAGCTACCAAAACACAACAGTATCACCGGCCCAAACTGAAAATTATATGGTACTCACAGAAGGGAAAAATAGTGTGGAAGAAAAAAAAAAAAAAAAAAGTTGTCAGAGATTTTTTTTTCCTGTTTGTTGCATTTTTCCCTCTTTTTCTCTGGGTGCTGAGGAGAATTTTTTTTCTCTCAATGGAGCTTGCACAGTTGTCTGGCCGTGTGGATCAGCTTGCCACTGAGGTTCGGAGTATTGCTACCTATCTTGCTAGGTTGCCGGTTGTGGAACCTAGGATTCCCATGCCAGATTTGTTTTTGGGGGATCGGGCTAAATTTCTGAATTTCAAAAATAACTGTAAGTTGTTTTTTGCCTTAAAGCCTAAGTCCTCAGGGAACGCAGCACAGCAGGTTCAAATTGTCATCTCTCTCCTGCGCGGCGACCCTCAGGATTGGGCTTTTTCCCTGACACCTGGGGATCCTGTTTTGAATGATATTGATGTATTTTTTCTGGCTCTGGGGTTATTGTACGATGAACCTAATGTCACTGATCAAGCTGAAAAAACCTTGTTGGCATTAAATCAGGGTCTTGAAGATGCTGAGTTGTAATGTCAGAAATTCCGAAAGTGGGTAGTCCTGACCAAATGGAATGATGATGCTTTGGCAGCCCATTTTTGGAAGGGTCTGTCAGATAATGTAAAGGATGTTATGGTGGGATTCCCTGCTCCCTCTGGTCTCAATGATTCTATGTCATTGGCTATTCAAATTGACAGACGTTTTCGTGAGCGCAGAGGTATGCGTGAGATAGTGTTGCCTTGTGAGCCAGCTTCTGAGCCCATGCAGTGTGATAGAGTGACTTCTGGGGCACAGCGTCATGAGTTTCGAAAGCGCAATGGGTTATGTTTCTACTGTGGTGATGCCTCTCATGCTATTTCAGTCTGCCCTAAGCGGGGAAGACGTTTTGCATGCTCAGTTGTCTTGGGTAGTGTTCAGACTAAATTTCTGTTGACTGTTACCCTGATTTGCTCCCTGTCCACATTTTCTGCTCAGGCTTTTGTTGATTCAGGAGCAGCTATTAACCTGATGGATTTTGACTTTGCCAAACGTTGTGGGTTTCCCATGATACCCCTGCGGAAGTCTATTCCGCTACTGGGCATTGATTCTACCCCTTTGGCGGAGAATAAACCCCAGTTTTCTACTCAGGTGATAATGAGGGTTGAACCAGATCATCAGGAGTGTTGCAAATTTCTGGTGCTGTATAATCTGCATGACATTATTGTACTAGGTTTCCCTTGGTTACAGTCTCATAATCCTGTTTTGGGTTGGAAATCTGTGTCTGTGACCAGCTGGGGCTGCCAATGTGTTAATGCTGACACTCCTGTTTTTTCTGCCTCTCCCCTGTCTCAGGATGTTCCTGACTTTTTGACTGATTTTTCGGATGTATTTAGTGATAGTAAATCTGCATCCTTGCCCCCTCACAGGAGCTATGATTGTGCTATTGAATTAGTGCCTGGTGGTAAATTTCCTAAAGGTCGCCTTTTTAACTTGTCTGTACCTGAACACGATGCTATGCGATCTTATATTAAGGAGTCATTGGAGAAGGGTCATATCAGACCATCCTCTTCACCCTTGGGTGCCGGTTTTTTCTTTGTGGCCAAAAAGGATGGTTCATTGAGGCCGTGTATTGATTATCGTCTCTTGAATAAGATCACTGTGAAGTATCAATATCCGTTACCCTTGATTTCTGACCTGTTTTCCAGAGTGAAAAGTGCTAGTTGGTTTACCAAGCTGGACCTCAGGGGGGCGTATAACCTTATTCGCATTAAGCACGGGGATGAATGGAAGACGGCGTTTAATACCCCAGAGGGGCATTTTGAGTACCTAGTGATGCCCTTTGGGCTCACTAATGCTCCTTCCGTCTTCCAGTCCTTCATGAATGATATTTTCAGGGATTTTGTGGATACATTTCTGATTGTTTATTTGGATGATATCTTGATTTTTTCCAATGACTGGGATGGGACTCTCATGTGAAACATGTTCGGACTGTGTTCCAGATTTTGAGAGAGAATGCACTGTATGTGAAGGGATCAGAGTGTCTTTTTGGCGTACAGAAGGTCTCATTTCTGGGATTCATTTTGTCTCTGTCTGTTATTGAAATGGACCCGGTCAAGGTTCAGGCCATCTTTGATTGGGTCCAACCTACTTCATTAAAGGCTCTTCAGAGATTTTTGGGTTTTGACAATTTTTATCGTAAATTTATTGGTAATTTCTCCGGTATTGTTAAACCATTGACTGATTTGACCAAAAAGGGTTCTGATGTGGTGAATTGGCCTCCTGAGGCAGTTTCTGCGTTTCAGGAACTTAAGCAGAGATTCACTTCTGCTCCTGTTCTACGGCAGCCTGATGATTCTCTACCGTTTCAGGTGGAGGTTGATGACTCTGAAATTGGGGTAGGTGCCGTTTTGTCCCAAAGAGATCCAGAGACCTCTAAGAGTAACCCTTGTGCCTTTTTCTCTCGAAAATTTTCTCCAACTGAACGTAATTATGACGTGGGTAATCGGGAGGTATTGGCCATGAAGTGGGCCTTTGAAGAGTGGAGACATTGGCTGGAAGGAGCCAAACATCAGGTGGTGGTCCTCACGGACCATAAGAATCTGGTTTATCTGGAATCAGCCAAGCGACTTAATCCTAGACAGGCCAGGTGGGCCTTGTTTTTCACACGTTTTAATTTTGTGGTTTCTTTTCTTCCTGGCACTAAGAATGTTAAGGCGGATGCCCTCTCGAGGAGTTTCTTTGCGGACTCTCCTGAGTTATCTGATCCTACTGTTATTTTGAAAGAGGGTGTCGCTCTGGAAGGGCGTCAGGAGGATAAACCTGAGCGCTGCCCTATTGGGAAATTGTTTGTCCCAGACCAGTGGAAGAAGAGTGTGATGTCTGAGATTCATTGTTTCGCGTTGGCTGGTCATCCCGGGATTTTTGGTACCAGAGACTTGGTGAGTCGGTCCTTTGGTGGCCTACTTTGTCTCGTGACGTCAGGGTAATTGTGCAGTCCTGTGGGACTTGCTCTCGCTCCAAGTCTTGCTCTCGCTCTAGTGGTTTGTTAATGCCATTACCTGTGCCCAAGAGGCCATGGACCCATATCCCTATGGATTTTATTTCCGACCTCCCTGTTTCTCAGAGAATGACCGTTATCTGGGTAATCTGTGATAGGTTTTCCAAGATGATACATCTTGTGCAATTACCTAAGTTGCCTTCCTCCTCCGAATTGGTGCCTTTGTTCCTTCAGCACGTGGTTCGGTTACATGCCATTCCGGAGAACATTGTGTCTGACAGAGGAGTCCAGTTTGTTTCCAGATTTTGGAGGACATTTTGTTCTAAACTTGGTGTTCAATTATCTTTCTCCTCTGCTTTTCATTCTCAGACCAATGGACAAACCGAGAGAATAAACCAGACATTGGAGACTTATTTGAGATGTTTTGTGTCTGCTGATCAAGATGACTGGGTCTCTTTTTTGCCTTTGGCTGAGTTTGCTCTTAATAATAGGGCTAGCTCTGCCACCTTGATGTCTCCATTTTTCTGCAATTTTGGGTTTCACCCTCGATTTTCTTCGGGACAGGCGGAGGCTTCTGTCTGTCCGGGTGTTGACTCTGTTGTGGAGCGAATGCAGCAGATTTGGGACCAGGTAGTGGAGAGGTTGTCTCTCTCTCAGGAGAAGGCCCAACGGTTTGCCAACCGCATAGGACTGATGGTCCTCGGTTTAAAGTGGGGGACTTGGTTTGGTTGTCCTCAAGAAATATCCCTATGAGGGTTGCATCTCCAAAGTTTAAGCCTAGGTTCATTGGACCTTATAAGATCATGGAGATTCTTAATCCTGTTTCCTTCCGCTTGCTTCTTCCAGGGACATTTAAGATCCATAACGTGTTCCACAAGTCCTTATTGAAGAGGTTTGTCGAGCCAGTGGTTTCTATGGCTGCGCCTCCTGACCCTGTTTTGGTTGAGGGCAATCTGGAGTATGTGGTTGAGAAAATATTGGATTCTCGTTTTTCTAGACATAAACGCCAGTATTTGGTTAAGTGGAGAGGTTATGGTCAGGAGGACAATTCTTGGGTGTTTGCATCGGACATCCATGCTAGGAGACTGATCCGTGCCTATCACCGAGCTCATCCTGATCGGCCTGGTTGCACAAGTGAGGGTTCGGTGACCCCTCCTCAAGGGGAGGTACTGTTATGAATGTGCTAGAGATGGTTTCTGAGCAGAGGCTCCCTCTGGTGGTTACAGACAGTACTGAACCTTTCAGCGAGGAATGGCAATCTGGGATCACGGACTGGTCTGATATAAGGGAGGTTCCCTCCCATGATGGTTGCCGGTGATCAATTGTTCTTGTCTCAATTGTGGTTCCTGGTTCATTTGGAAGTTTGCTGAGTCTTGCCTGCATCTTCTGCTATCAGATAAGATATTTTCTGCTTTTATTTTTGTGCTTGTTTTTTGCATAGTTCCCTGCACTTCTGTGGAGGTCAGCCAGGTCCCCTCCGGGGGCTTGTGCTCCTCTCAGTTTATCTGAAGCCACTGTTATTTGTTTGTTTGCTTTTTCCTGTTTTTTCAGTGGCTGCGGCTTAGTTTTTTTACACCAGAGATCTGATTTAGGAGGTAGAGATCGTGTAATCTCAGGTGTTTTTGCAATCAGAAGAGTTGGTATTTTTTAGGGTTTTTTTTGGATTGCAGTGAGAATCCTTTCCTGTACTTTTCTGTCTAGACAGATTGGGCCCCAGCGTTTGCTCATTCTATTTTCTGTCTGTGTCCGTGCTTCTTCTTGTCTAACCGCCATTACATGTTTGGGGGCTTCCTATTTTCTTTGGGGATCTGCTCCAGGGCAGATAGTTTTCCTCTTTCTGCCTTTAGGTGTAGTTATCTCTCAGGCTGTGACGAGGCGTCTAGGATCAACGTAGGAACGCTCCACGGCTACCTCTAGTTGTGTGGTTAGTTCAGGTTACTGCAATTCAATAGGTTCCAGCCTCTCTGGTGTATTGCCGTATTTGCTTTTTCTCCTCAGCTACCAAAACACAACATTTCTCCTGAGTATGCAGATACTCCATATGTGGGGGTAAATTACTGTTAAACCTCGCGGCGGGGCTCAGAAAAGGAGTGACGTTTTGGAACTCAGACTTTGATGGCATGGTCTGCCGGTGTCATGTCTCATTTCGAGAGCTCCTGATGAGTCTAAACAGTGGAAACCCCCACAAGTGACACCATTTTGGAAGCTAGACCCCTCAAGGAATGTATCTAGATTTGTGCAGAGCACCTTGAACCCAAGGTGCTTTACAGAAGTTTATAAAGTAGAGCAGTGAAAATAAAAAAAATTTCCAACAAAAATGTTATTTTAGCCCCAATTTTTTTATTTTCACAAGGACAGCAGGAGAAAATGGACCCCAAAATTTGTTGTGCAATTTCTCCTGCTTACCTCTCAATTAATTTATCTAGAGGTGCAGAGATCATATTGACACCACAGGTTGGTGACAGAATTTTATACCATTGTGCAATGAAAAAAAAAATTATTATATTTTTACCACAAAAATTTTGTTTTAGCCCCAGATTTTAAATTTTCACATGGGGAAATGGGTAAAATATGGTACCAAAATTTGTCCCAAAATTTCTGCTAAATGTAGAAGTACCCCAAATGTGGCTGTGCAGTACTGCTTAGTGATATGGCGAGACTCAGGAGGGACTGAATGCTATTGGCAAATAGCACTCTGTCCTTCCCGAGTCGCGCCATATGGCTAAGTGGTACTATTATACAGGAGGCATCCTGTAGCGCAGAATGTTCTATAATTGAGGACTCCATATACAGAGCCCTTAAGTGCTAAAAGAGCAGTATCCCCCCTCAAGTGACCCCATTTTGGAAATTTTTCTACAGGTGTTGTGACGATTTTGACTCCATGGGAGTTTTCCAGAAACAAGCAGCAGTGGATGTTGCTGAGTGAAAATTGCAAACTGCCATTGTAGTGACCAGTACGTTTTTCCCAGCTCATGCACCTGTAAATTAGGTGGGCTTTCATAGATACAGAAATGTCAAACATGTGGACGCTAAATGTGGATTAGGCAGACTGGGGCTTAGAAGGGAGGGGGCATTTGGATTTGGCAGCACGGAATTTGCTGAATTTCTTCTTGGGGGCGACAGCCATTTTGCTTTTCCAGAGCCTTTGTGGAAACTCCCTATATTTCCGTTAACAGTTGATGTACGTGAGTGGGTTTTTTTTTGTAGATTGAATTGAAGCTTTTATTGGGGACGTTTTACATAACAATTTGGATCACATTTATCCGACGCTCTACGCTGAGTACTTACATCGGGGTTTCACTTTAAGTCTTCAAGTTACGTAATTTAGATGAAACCCTCAAGGGAGCCACTCACTATAAAGAGGCAGCAGAGTCACTCGGGACTCCGTTAGGCCTCTGTTCAGCTATGTCCTTTTTTCAGAGGTGCAGAAAACTGTGGCCAACGGCACTTTTACATACTCTTAATAAAAAAACGGACACCGTCGGAGCACAGGTCAGGCAGCGTCCACAGTACCTCCATCTGCCTCATTATGGATAAACTTCCACAGGGGTTTCCATCTGAATCATGTATTTCAGAGATTTACATGGAAACCCTGATTAAGAGCTCAGCGCAAAGCGAAGGATAATTGTGAGAGGCAGAATTAACAGCGGGTGAAGAGTTGGTTTTATTTATTTTTTACGTGGTTCCTTGTGCAGAATAAGTGATTAGGCGACTTTAATCTTCTGGTCAGCGCAATTACAGCAATACCAGATTTATATTGGGTTTTTATGTTTGCCTGCTGTCACACACTAAAGACACATTTTTTGTTTTCAAAAGCTAGTTTTTGCATCGCCATATTTTGAGAGCTATAAGTTTTCCATATTTTGGCCCACAGAGTCATGTGATGGCTTGTTTTTTTGCAGGACAAGTTGATGTTTTATTTGGTATAATTTTCAGGTCCGTACGATTGCAGCGATACCCCATTTATATTTTTTCAGGTTTTGATGCTTTTACAAAATAAAAACTATTTTATACAAAAATAATTTTTCCATTGCTTTATTCTGAATGCAAACAACTTTTTTATTTTTCAGATGATGGAGCTGTATGGCAGCTTGATTTTTGCGGGACAAGATGACAGTTTGAACTATGCCATTTTTATTTACATTCATCTTTTTGATCGCGTTTTATTCTACCTTTTGTTTGGAAGCATGATGATAAATGTGACGACTCCTGGAGTGGACACTCTGGGTCGCGATACCAACCCACCCTGGGCGAGCTGACCTACTGAGAACCACCCCCTCTACAGTGAGCGTCAGGGGCAGACCCTGGGGGATAGAGTACCACGACTGCTGGAACCAAGTAGCCATCTCACAGAAGACGGAAGTACGCAGGAAATGAAAGAGTGCAAAGAGTTGACATGGGAGTACGTAGGGTACAGGACAGTGTAAGGCGTGTGCACCAGGGCACACAGAGTACAGGACAATGCAAGGCATGTGCACGAGAACACACAGGGTACAGGACAGTGCAAGGCATGTGCACGAGGGCACGTAGAGTGCAGAACAGTGCAAGACGTGTATATGAGGACATGTAAGAGACAGGAGTGTGTATAGTGTGCGCCGAGGAGCACGCTTAGGTAAGAGGCAAAACAGGGTGCATGCGGGGAAGCACGCCTGGGTACAAAGCAAGGCAGAGCACAAACTGGGAAGCACGCCAGGGTACAAGGCAAAGCAGAGCACGTGTTAGGACGCACGTTAGAGCACAAGACAGGGGACCTGAGTACAGAGAGCAGCCAAGCAGGAACCAAGCAGGTCTAGCTAGGAAGCACAACAATAATCAGGCGCCGCCTACAGGAAGAGGCAGCCTGATAAAGGGCAAGTGTGCTGGAACTTCCAGCTCAGGTCCTCCAGGACAATAGAGACAGAACCTGGAATTGAGTGAACAGCCACAGGATCAGGCACGGGAGGTGCACGTGCGCACTCGACGTGATGACGTCAGGTGCTGAGCCCCGGCACCAGAGGAATGCGGTGAGAGCGGCATGACAGTACCCCCCTCTTTAAGCAACCCTTTCTAAGGTGGGAAAGAAAGTTAGACAAAATCTGAGTAGCTTGGATATTCTCCCGGGATTCCCAAGACCTTTCTTCTGGACCAAAGCCTTTCTAATCAATTAAGAAAAGGGTTTTTCCTCGTACCTTCTTCATGGTCAGGACATCATTTACCTCAAATTCATCCCCCACGCCAACAGGCTGAGGTGTGTGGCCGGGGAAAGATGAAACCTATTGAGCACTACGGGCTTGAGGAGAGATACAAGGAAGGAATTGAGAATACGAAGTGAGGCAGGTAGCTTCAATTTGTACGCCACATCATTAATACGCTTGAGGACCTCAAAAGGACCAATGTATCGAGGACCCAGTTTGTAAGATGGTACCTTCAGGTGAATATATTTGGATGAAAGACACACCTTGTCACCAGAGTCCAGGCACCTTTTATTTGCATGATGTTTCATCCTGTCTCGTGCTTTCTCTAGACCAGTTTTGGTCTCCTGCCTGACCCTGGAGAATTCCACGGACAGAGAGTTGGCCACAGGCACTCCCGAGACAGGAGGTACCGATAGAGGCACACTGGGATGTTGTCAGAAGACAATGAAGAAAGGAGACTTGGATGAAGATTCACTGGTGTGGTTGTTGTATGCAAACTCTGCTCAAGGAAGTAAACTGACCCAATCGTTCTGATGCGCATTCGAAAAGTGACGAAGATAAGACGTGAGGATTTGATTTGTATGCTCTACTTGCCCATTGGTTTGGCGATGGTAGGCAGAGGAAAAGTCTAGTGTCACTTTAATAAGGCCACAAAGAGCTCTCCATAACCAGGAGGTGAATTGAACTCCTCTGTCTGACACGATGTGGAGAGGGAAACCGTGAATTCTGAAGATGTGAGTAATGAAAATCTTCACCAACTAAGGAGCAGAGGGCAGTCTGGGAAGAGGAACAAAATGGGCCATTTTCGAGAATCGATCTACAACCACCAGGATCACAGTACAGCAAGAAGAACAAGGCAAATCGGTAATAAAATCCATGGATATGTGGAGCCGAAGGTACAGGGAGAGGAAGCAGGAGGCCGGAGGGTAGTTGTCTGGGTACCTTGTTCTTTGCGCAGGAGGGACAAGAAGCCACAAAGTCTTTGACATCCTGAGAAAGAGATGGCCACTGGTAGTAGCGGGATAACAGAGAGAGAGTTTTCTTGACTTCAACGTGGCTGGCAATTTTGGATGAATGTCCCCAGCATAACACTCGTTTTCGGTTGCTCTTGGCCACAAAAGTGCTTCCCGGAAAAAAGAAGTCAAGTTGACAGGAGCCACGGTAATTATCTTAGTAGGGTCGATGATATGAGCAGATCCTCTTCAGTATCGGTTGACTGAAAAGACCTAGATAAAGCGTCGGCTTTAACATTCTTATCGCCTGGCCGGAAGTGAAGCTCAAAGTCAAAGTGGGCGAAAAACAAGGACCACCTGGCCTGCCGGGGGTTGAGCCTTTGTGCAGTCTGGATGTACGCCAAGTTTTTATGGTCCGTGAAGATCTTGAACGGATGTATTGCACCTTCTAGTAAGTATCTCCATTCCTCCAAGGCCAACTTAATGGCCAACAACTCTCTGTCGCCAATGGAGTAATTTCGCTCAGATGGGGAAAATACTTTAGAAAAGAAACTGCAGGTAACAAGGCATCCAGAAGAAGACTTCTGCAGAAGAACTGCACCAGCCCCAGTAGAGGATGCGTCTACCTCTAGGGCGAAAGGTTTACTAACCTCTGGACGGTGAAGCACAGGAGCCGTGACAAATGCTTGCTTCAGGGATAGAAAATCGTCCTCTGCTTCAGTAAACCAAGCAATAGGGTTAGCTCCTTTGCGAATAAGAGACGAGATAGGCCGAACCACAGAGGAAAAATGGGGGAAAAATTGCCGATAATAATTTGCAAAGCCAAGGAAACGCTGGATTGCTTTCACCCCATGGGGTCATGGCCAATCGAGAACGGCGGACACTTTAGTTGGATCCATGCGTAGATCAGAGTCTGAGATAATATACCCCAAGAACGGTAAGGATGAATCTTAAATTCCCCAAGGGTCGGCTCTTTAATTTATCTGTACCTGAGCATGAGGTTATGCGATCTTATATCAAAGAGTCTTTAGAGAGGGGTCATTACAGACCATCCTCTTCACCCTTGGGCGCCGGCTTTTTCTTTGTGGCCAAGAAGGATGGCTCATTGAGGCCGTGTATAGATTATCGTCTCCTGAATAAGATCACTGTTAAATATCAATATCCGTTACCCTTGATTTCTGACCTATTTTCCAGAGTGAAGGGTGCTACTTGGTTTACCAAGCTTGACCTCAGGGGGGCGTATAACCTTATTCGCATTAAGCACAAGGATGAATGGAAGACGGCATTTAATACCCCAGAGGGGCATTTTGAGTACCTAGTGATGCCTTTTGGGCTCACTAATAGGGTTGAGCATTCCGATACTGCAAATATCGGGTATCGGCCGATATTGGCTGTATCGGAATTCCGATTCCGAGTACCGATATTTTCGTCATATCGGATACCGGAATCGGGATTGTCACTGTCACTGTCAGTGTCCGTCGGTCGGGTCTGTCAGGAGTCAGCGGCACTTACCCGGCAGAAGATCTCCGGCGGTCACATCCCGGACTGCTTAATGGCCGCCATCCTCTTCTCCCCGGCGGTCACATGCAGTTTCTCGCGATAACTGCAGTGACTGCTGGGTAATCCCGGCCGTAAAGCAGTCCGATGACATCACCGCCGGGGAAGCTGGTAAGCAGCTGTGCTGCGCCGGGATGTCAGGCTCTGCCTGTCATTCCGATGTAGCAGAGCTGGATCGTCGTGGGACTGTCGTTATGGACTGCGTCGGACAGGTGGTATACTGTTGGTTTGTTTTTTTAATTTTTTTACAGGAGATCGATGGCGTCGCAGGAATGAGAGAGTAATAAAAAAAATGAAAACTGTGTTGTCTCTTTTATTTCATTAAAAGACTTTTTTCTTGCTGTGTCTTTTTTTTATACATTTAATAACTTTGGGATTAATAATGGATCGGTGTCTTATTGACGCCTATCCATTATTAACCGGGCTTATTATCACCGTGCAATCAACGGTGACATTAACCCCTTATTACCCCACTTGCCACCGCTACAGGGCAGTGGGAAGAGCCGGGTAAAGTGCCACAATTGGCACATCTTTTGATGCGCCAAATGTGGGGCTGCTGTAGCCTGGTATTATCAGGCTGTTGAGGGCCAAAATCCATGGGCCTTGACAGTCTTTTAATACCAGGCCGCAGCAGTCTGCATTTTACTTGGCTGGTTAACAAAAATAGGGGGACCCCTACGCCGTTTTTTTTTCGAGGGGATCCCCTATTTTTGTTAACCAGCCAAGCTAAGCAGACTGCTGTGGCCTGGTATTATCAGGCTTGCAAGGTCCATGGATATTGGATCCTTACCAGCCTGAAAAACCAGGCCTCAGCGGTCTGCTTCATCTGGCTGGTTAACAAAAATAGGGTGGACCCCACGCCAATTTTTTTCGAGGGGATCCCCTATTTTTGTTAATCAGCCAAGATATGCAGACTGCTGTGGCCTGGTATTATCAGGCTGGCAAGGTCCATGGATCTTGGCTCCTTAACAGCCTGAAAATCCAGGCCTCAGCGGTCTGCTTCATCTGGCTGGTTAACAAAAATAGGGGGGACCCCACGCCAATTTTTTTCGAGGGGATCCCCTATTTTTGTTAATCAGCCAAGATATGCAGACTGCTGTGGCCTGGTATTATCAGGCTGGCAAGGTCCATGGATCTTGGCTCCTTAACAGCCTGAAAATCCAGGCCTCAGCGGTCTGCTTCATCTGGCTGGTTAACAAAAATAGGGGGGACCCTACGCCATTTTTTTTTCGAAGGGAACCCCTATTTTTGTTAATCAGTTCCCTCTGACGTCACTGATGGTGTCCCTGGCTGACCTGAAGTGAAAGTGGAAAGCAATCAATTAAGCTTTCCACTTCCTCTCCTGTCAGCCAGGAGAGGAGCTCATTCATTTGGGGGTTTACTGTGAGGCTGCAGCATTAGCTGCGGTCCCTGCAGTAAACATTAACCATTTCTGAAGGATTACACCGTGGGACCTGACTGTGCATCGGATTGGTAAGAATAATTTTGCTTTATTATTTTATTTTTATTACAGGAAATGGTTTTAGCAGGTAAATAAAATATGGTCAAAAACTGTGTGATTATTTCATTAAACTTCTTTTTTATTAAAGTGTGTGTGTTTGATTTTTCTTTCATACAATAGGATTAATAATTGATAGTTGTCTAATTGACAGCTCTCAATTATTAACCTGGCTTAAAGTGACCTTTCAATTGCAAGGTCATTTTAACCCCTTATTAACCCATTCGCCACCGCTACAGGGCAATGGGAATAGACGGGCAAAGTGCCAGAAAGGGCAAATCTAATTAGAGATTTGCCCTTTCTGGGGTGTCTGGGGGCAGATGTTAAGTAGCCGGGGGGGCAAAAAAAATGGTCCCTCTCTGGGCTATTATTATCTGCCCCCACTCACTGGCTTTGTCTGTCTGGTTGCGAAAATAGGGCGGGAGCCCACGCATTTTTTTTCAGCAATTTTACACCTCATATATATATATACATGTCATTGAATTTGTGACACATATATATATATATTTATATTTATAGTTCATACACTTCTACATAGTATAATAGCCGCTAATTCAATTGCCGGCTTTTGTGAAAATGCAGAACCCGACATGAAATGACACTTGGTGTACATAGGGTTAACCATGTCTTTTCATGTAGTTTGATATCTGATTTGCACAAACAATTACATGAGTGTAAGTGTGCAAAATTTCACACCTGTAGGGGTTAATTAAAGGTGTAAATTCGTAGCAAAAAAGTCCGTTTTTTTTACAACGAATTTACACCTTTAATTAACCCCTACAGGTGTGAAATTTTGCACACATAGACTGATGTAATTGTTTGTGCAAATCAGATAGCAAAGGACATGAAAAGACATGGTTAACCCTATGTACACCAAATGTCATTTGAAATGACACTTGGTGTACATAGGGTTAACCATGTCTTTTCATGTCGTTTGCTATCTGATTTGCACAAACAATTACATCAGTCTATGTGTGCAAAATTTCACACCTGTAGGGGTTAATTAAAGGTGTAAATTCGTAGCAAAAAAGTCCGTTTTTTTTACAACGAATTTACACCTTTAATTAACCCCTACAGGTGTGAAATTTTGCACACATAGACTGATGTAATTGTTTGTGCAAATCAGATAGCAAACGACATGAAAAGACATGGTTAACCCTATGTACACCAAGTGTCATTTCATGTCGGGTGCTTCTGTCTTTTCACAGAAGCCGACTTTACCCGGCAATTGAATCAGAGGATATTTTACTATGTAGAAGTGTATAAACTATACATATATGTATATATATATGTCACAATGACATGTATATATATATATATATGTATTATATGTGTGTATATTTAGTGTTTACAAGGAAAGAAAGAGGTTTTTTTAGTTAAGATATTTTGTTCCCATAGACTTACATGGGACTTCCGGTATCGGTATCGGGTATCGCCGATATTTTAATGGTATCGGCGATACCATTCCGATTCCGATACTTTTGGATATCGGAAAGTATCGCTCAACTCTACTCACTAATGCTCCTTCCGTCTTCCAGTCCTTCATGAATGACATTTTCAGGGATTTTGTGGATAAATTTCTGATTGTTTATTTGGATGATATCTTGATTTTTTTCTAATGACTGGGACTCTCATGTGAAACATGTTCGGACTGTGTTCCAGATTTTGAGAGAGAATGCTCTGTATGTGAAAGGATCAAACTGTCTTTTTGGCGTACAGAGGATCTCATTTCTGGGATTCATTTTGTCCCCATCTGTTATTGAAATGGACCCGGTCAAGGTTCAGGCCATCTGTGATTGGGTCCAACCTACTTCATTAACCCCTTCAAGACCCAGCCTATTTTGACCTTAAAGACCTTGCCATTTTTTGCAATTCTGACCAGTGTCCCTTTATGAAGTAATAACTCAGGAACGCTTCAACGGATCCTAGCGATTCTGAGAATGTTTTTTCGTGACATATTGGGCTTCATGTTAATGGTAAATTTAGGTTGATAATTTTTGCGTTTATTTGTGAAAAAAATGGAAATTTGGCGAAAATTTTGAAAATTTCGCAGTTTTTCAAATTTTGAATTTTTATTCTGTTAAACCATAGAGTTATGTGACACAAAATACTTAATAAATAACATTTCCCACATGTCTACTTTACATCAGCACAATTTTGGGAAAAAATTTTTTTTTGTTAGGAAGTTATAAGGGTTAAAAGTTGACCAGCGATTTCTCATTTTTACAGCAAAATTTACAAAACCATTTTTTTTAGGGACCACCTCACATTTGAAGTCACTTTGAGGGGTCTATATGGCAGAAAATACCCAAAAGTGACACCTTTATAAAAACTGCACCCCTCAATCTACTCAAAACTACATTCAAGAAGATTATTAACCCTTCAGGTGCTTCACAGGAACTAAAGCAACGTGGAAGGAAAAAATGGACATTTTAATTTTTCCAACAAAAATTTTCTTTTAGCATCATTTTTTTCATTTTTACATGGGCAACAGGATAAAATTGATCCTAAAGTTTGTTGGGCAATTTCTCCTGAGTACACAGATACCTCATATGTGGTCATAAACCATTGTTTGGGCGCACGGCAGAGCTCAGAAGGGAAGGAGCGCCATTTGACTTTTTGAATGGAAAATATGCTGGAATATTTAGCGGTTGCCATGTCGCATTTGGAGAGTCCCTGTGTGCCTAAACATTGGAGCTCCCCCACAAGTGACCCCATTTTGGAAACTAGACCCCCTAAGGAACTTATCTAGATGCATAGTGAGCACTTTGAACCCCCAGGTGCTTCACAAATTGATCCTTAAAAAAAAGAAAGTTCTTTTTTTTCACAAAAAATTTCTTTTAGCCTCAGTTTTTTTCATTTTCACATGGGCAACAGTATAAATTGGATCCTAAAATTTGTTGGGCAATTTCTCCTGAGTACACAGATACCTCATATGTGGTCATAAACCACTGTATGGGCGCACGGCAGGGCTCAGAAGGGAAGGAGCGGCATTTGACTTTTTGAATGGAAAATATGCTGGAATATTTAGCGGTTGCCATGTCGCATTTGGAGAGTCCCTGTGTGCCTAAACATTGGAGCTCCCCCACAAGTGACCCCATTTTGGAAACTAGACCCCCTAAGGAACTTATCTAGATGCATAGTGAGCACTTTGAACCCCCAGGTGCTTCACAAATTGATCCTTAAAAAAAAGAAAGTACTTTTTTTTCACAAAAAATTTCTTTTAGCCTCAGTTTTTTCATTTTCACATGGGCAACAGTATAAATTGGATCCTAAAATGTGGTGGGCAATTTCTCCTGAGTACACAGATACCTCATATGTGGTCATAAACCACTGTTTGGGCGCACGGCAGGGCTCAGAAGGGAAGGAGCGCCATTTGACTTTATGAATGGAAAATATGCTGGAATATTTAGCGGTTGCCATGTCGCATTTGGAGAGTCCCTGTGTGCCTAAACATTGGAGCTCCCCCACAAGTGACCCCATTTTGGAAACTAGACCCCCTAAGGAACTTATCTAGATGCATAGTGAGCACTTTGAACCCCCAGGTGCTTCACAAATTGATCCTTAAAAAAAAAGAAAGTACTTTTTTTTCACAAAAATTTTCGTTTAGCCTCAGTTTTTTTCATTTTCACAAGGGCAACAGGATAAATTGGATCCTAAAATTTGTTGGGCAATTTCTCCTGAGTACACAGATACCTCATATGTGGTCATAAACCACTGTTTGGGCGCACGGCAGGGCTCAGAAAGGAAGGAGCGCCATTTGACTTTTTGAATGGAAAATATGCTTGAATATTTAGCGGTTGCCATGTCGCATTTGGACAGTTCCTGTGTGCCTAAACATTGGAGCTCCCCCACAAGTGACCCCATTTTGGAAACTAGACGCCCTAAGGAACTTATCTAGATGCATAGTGAGCACTTTGAACCCCCAGGTGCTTCACAGAAGTTTATAACGCAGAGCCGTGAAAATAAAAAATCATTTTTTTTCTCAAAAAATGATTTTTTAGCCCACTATTTTTTATTTTCACAATGGTTACAGGAGAAATTGGACCCCAAAAGTTGTTGTCCAGTTTTTCCTGAGTACGCTAGTACCCCATATGTGGGGGGGAACCACTGTTTGGGCACACGTCAGGGCTCGGAAGGGATGTAGTGACGCTTTGAAATGCCGACTTGATGGAATGGTCTGCGGGCATCTTGTTACGTTTGCAGAGCCCATGATGTGCCTAAACAGTAGAAACCCCCCCAAGTGACCCTATTTTGGAAACTAGACCCCGCAAAGAAGTTATCTAGATGTGTGGTGAGCACTTTGAACCCCCAAGGGCTACACAGAAGTTTATAACGCCCGGGCATGAAAAAAAAAAATCATATTTTTTCCACAATCAGGATCTTTTAGTCCCCAATTTTTTTATTTTCCCAAGGGTAACATGAGAAATTAGACACCAAAAGTTGTTGTCCAATTTGTCCTGAGTACGCTGATATCCCATATGTGGGAGAAAACTACTGTATGGGCACACGTCGGGGCTCGGATGGGAAGTAGTGACGTTTTGAAATGCCCACTTGATGGAATGGTCTTCGGGCGTCATGTTACGTTTGCAGAGTCCCTGATGTGCCTAAACAGTAGAAACTCCCCACAAGTGACCCCATTTTGGAAACTAGATCCCCTAAGGAACTCCTATAGATGTGTGATAAGCACTTTGAATCTCCAAGTCCTTCACAGAAGTTTATAACGCAGAGCCGTGAAAATATAAAATCATTTTTTTTCCACAAAAATAATTTTTTAGTCCCCAATTTTTTTTCCCAATGTTAACAGGAGAAATTAGAACCCCCAAAGTTGTTGTGCAATTTTTCCCGAGTACGCTGATACCCCATATGTGGGGATAAACCACTGTTGGGCATACGTCGGGGCGTGGAATAAAGGGAGCACTGTTTGACTTTTTGAACGCAAAATTTGCAGGAATCAATGGTGGCGCCATGTCGCGTATGGAGACCCCCTGATGTGCCTAAATAGTGGAAATCCCTCAATTCTAACTCCAACCCTAACCCCAACACACCCCTAACCCCAACCCTAACCCCTACACACACCTAACCCTAATACAAGAAAAAAAAAGGGGGGGGGAAGCCAGCGCAACACATGGTCAGCATGAAATAATAAAGTGCATCTGCACATAATTCTAACTGTTTTTTTAAAAATAGAGACATTTAGCAAACAATTGATCAATTCTTTGAGCTACCCCGCCACGACAAGGCATTCTCATATGGGGCAGTACCTACTCTAAGTTTATCATATCACTGTGCCATAGCGGCCTCCTGAATAATTAAAAGCATAACTGCAAAAAACTGTAAAGCAGGACTGCATACACTGCAAGGGTACCTTAAGCATAACTGAATCACCCCCGGGTGCCAGTCAGACAGATGCAGGTAAAAGGCCGACCAGGTCCAAGAATGGACATGTCAGATCTGACCTCCACATCCGCCAAACCAGCAACCACAGATAAAGAGTGAAACAGGCACAGGCACAGGTGCACAATTATATATAGCCTGGGGCAGGGCAGGGCTGCTTTATATGTGTATAGCAGCCTAAGTCAATTATAAGAGAGAAAAAAAAACAGATAAAATAGCATGCATGACCCAGCGCGCACGGCAACCAGTGGTGGCAGCCACTTACCAATACAAGAAAAAAAAAGGGGGGGGGGAAGCCAGCGCAACACATGGTCAGCATGAAATAATAAAGTGCATCTGCACATAATTCTAACTGTTTTTTTAAAAATAGAGACATTTAGCAAACAATTGATCAATTCTTTGAGCTACCCCGCCACGACAAGGCATTCTCATATGGGGCAGTACCTACTCTAAGTTTATCATATCACTGTGCCATAGCGGCCTCCTGAATAATTAAAAGCATAACTGCAAAAAACTTTATTATTTCATGCTGACCATGTGTTGCGCTGGCTTCCCCCCCCCTTTTTTTTTTTCTTGTATTGGTAAGTGGCTGCCACCACTGGTTGCCGTGCGCGCTGGGTCATGCATGCTATTTTATCTGTTTTTTTTTTCTTTCTTATAATTGACTTAGGCTGCTATACACATATAAAGCAGCCCTGCCCTGCCCCAGGCTATATATAATTGTGCACCTGTGCCTGTGCCTGTTTCACTCTTTATCTGTGGTTGCTGGTTTGGCGGATGTGGAGGTCAGATCTGACATGTCCATTCTTGGACCTGGTCGGCCTTTTACCTGCATCTGTCTGACTGGCACCCGGGGGTGATTCAGTTATGCTTAAGGTACCCTTGCAGTGTATGCAGTCCTGCTTTACAGTTTTTTGCAGTTATGCTTTTAATTATTCAGGAGGCCGCTATGGCACAGTGATATGATAAACGTAGAGTAGGTACTGCCCCATATGAGAATGCCTTGTCGTGGCGGGGTAGCTCAAAGAA
Source organism: Oophaga sylvatica (assembly GCA_033576555.1). Lineage (NCBI taxonomy): Eukaryota > Metazoa > Chordata > Amphibia > Anura > Dendrobatidae > Oophaga > Oophaga sylvatica. The sequence continues at coordinate 211,101,071 of JARQOD010000002.1, forward strand.
TTGATCAATTGTTTGCTAAATGTCTCTATTTTTAAAAAAAACAGTTAGAATTATGTGCAGATGCACTTTATTATTTCATGCTGACCATGTGTTGCGCTGGCTTCCCCCCCCCCTTTTTTTTTTTCTTGTATTGGTAAGTGGCTGCCACCACTGGTTGCCGTGCGCGCTGGGTCATGCATGCTATTTTATCTGTTTTTTTTTCTTTCTTATAATTGACTTAGGCTGCTATACACATATAAAGCAGCCCTGCCCTGCCCCAGGCTATATATAATTGTGTGCCTGTGCCTGTTTCACTCTTTATCTGTGGTTGCTGGTTTGGCGGATGTGGAGGTCAGATCTGACATGTCCATTCTTGGACCTGGTCGGCCTTTTACCTGCATCTGTCTGACTGGCACCCGGGGGTGATTCAGTTATGCTTAAGGTACCCTTGCAGTGTATGCAGTCCTGCTTTACAGTTTTTTGCAGTTATGCTTTTAATTATTCAGGAGGCCGCTATGGCACAGTGATATGATAAACTTAGAGTAGGTACTGCCCCATATGAGAATGCCTTGTCGTGGCGGGGTAGCTCAAAGAATTGATCAATTGTTTGCTAAATGTCTCTATTTTAAAAAAAAACAGTTAGAATTATGTGCAGATGCACTTTATTATTTCATGCTGACCATGTGTTGCGCTGGCTTCCCCCCCCCCTTTTTTTTTTCTTGTATTGGTAAGTGGCTGCCACCACTGGTTGCCGTGCGCGCTGGGTCATGCATGCTATTTTATCTGTTTTTTTTTCTTTCTTATAATTGACTTAGGCTGCTATACACATATAAAGCAGCCCTGCCCTGCCCCAGGCTATATATAATTGTGCACCTGTGCCTGTGCCTGTTTCACTCTTTATCTGTGGTTGCTGGTTTGGCGGATGTGGAGGTCAGATCTGACATGTCCATTCTTGGACCTGGTCGGCCTTTTACCTGCATCTGTCTGACTGGCACCCGGGGGTGATTCAGTTATGCTTAAGGTACCCTTGCAGTGTATGCAGTCCTGCTTTACAGTTTTTTGCAGTTATGCTTTTAATTATTCAGGAGGCCGCTATGGCACAGTGATATGATAAACTTAGAGTAGGTACTGCCCCATATGAGAATGCCTTGTCGTGGCGGGGTAGCTCAAAGAATTGATCAATTGTTTGCTAAATGTCTCTATTTTTAAAAAAACAGTTAGAATTATGTGCAGATGCACTTTATTATTTCATGCTGACCATATGTTGCGCTGGCTTCCCCCCCCCCCCTTTTTTTAACCCTAATACAAACCCTAACCATAACCCTAACCCCAACACACCCCTAACCCTAATCCCAACTCTAACCATAAACCTAACCACAAGCCTAACCCTAATTCCAACCCTAACCCAAATTCCAGCCCTAACCCTAATTCTAACCTTAACCCTAATGCTAACCCTAACCCTAAGGCTGGGTTCATATTGCGTTTTACCAGCCCGTTCAACACGTAGTGTTGACCGGCTGGTAACGGTATAGCATAACGCCATCGCGTTATGCTATACCCGCTAGCGCAGATGAATCAGCAGATGATTCATATGTGCTAGTGGTGACGGAGCCCAGACGCTGCAGCCCGTGTCCGAGGCTCCTTCACTGAATGACGGCACGTCGCGAGGATCCCCAGCAATATCCGCCGCGGATCCGCAGCAAAATCAGCCGCGGATCAGCAGCAATATCCGCCGCGGATCCGCAGCAGAATCAGCCGCGGATCAGCAGCAAAATCCGCCGTGGATCAGCAGCAACATCCGCCGCGGATCAGCAGCAAAATCTGTCGCGGATCACCAGCAATATCCGCCGCGGATCAGCAGCAAAATCCGCCGCGGATCAGCAGCAAAATCCGCCGCGGATCAGCAGCAAAATCCGCCGCGGATCAGCAGCAATATCTTCCGCGGATCAGCAGCAATATCCGCCGCGGATCAGCAGCAAAATCCGCCGCGGATCAGCAGCAAAATCCGCCGCGGATCAGCAGCAATATATTCCGCGGATCAGCAGCAATATCCGCCGTGGATCCGCAGCAAAATCCGCCGCGGATCCGCAGCAAAATCCGCCGCGGATCAGCAGCAAAATCCGCCGCGATCAGCAGCAAAATCCGCCGCGGATCAGCAGCAAAATCCGCCGCGGATCAGCAGCAAAATCCGCTGCGGATCCGCAGCAAAATCCGCCGCGGATCAGCAGCAATATCTTCCGCGGATCAGCAGCAATATCCACCGCGGTTCAGCAGCAATATCCGCCGCGGATCCGCAGCAAAATCAGCCGCGGATCCGCAGCAAAATCCGCCGCGGATCCGCAGCAAAATCCGCCGCGGATCAGCAGCAAAATCCGCCGTGATCAGCAGCAAAATCCGCCGCGGATCAGCAGCAAAATCCGCCGCGGATCCGCAGCAAAATCCGCCGCGGATCCGCAGCAATATCTTCCGCGGATCAGCAGCAATATCCGCCGCTGATCCGCAGCAAAATCAGCCGCGGATCCGCAGCAAAATCCGCCGCGGATCAGCAGCAAAATCCGCCGCGGATCAGCAGCAAAATCCGCAGCGGATCAGCAGCAATATCTTCCGCGGATCAGCAGCAATATCCGCCGCGGATCAGCAGCAAAATCCGCCGCGGATCAGCAGCAAAATCCGTCGCGGATCAGCAGCAAAATCAGCCGCGGATCCGCAGCAAAATCCGCCGCGGATCAGCAGCAAAATCCGCCGGGATCAGCAGCAAAATCCGCCGCGGATCAGCAGCAATATCCGCCGCGGATCTTGCTGCTGAACCGCGGCGGATCCGCAGCAAAATCCGCCGCGGATCAGCAGCAAAATCCGCCGCGGATCAGCAGCAAATCCGCCGCGGATCAGCAGCAAAATCCGCCGCGGATCAGCAGCAAAATCGGCCGTGGATCAGCAGCAAAATCCGCCGCGGATCAGCAGCAATATCTTCCGCGGATCAGCAGCAATATCCGCCGCGGATCAGCAGCAAAATCCGCCGCGGATCAGCAGCAAAATCAGCCGCGGATCCGCAGCAAAATCCGCCGCGGATCAGCAGCAAAATCCGCCGCGGATCAGCAGCAAAATCCGCCGCGGATCAGCAGCAAAATCCGCCGCGGACCCGCAGCAAAATCGGCCGCGGACCCGCAGCGATTTCCGCCGCGGATCCGCAGCAAAATCAGCTGCGGATCAGCAGCAAAATCCGCTAGGAAAAAAAAAAAATTCTTTATTTTTTTATTTGTCCCTACCTATGATAAAGGGGGGGTTCATTTACTTTTTTTTATTTTGATCACTGTGACAGTTTATCACAGTGATCAAAATAAATTTTTGAACACTGGGGGGCGCCCATGAAGAGGCCCGGGCGGACGCCGGGACCGATCCAGGGACATCGGTGGATCGGGAGAGGTGAGTAGGGGGGTCGGAAGGTTAGGGGGGGGGATAGGAAGGTGGGGGCAGCGGAGGCCAGGACGAGGGGAGCTGTTAGTGGCGGCGGTGACCGACCGCTGCCATCTTTCGGTGGCGGCGGCCGATCGCCGCCGTGAGTACGTGTGGGGGGGTCAGGGCTCGGTGTCCAGCCATGGCAGATGCTATTGCAGCATCGGCCATGGCTGGATTGTAATATTTCACCAATTAAATTGGTGAAATATTACACATTGCTCTGATTGGCTGTTTCACTTTTAACAGCCAATCAGAGCGATCGTGGCCACGGGGGGGTTAAGAAAACCCCCCTGTGGTGAAGCACAAAGGGTCCTGTAACTGCGGGTCGGGTGACCTTTGAGTGACCCCGTTCTCCCGGCCCGCAGGGACGAGATCCTTTCATGATGCAGGGTATGCGTCATAGGTCGGAATGACACCGACTTTCATGACGCATACGCTGTGTCAAAGGTCGGGAAGGGGTTAAAGGCTCATCAGAGATTCTTGGGGTTTGCCAATTTTTATCGTAAATTTATTGGTAATTTCTCTGTTATTGTTAAATCATTGACTGATTTGACCAAAAAGGGTTCTGATGTGGTGAATTGGCCTCCTGAGGCAGTCTCTGCGTTTCAGGAACTTAAGCAGAGATTCACTTCTGCTCCTGTTCTACGGCAGCCTGATGTTTCTCTGCCATTTCAGGTGGAGGTTGATGCCTCTGAAATTGGGGCAGGTGCCGTTTTGTCCCAAAGAGATCCAGAGACCTCTAAAAGTAACCCTTGTGCCTTTTTCTCTCGAAAATTTTCTCCAACTGAACGTAATTATGACGTGCGTAATCGGGAGTTATTGGCCATGAAGTGGGCTTTTGAAGAGTGGAGACATTGGCTGGAGGGAGCCAAACATCAGGTGGTGGTCCTCACGGACCATAAGAATCTGGTTTATCTGGAATCAGCCAAGCGACTTAATCCTAGACAGGCCAGGTGGGCCTTGTTTTTCACACGTTTTAATTTTGTGGTTTCCTTTCTTCCTGGCACTAAGAATGTTAAGGCGGATGCCCTCTCGAGGAGTTTCCTTGCGGACTCTCCTGAGTTATCTGATCCTGCTGTTATTTTGAAAGAGGGTGTAGTTCTTTCCGCCATCTCGCCCAATTTGAGACTGGCTCTGGAAGGGTGTCAGGAGGATAAACCCGAGCGCTGCCCTATTGGGAAATTGTTTGTCCCAGACCGGTGGAAAAAGAGTGTGATGTCTGAGATTCATTGTTCCGCGTTGGCCGGTCATCCCGGAATTTTTGGTACCAGAGACTTGGTTAGTCAGTCCTTTTGGTGGCCTACTTTGTCTCGTGACGTCAGGGAATTTGTGCAGTCCTGCGGGACTTGCTCTCGCTCCAAGCCTTGCTCTCGCTCTAGTGGTTTGTTGATGCCATTGCCTGTGCCAAGAGACCATGGACCCATATCTCTATGGATTTTATTTCCGACCTCCCTGTTTCTCAGAGAATGACCGTTATCTGGGTGATTTGTGATAGGTTTTCCAAAATGATACATCTTGTGCCATTACCTAAGTTGCCTTCCTCCTCCGAATTGGTGCCTTTGTTCCTTCAGCACGTGGTTCGGTTACACGGCATTCCTGAGAACATTGTGTCTGACAGAGGAGTCCAGTTTGTTTCCAGATTTTGGAGGACTTTTTGCTCTAAACTTGGTGTTCAATTGTCTTTCTCCTTGGCTTTTCATCCTCAGACCAATGGACAAACTGAGAGAACAAACCAGACATTGGAGACTTATCTGAGATGCTTTGTGTCTGCTGATCAAGATGACTGGGTTCTTTTTTGCCTTTGGCTGAGTTTGCTCTTAATAATAGGGCTAGCTCTGCCACTTTGATGTCTCCATTTTTCTGCAATTTTGGGTTTCACCCTCGATTTTCTTCGGGACAGACGGAGGCTTCTGTCTGTCCAGGTGTTGACTCTGTTGTGGAGCGTATGCAGCAGATTTGGGACCAGGTAGTGGAGAGGTTGTCCCTCTCTCAGGAGAGGGACCAGCGGTTTGCCAACCGGCATAGGACTGATGGTCCTCGGTTTGAAATGGGGGACTTGGTCTGGTTGTCCTCAGGAAATATCCCTATGAGAGTTGCATCTCCTAAGTTTAAGCCTAGGTTCATTGGACCTTATAAGATCATGGAGATTCTTAATCCTGTTTTCTTTCGTTTACTTCTTCCAGGGACATTTAAGATCCATAACGTGTTCCACAAGTCCTTCTTGAAGAGGTTTGTCGAGCCAGTGGTTCCTATGGCTGCGCCTCCTGACCCTGTTTTGGTTGAGGGCAATCTGGAGTATGTGGTTGAGAAAATATTGGATTCTCGTTTTTCTAGACGGAAACTCCAGTATTTGGTTAAATGGAGAGGTTATGGTCAGGAGGACAATTCTTGGGTGTTTGCTTCAGGACATCCATGCTAGGAGACTGATCCGTGCGTATCACAGAGCTCATCCTGACCGACCTGGTTGCCCAAATGAGGGTTCGGTGACCCCTCCTCAAGGGGGGGTACTGTTGTGAATGTGTTAGAAATGAATTCTGAGCAGAAGCTCCCTCTGGTGGTTACAAACAGTACTGAACCATTCAATGAAGATTGTGAAGATTGGCAATCAGGAGTTACAGACTGGTCTTATATAAGGGAGATTCCCTCCCATCAGGGTTGCCGGTGATCAATTGTTCTTGTCTCAACTTTGGTTCCTGGTTCACTTGGAAGCTTGCTGAGTCTTGCCTGCATCTTCTGCTAACAGATAAGATATTTTCTGCTTTTATTTTTGTGCTTGCTTTTTGCATTTTTTCCTGCACTTCTGTTGAGGTCAGCCAGGTCCCCTCCAGGAGCTTGTGCTCCTCTCAGTTTATCTTAGCCACTGTTATTTGTTCATTTGCCTTTTCCAGTTTTTTCAGTGGCTGCGGCTTAGTTTTGTTACACCAGAGAACTAATTTAGGTGGTAGAGGTCGTGTGATCTCAGGTGTTTTTGCAATTAGTAGAGTTGGTATTTTTTTAGGGTTTTTTGGATTGCAGTAAGTGTCCTTCCTATCCTTTTCTTTCTAGGAAGATTGGACCCCAACATTTGCTCATACTATTTTCTGTCTGTGTCTGTATTTCCTCTTGTCTAACTGCCATTACATGTTTGGGGGCTTCCTATGTTCTTTGGGGATCTGCTCCGGGGCAGATAGCTTTCCTCTTTCTATCTTTAGGTGTAGTTAGCCTCTCAGGCTGTGACGAAGCGTCTAGGACCAACGTAGGTACGCTCCACGGCTGCCTTTAGTTGTGGTGGTTAGTCAGGGTACTGCAATCCAGTAGATTCCAACCTCTCTGGTGTATTGACGTTTTTGCCTGCTCTCCTCAGCTACCAAATCATAACAAAAGCCCCTACCAACGCTTCGTTGTTCCAGCCCACCTCAGAGGACAAAATGTGAAAGCGAATAGTGTATTAACCGACGGAAAGGGAACCTGGGTGGAGATTAAAAAGGGATTCCGTGGTAGATGCCTAACGACCTGGCTCATCAAACAAAAAACAACAAAAGTTGGTAAATGGAAAACCAATGGGTCATCACTCTCCCAGAGTGGATTAACCCACGCCAAAGCCTCCCCTCCAGATGAGAAGCCACAAAGGCTACTTTCGCCTGATCAGTAGGATATTGCTGCGGCAGAAGCTCAAGGTGTAGAAGACATTGGTTCAAAAAACCCTGGCATAGCTTGGAGTCACCACCATACTGTGGCGGTTTACAAAAGTGGGATGGAGGGTGCGGAACTTGAGCTTGAGCTTGGCTAGCCGCTGAGACGGCAGACTGAAGGGAAAGCAGACAGTCGTCCACTGACGCCATGTAGCTGAGCAAGAGAGCCTGGATGTCATGCTGCTGAGCAAGCTGCAGCTGGAGGGTATCCGGCCAAAGGGTCGTTCCCCGGATCAGAGGTCTGTAAATTGGGCAACCGGGTCTCTATGGACTTTAGAAAAGACATTATCTGCGAGTAACCTGATTCTTCTTGAGTGACGGCCGAGACACCAGCGGGGTCCATGCCCTGATTATACTGTGACGACTCCTGGAGTGGACCCTCTGGGTCACGATACCAACCCACCTTGGGCGAGCTGACCTAGTGAGAACCACCCCCTATACAGGGAGCGTCAGGAGCAGACGCAGGGGGATAGAGTACCACGACTGCTGGAACCAGGTGGCTGGCTCATAGAAGACGGAAGTACGCAGGAAGTGGAAGAGTGCAAAGCGTGGACACGGGAGTATGTAGAGTACAGGACAGTGCAAGGCGTGTGCACGAGAACACACAGAGTACAGGACAGTGCAAGGCATGTGCACAAGGGCACGTAGAGTATAGAACAGTGTAAGACGTGTATACGGGGACACGTAGGAGACAGGAGTGTGTGTATAGCGTGCGCCAAGGAGCACGCTTAGGTAAGAGGCAAAACAGGGTGCATGCGGGGAAGCACGCCTGGGTACAAAGCAAGGCAGAGCGCATGCTGGGAAGCACGCCAGTGTACAAGGCAAAGCAGAGGCAGGGAACCTGAGTACAGACAGCAGCCAAGCAGGAACCAAGCAGGTTGTCATGTATAGTGTACAGTTCCTATAGCGTCTTGTGCTTGGATGCGAGGAAAACACAGGAGACATAGGTTGAAATGAAATGACTTGTATTACTTCATACAAGCAAGCTGAAAAGTTCACACAGTTTGCAGGAACAGCGACAGGAGACACAGCAGGCCAGAGTAACTTCAAGCACTACAATAAATCTCAAAAGCAGGTTCAGGATCTCTTCTCTGTACCGTAATTCCTCTGCAAACATGGATTCACCAAACAGCAGGTTTCAGAGTCCAAAAGTGTTCCAAGGTTCCTCAGTAGGGAATAGCTGGAGTACAAGTCCAAGGTTTCCAGGAGTCAGGTCACAGACTGACTGAGGCTTGATTCAGGAGCACTGATTGTTCAGCTGAGGCTGCTTAAGAAGCAAGAGGGAAGAATCATGGCGGGAACATGAAAACTGGAAACTCCATATTAACTGAGGGCAAGAGCTGCAGAAAGACAGAAAGCAAAATGGTCGACGGAAAACTGAGTTTCAAGGAACATGTCAACAGAGACAAAGAACCTTACATTACTCCCCCTTAGGGACAACCTCCGGATGACCTCAAACCAGGCTTTTCAGGGTACCTCTGATGAAACTGGCGGAGCAGGCGAGGAGCATTTACATTATTGACTGGTTCCCATGAGTTGTCCTCCACTGGGTAGCCCTGCCATTTAATCAAATATTGCAACTGATTTCTGTACAACCTGGAATCTAGAATCCTTTCCACCATAAATTCTTCCTGACCATCGACCAGCACTGGGTCAGGGCAAGGCGAAGAACGTCCAGGAAACGTATTGGGTGTTGCAGCCTTTAGTAGGGATACATGAAAGACAGGGTGGATTCTCATAGTTCTGGGCAGTTGAAGACGACAAGCAACAGCACTTATAATCTTATTGATCTTATAAGGTCCAATGTACTTATGTCCCAATTTAGACGATGGAATCTTTAATTTAAGATTTCTGGTTGACAGCCAGACCAAATCTCCTACCTTGAAAGCTGGTGCAGGTTTACGAAATTTATCTGCTGCTTTCTTGTACCTTTCCTGAGCCAATTCTAGATTTTCCTTTAGAAGATCCATATTCTTTTGTAAAGAAGTGATTCTTTCAGCCACTGCCGGCAAGGGCGTATCTATGGGAAATCGAGGAAGAATGTTAGGATGATAACCTAGATTGGAGTAAAAAGGAGACTGCTTAGTGGAGGCGCTCTGAGAGTTCTTATAAGGGAACTCAGCCAGTGGAAGTAGATCCACCCAATCATCCTGTAGGTGGCAGATAAAACAGCGGAGATACTGCTCCAGGGTCTGATTGGTTCGTTCTGTCTGTCCATTAGTCTGTGGATGAAAAGCAGAAGAAAGGTTTACTTTAATGTCCAATGCTGCACAGAAATTTTGCCAAAACCTTGAAGTGAATTGCGCCCCTCGATCCGAAATGACCTCATCCGGTACTCCATGTAAGCGAAACACATCTGATGTCTGTTTTGCAGTGGGTAAGCCGACACAAGGGATAAAATGAGCTGCCTTTGTTAGACGGTCAACCACCACTAGAATGGTGTTCTTCCCTTGAGAGGTTGGTAACTCCACAATGAAGTCCATAGAAATGGATCCCCACAGGCGGGACGGGGTGGGAAGAGGTTGCAACAGACCAGTTGGTGAGGAGCGAGGTGTTTTGCATCTTGCACAGACTTCACATGAAGTGACATAGTTTAAGACATCTTTCCTGTAAGTGGGCCACCAAAAGAAACGAGAAAGAAATTCTTGTGTCTTTAGAATTCCCCTATGCCCGGCTATCTTGGAATCGTGGATGAGTTGCAATACTCTCAATCTGACTGTTTCAGGTATATACAGACGTTGTCCCTGAATCCACACACCATTCTTAAAGACAAGACTTACGTCCCTTGGGGGTTGAGCCAACAAAGAATCCGCATGGTATACTTCCTTGATGTCCTTAAGTAGGTCTTGATTATGAATCACTCCCAGGAATCTAGAGTCAGGAAGAATAGTCTTAGGAGGAGTAAGTGGACGTGTCTCTGCTGAATGAATCCTAGAGAGTGCATCAGCCTTTCCATTGCGCGATCCTGGTCTATAAGAAATGACAAAATTAAATTGGTTTAGGAAAAGATTCCAGCGAGCCTGGCGAGGAGTCAGGCACTTAGCCGACCTGATAAATTCAAGGTTACGATGGTCTGTCAGGACGACTATTTGCTGTGCAGCTCCCTAAAGAAGGTGTCTCCATTCCTTGAAGGCGGCAATAATGGCCAACAATTCTCTATTGCCCACATCGTAGTTCCTCTCAGCCGAAGACAACTGCTGGGAAAAGAAGGCACAGGGATGCAAGACATTCTTCTCACCTGTTCTCTGAGAGAGTATAGCTCCAACGGCACAGTCTGAAGCATCCACCTCTATTATGAAGGCAAGCTCGGGGTTGGGATGTACTAAGATAGGTGCGGTGGTAAATTTATCCTTTAAACAGGAAAATGCTTCCTGGGCTTGCGGGGTCCAGGAGAACCTAGACTGTTTCCGGGTAAGTTGGGTGATAGGTGACACTACCTCAGAAAAATTCTTAATGAAACGTCTATAGAAGTTGGCAAACCCGATGAAACGCTGCACCTCCTTCACATTTCTAGGAATTGGCCAATCCTTGATGGCTTGGGTCTTGCTTCCATCCATACTAATCCCTTGCGTAGATAGTACATACCCCAGAAATTGAATTTCGGTCCTATGGAATTCACATTTTTCAAGTTTGATGTAGAGATGGTTTTGTCTTAGGCGTTCTAAGACCATTCTCACATGTCCATGATGTTCCTCTGTGGAGTTAGAAAAAATTAGAATATCATCCAGATAAATCACCACAAATGTATCTAGGAGATCCCTGAAGATATCATTCACGAAGTGTTGGAAAGTGGCTGGGGCGGTACTCAGACCAAAAGGCATAACTAGATATTCAAAGTGTCCATAGCGTGACCTGAAAGCAGTCTTCCATTCATCCCCAGGTCTAATACGGACCAAGTTATAGGCCCCACGGAGATCCAGTTTAGAGAAAATTTTGGCATGCCGCACTCTCTCCAACAACTCAGGGATTAAAGGCAATGGATAACGGTTTCTAATAGTAACCTTATTGAGTTCCCTATAGTCTATGCAGGGTCTCAGAGATCCATCTTTCTTCTTCACAAAGAAGATGGGTGCACCTGCGGGAGATGAAGAGGGGCGTATGAAGCCCTTGGCTAAATTTTCGTCTATATAATCCTTCAAAGCTTTTAGCTCGGGCCCCGCTAGGGGGTAGATCTTACCAAAAGGTATCTCAGCTCCAGGCAATAATTCAATTGGACAATCATATGGACGGTGAGGAGGAAGCTGATCAGCGTTCTTCTTGTCACATAAATCCACATAGTCCTGGTATACAGCTGGTAGTTCAGGGACTGACATGGTTCCTTTAGGAACAGAGCAAGCTGAAACTCCTTGACTCATCTGTTTCTCCGGAAAGTGTAATTCCTTGGTCTCCCAGTTAATCGTAGGATTCTGCGCCTGCAGCCATGGTAGCCCTAGAATAATGGGAAAGTGGGGAGAAGAGATAAGCATAAAAGACATTTTCTCCTGATGATCTTTACCCATAAGGACCCTCAAAGGCTCTGTTTCTTGATCCACTGGTCCAGAAGTCAGTAGAGAGCCATCCACAGTCTCCATCTGTACTGGAGTAGCCTTCTTCACTGAACGTATCCCCTGTTTCAGAGCAAAGGAGATAGCCATAAAATTTCCACTTGCTCCTGAGTCGATCATAGCAGAGCTAGACACCCAGACTGAGTCAACCCAGAGTTTGATGGAAAGGAAGCAAGGAGAATTGTTTCTTTTACAACTCAGCTGGGACACCGCTGAGGAAACTTGAAAAATTGCAGCGTTTATACCGTCATCGTCCCCAGAACTAACAGAGTTTAAGTCCGAAAAATCAAGATCTCTTGCAGCAGATCTCTCTGGAGCCTGAGGCTCGGACATGACAGAGCTCCTCTCGCAACACTCACAGTGAATGACTGCTGCAGTAGTCTTACGAGAACGGCTGGGGCAGTTTATAATGAAGTGCCCTGACTTACAACAGTAGAAACATAGATTTTCCTTTATACGATGTTCTTTGCGTGCATCACTAACCCGTCTTTGTAAAGAGTCCACCTGCATGGGTTCAGGTTCTGGTTCCCTTGTGATCCTACTCAAAGGTTCCTTAGCTGAGGAGGGAGGTAGTAAAAGGTTAGTGCGATTATTTTCGAACCATCTCTCTTGTCTGCGTTCAGTCAGACGAGCATCAATAAGGATACAATAGTTAATAAAGTCACCTAACGCAGTGGGAGGGTCGGCACGAGCAAGTTCATCCTTAATCAGTGGAGACAACCCTTTCCGAAAAATAGATTTTTTAGCGGAAGTGTCCCAAGTGGTAACAAGAGCCCATCTCCTGAAATCCAGGGCATATTCGGCTACTGAACGCTTACCTTGGCGCAAAGTTAACATGGCTGCTTCAGCTGTTGCACCTCGATTGGGGTCATCAAACACCTGCCCCATGGCTGAAATAAAAGCATCAAGGTGATTCAAACAATCATCCTCAGTCTCAATCAGAGGGTTTGCCCACATCAAAGCCTTATTGGTAAGCAACATGATTATAGTAAGCACTTTGGATCGTTCAGTGGGAAATTGTGAAGCATGTGCAGAGAAAAATAAATTGCATTGATTAATAAATCCCCTGAATTTCTCACGTTCACCGCCAAAACGAAAAGGAGGTAATTTGGGGATCCCAGAACTCGGGGTTATGGCAGGAGCCTGGGCTCGTTCCTCTAGAGCCTCAATCCTGGCTCGCAATTCCTGGGTAGTCTGTCCAAACACTTGCAAATTATGATTAGTGAGGTCCTGTAGGCTTGCAAAACGGGTTTTTAAAGTCTGTACATCTGAAAGGATTGTATCAGTCACTCCGCAAAGTTCCTTTATGCGGGCCTCCATCTTCCAGATCTTTTAAGGCAGAAGTGCTGGAAGGAGAAGAGGAAAGGAAAAAAAAAACAAAAAAACAATAGTGTTTACCTGTGGTAACACTCCAGAGTAAAATTTTAAGGGAATGCGCTCACCTGGAATGGTTGTGAGAAGTCACAACCACTGTCATCACATAAGGTATTAAACGGACATCTGATATCCACAGTCACAGCAGACACGGCTCTCCCAGACCCAGCAGACACTAAACATTGGCTCCTGAATCTTGTCATGTATAGTGTACAGTTCCTATAGCGTCTTGTGCTTGGGTGCGAGGAAAACACAGGAGACATAGGTTGAAATGAAATGACTTGTATTACTTCATACAAGCAAGCTGAAAAGTTCACACAGTTTGCAGGAACAGCGACAGGAGACACAGCAGGCCAGAGTAACTTCAAGCACTACAATAAATCTCCAAAGCAGGTTCAGGATCTCTTCTCTGTACCGTAATTCCTCTGCAAACATGGATTCACCAAACAGCAGGTTTCCAGAGTCCAAAAGTGTTCCAAGGTTCCTCAGTAGGGAATAGCTGGAGTACAAGTCCAAGGTTTCCAGGAGTCAGGTCACAGACTGACTGAGGCTTGATTCAGGAGCACTGATTGTTCAGCTGAGGCTGCTTAAGAAGCAAGAGGGAAGAATCAGGGCAGGAACATGAAAACTGGAAACTCCATATTAACTGAGGGCAAGAGCTGCAGAAAGACAGAAAGCAAAATGGCCGACGGAAAACTGAGTTTCAAGGAACATGTCAACAGAGACAAAGAACCTTACACAGGTCTAGCTAGGAAGCACAACAATAATCAGGTGCTGCCTACAGGAAGAGGCTGCCTGATATAGGGCAAGTGTGCTGGAAATTCTGGGTAAGGTCCTTCAGGACCATAGAGACAGAACCTGGAATTAAGTGAACAGCCACAGGATCAGGCACGGGATGTGCGCGTGCACACTCGACGTGATGACGTCGGGCGCTGAGCCCCGGCGCCAGAGGAATGCGGTGAGAGCGACATGACAATAAAGCATAGTTTTTTCCTCATTTTTTGGTTATTTTTTATGGTTTTCAATAAAGGGGTTAATTAGTGGGACGATTTTATAGGTCGGGTTGCTCCAGATGTGGCAATACCAAATATGTGTACTTTTATTGATTTTTTTTCATAATTTTTTTAATGGGTACAATATATATATTAAATCATTTTGAGATTTTTAAATAAAAAAAATTTACACTTTTTTTCACTTTTTTACTTAGTCCCACTATGGGAATTTCACTTTCTGCAGTCTGATCACAGATATAAGGTATAGCAATGCAAGATCATTGCTATACCTTACAACCTGTCAGTGCTGCAGACACAAGTTAGTTAGATCATGTACTGCGCATGATCTAACTAACTTGCTAGTGTGTGGTGACCTGAATGTCGTTACCATGGCAACGATCGGGACCCCGTGATAATGTCACAGGGTCTCTGATCCAAAGGCAGAGGGGCTTTCTTCCCTCTGCTGCTCTTTAAATGCAGCAATCTCACAGATCGCAGAATTTAGAGGGTTAAAGCGCTGAGAGCCTGTTGTCAGCTGTCAGAATCAGCTGACACCCAGAGTTGATTGCAGGTGCACAGCCCCCTGCGCGCGAATGATCACTATGACGTACACTGTGTGCAGAATTATTAGGCAAATGAGTATTTTGATCACATCATCCTTTTTATACATGTTGTCCTACTCAAAGCTGTATAGGCTTGAAAGCCAACTGCCAATTATGTAAATCAGGTGATTTGCATCTCTAATGAGGAGGGGTGTGGTCTAATGACATCAACATCCTTTATAAGGTGTGCTTAATTATTAGGCAACTTCCTTTCCTTTGGCAAAATGGGTCAGAAGATAGATTTGACGGACTCTGAAAAGTCAAAAATTGTGAGATGTCTTGCAGAGGGATGCAGCAGTCTTGAAATTGCCAAACTTTTCAAGCGTGATCACTGAACAATCAAGCGTTTCATGGCAAATAGCCAACAGGGTCGCAAGAAGCGTGTTGATAAAAAAAGGCGCAAAATAACTGCCCATGAATTGAGGAAAATCAAGCGTGAAGCTGCCAAGATGCCATTTGCCACCAGTTTTGCCATATTTCAGAGCTGCAACGTTACTGGAGTATCAAAAATCACAAGGTGTGCCATACTCGGGGACATGGCCAAGGTAACGAAGGCTGAAAAAACGATCACCTTTGAATAAGAAATATAAGATAAAACGTCAAGACTGGGCCAAGAAATATCATAAGACTGATTTTTCTAAGGTTTTATGGACTGATGAAATGAGAGTGACTCTTGATGGGCCAGATGGATGGGCCCGAGGCTGGATCAGTAAAGGGCAGAGAGCTCCACTCCGACTCAGGCGCCAGCAAGGTGTAGGTGGGGTACTGGTATGGGCTGGTATCATCAAAGATGAACTTGTGGGACCTTTTCAGGTTGAGGATGGAGTGAAGCTCAACTCCCAGACCTACTGCCAGTTTCTGGAAGACACCTTCTTCAAGCAGTGGTACAGGAAGAAGTCGGTATCGTTCAAGAAAAACATGATTTTCATGCAGGACAATGCTCCATCACATGCATCCAAATACTCCACAGCGTGGCTGGCCGGTAAAGGTCTAAAAGAAGAAAAATAATGACATGGCCCCCTTGTTCACCTGATCTGAACCCCATAGAGAAACTGTGGTCCCTCATAAAATGTGAGATCTACATGGAGGGAAAACAGTACACCTCTCGGAACAGTGTCTGGGAGGCTGTGGTGGCTGCTGCACGCAATATTGATCGTAAACAGATCAAGCAACTGACAGAATCTATGGATGGAAGGCTTTTGAGTGTCATCGTAGAGAAAGGTGGCTATATTGGTCACTGATTTTTTTGTTTTTGTTTTTGAATGTCAGAAATGTTTATTTCTAAATTTTGTGTTGTTATATTGGTTTACCTGATGAAAATAAACAAGTGAGATGGGTATATATTTGGTTTTTATTAAGTTGCCTAATAATTCTGCACAGTAATAGTTACCTGCACAAACAGATATCCTCCTAAGATAGCCAAATCTAAAATAAAAACCCACTCCAACTTCCAAAAATATTAAGCTTTGATATTTATGAGTCTTTTGGGTTGATTGAGAACATAGTTGTTGTTAAATACCGTAATAAAAAAGAATCCTCTCAAATACAACTTGCCTAATAATTCTGCACACAGTGTATATGTACTGCATTGGTAGGGAAGTCCTTCTCGATCATGACATACGTGTACTGAAAATGTCGGGAAGGGGTTAAATAATTAAAAAACCATGGATCATTTCCTTTACACTTCACATATACAGTACTTGCCACTTAGTGTTGGTATATCACATAAAATCCTAATAAAATGCATTTAAGTTTGTGGATGTAATGTGAATGAATGTGGAAAAGTCCATGGGGTATGAATACTTTTTCAAAGCACTGTATATTTTCAGGGATTGAACATGTACTAGTAGGCTATGGTGCTGTTCACATGTCTGTATTTGTGCGAACTGTGTGCCTGCAAAAAAATCATGAAGACATTTTTGTTTTGACACTGCAAAATTCAAATAAATGTATATAATTTGTACAATGTGATTTTCTGGATTTTATTTTTGATATGCTATCTCTCAATGTTAAAATTAACCTACCCTTAAAATTATAGACTGTTCATGTCTTTGTCAGTGAGCAAAGGCAAATTTACAAAATCAGCAAGGGATCAAAGAATTATTTCCCTCACTCTATATGTACAAATATCTCTTGCAGGTAGATACACGGTATATCTATCTCCTTAAGAACACAATTCCTACAGATGCACAGTGTCTTCTTTTTTGTAACACAAGTGGATTTCTTTCAGGCACATACACCGTGCAGGCGGTATTCTGCACCAGGTTGTCCCTCCTAATGAGGGGCTGCTTCATTGGTCTGACTCAAAAGTTTGGCCTCAGATTTGGCCAAAAGAAGTCAGGAGAGAACAGCTGTGACTTCACCTATTAGCCCTGATGTCTTTCCAAGGAGGCTGCTGGAGTTAAGCGTCCCACAATGTGCTCTCTGGGGCGTCTCCAGCCTGACCTATACTTGCCTTTAATAGTTTCATAGGAACTTCATTAAATCAATTACTTAGTGAGCACATCATCATTTATTTGTAATTAGCACTGAAGTGCTTGGTTTTTACAGCAAAGTAGGACTGTTCCCAGCGGGACTGAAAATACATTTTGCAAGTGTCCAGGTTGTTAAAAAGAGCTATGCTGGTCGTAAGGGAGAGATGTGTTATATTCTGCGTGTAGCCAGATATAGTAAGGTACACAGCTCACCCTCCTGCTCACCATAGAGCTGTGGGATACATTTTCCCCGAGTCCCAAGGGAAACGCCTATTCTAAGGGTAATTATAGAGGGTAGACGGACATAGGACATGGGATTCGCGATTGCAACAAAGGAGCACAATTGTGGATTAGACAACACGTGGGGATGTTCACAGCTGTTCTGCACTGTGGTATGCCTACCCACAGAAAACCCACAAAAATCCTGCACAATAAGGCCGGAGCTACACACAGACTTTCTGTAGCACTACTAATTGACTTTAACTATTGAGTGACTGCTTCAGTCTAAAAGATTGCATGTGCGTCTGGACTGCAGCTGTAGGTCGATTAGAGAAAATCAGGCAGTAGCCCTATAAAAAGTGTCAGCGTAGCTTCAACTGAAAGAGCCCCTCAGACCGGGCGATGCCCTCCTGAACGAACATTCAAACTGATCATTACCCACATTGTAATTAAACGAGAAAAAGCTTGTTTGCCATCGATCACATTTTTTGGGGGAGCATAAAAATTATCGCTGTGGTTTACATGGGGAAATTTGCTGCTGAAAATAAGGAAAGTGAGCAGAAATAAACTGTGGGTGAAAAAATTTACAAAATAATATAATAAAAAAACGGCCTGGTACTTTAAATGTTGATTAGGACAGCAATTCAAGTGACAGATCTACAGCAAAATATGAATCTAGATTTTATTCTCCAAGTGCTATAGTCAGTAGTGTAGCTGCTGGAGAAGCAGAGGTAACTGTTGCCCCGGGCTCCACGCTCTGAGGGGCCCACCCGGAGCTATGCTACTGTAACTGTATCGCCGTGCGCAACGCGCCCATACGGTTACACTCTGTGGCAGAGCACGCCTGCACTGCCATCCAGCCGCTATAGGGACCTTGAGCAGGACCTGTCATCGCAAGTTCAACTGTATTTGCTGGATGCCGATACAGTTGAAAGTAATGATGAGACAGGGAGTATGAAGCTCCCTCTCCCACTATTCCCCCTCTGCAGCTGATGTCAATGATGCAGACACTGACAGCATGCGTGATGATTTCAGTACATGGTACCAGCTGTCCTGAGATGTGCGGGAGCTCGGAGCAGCGGGGGAATGAGGGGGAGAGGTTAGCATTGTGTTTATATTTTTGGAGGGAGTGCATTATACTGTATGGAGGCCTGTGGGCAGTGCATTATACTATATAGAGGCCTTTGGGGAGTGCATTATACTATACTGTATAGAGGCCTATGGGGAGGGCATTATACGCTATAGAGGCCTATGAAGAGTGATGCATTATACAATATGGAAGCCTATGGGTAGTGCATTATACTAAATAGAGGCCTATGAGGAGTGCATTATATTATATAGAGGCCTAAGGGAAGTGCATTATACTATATGGAGGTCTATGAGGAGTGAATTATACTATGTGGAGACCTATGGAGAATGCATTATACTATATGGAGGCCTATGCGGAATGCATTATACTGTATGGAGGCCTATGGAGAGTGCATTATACTATATGGAGGTCTATGAGGAGTGAATTATACTATATGGAGACCTATGGAGAATGCATTATACTATATGGAGGCCTATGCGGAATGCATTATACTGTATGGAGGCCTATGGAGAGTGCATTATGCTATATGGAGGCCTATGGGGAATGCATTATACTGTATGGAGGACTATGGGATGCATTATACTATACTGTAAACAAAGCACACATGTAATCCACACCCAAAAAAGGTTGCAAAAATGGGCCAAAAACTATGCAGGAGACACCCAAAAACAAGTGTTTTAAACACAGCATTTTTTATGCCAAAGGAACAGATTTTGGCTGCAGAAAAAACACAGCACAAATGTTGCATCTGAACATAGCTTAATGGTAAAAACTGAAATACTTATCAAACACTAATAAAAACCTGATCTAAAACACTGATCAAACTCAGACTGTTTTATGTATATGAAATAAATCACTGATGTCTGAATGAGGCCTGAAGCTTTGCCTTAAATGCAGCAACATACATACCTGCCTTCATCTAACGCAATTATCATTTTTAATTCATCTTTGTCATAATGTTGATTTAGAGAAACATTAGTTACTCCATATTGAGTTTTTCCAGTCTGTCAACTGCAATATATATATATTATCACACAGCATGCTAATATTAGTATTAATTGAACACAGTACTGACTGTTTAATGTATGGAAATGACAAATTAAACCCAGTAATGTGATATTGTTATGAATAATTAGTAATTAGCATTTCCATTTCTTTTCTAATACACTACAGTGTATTTTAAATGAATAATAATATAATATTAAAGTAATAATTATTATTTCCATTACTCTTAATAGGTGGCACATTGTATGTTAATTGTACTGATAAAATTGTAAACATTTTGTGTATTTAAGCTGTACCATGGAAAATGAGTGAACCGTACCTATCAGCTTCACAAAAGCATTCAAAGCAGAAACTGCTCGGATATCATTACCTTAAGGTTTATAGGTCAGCATGCTATTCTTCGTAAACTTGTTTTCCATTCTAAACAATCAAATTAATAATTATGAAAATGTGTCACTTTATGATAAAGAGGACTTGTGTGCAGCCAGGCTTTTAAGAATGTGAAGAAAATGTTCCCTATATTTAGCAAAAGATTTATAGCTCCTGCTGTTTTTATGTGGACTGGTCTGGATCCACATGAGTTTTTGTCTCATACGTACTAATTACTAATTTTCATCAGTGTGCCTGACCTGATTTTCATCCTTTTTTGCTCTTTTTTTCTGTATTTACCATCAGAGAAGAACTGATTGATGTTTCCGAAGAAGATTTTCTGCATGAGTAAAAACACAGACTGTCTTTCATCAGAGTTTTTGGATCAGATTTTCATCAGTGTTTGATCAACAGTTCACTTTTTACCATCAGTGATTCAGGAGCAATTTTTCCTTATGAAAAAATCCATTTCAAAACTTCTCCTATCCCTACAATGCTAAAAACGGGTAGAACACAGACAGCACGCTGACAGTACACAGATGGCAATGTCAGTGATTTTTCACAGACTCATCAACTTGTATTTTGATCTCAGACTCAGATCAAAAATTGAGTTCTGTGATTTTTTTCTTTTATAAGATGCAGTCACTCTTGCCCCAGGTGCCCAAGTAAGATTGGATCATAATTTGGCACTCAATGGTATTCTAGAAGCAAATTTATTGAGTGCAAACAATCCAAAATTTATACAATTGAAAATCCCAATAGGAATATTAGACTTGTAAGAAAAACTCAAAAAATTATATGATTAAATCCTACCCCACATATGAGGCCAGAATCAGAGCTTTATAAATCAATCATTTTTATAAATGTAAATAACAACAATAATATAAAATATGTTACAGAGTAGCACAACAAAGCAGGTCACGAGAAAAGGACAATTTTTCCCCACTATGTAATGCACTAAACGTTACCAGCTATATAGTTTTATTTTAATATTGCTATCAAGCATAGAAGTGCAATAACATTATATATAGATATAGATAAGTGCATATGCGCAAAAAATGTCAAAAAGCAGCTGAAGGGCCCCAGTATTAATACATCTTAGACCCATTCATAAAGTGCCAATGTTCAGTTCAGGGGGCAACCGCCAGACATATATATAGATAGTAAAGTGGTGCAAACAATATATGACAATGACAAGGTTACATGTACCAGGTTATAAACTTACATGTGGGAGAAAGTCCTGACCTCAGCCTGCCACCCCAACGCGTGTTTCGCCGTTTCTTCGTCAGGAGAATAATGTTTGTACCTAAAACCACATTTAAGCCATTTTCCTCATTTACAGTCTTTACTACTAAAAGTCCCTGGTCCTTCAGTGTACACAGCAAAGTCAGGGCTCGGGGGCTGGAGACTGTCCATGGACCAAAACTTATTATACAGGACATCAGGTATGATGGTCACCTGAGATCCAGTGTCCAGCAGGGCAGGGATTGCAATCCCGTCCACGATGATGGACAGGTAGGGTCTTCCTCCCACAAACCTGCGGTTCCAGTCTGAGGGGCCTGATGAGTCTATTCCTGGGTGTTGGCCCTCGGACCCAGGATCTGCTCGTTTAAAGGACACTGTCGGGCTAGATGACCTTCTCTGTTGCAACGGTAGCAGATGATCTCTCGGCGAGGATGGTGCTGATCAGGGGTCGCTCCTGGGGGTGGCGTTGTCCTCCTCCGGTGGGGCGACGTCCTCCTTTTCCTCCGTTCATCCAAGGGACATCCTCTGGGCAGTCGGCTAGCAGGATCTTTCCTTCTTCTTCCTTCCGCAGTTGCAGGGCACTCATTACAGCGGCCAGGTTTTTAGTCAGCTGGCGTACTTCTGAGCGCAGACAGTCCAACTCAGTAGGGGGCGCCACCTGCGTTTTGGCTTCCACAACCAGCGGGGAAAAGGTGGATGCTGCCAGCTTTAGAGTGGCTTCACTCGGGTGACACTGGGTCGACACCTCGGGCTTCTCCAGGGGTCGAAGTCCTTTTATAGCCATATCTTTTAGGGCATCAAAGGTAGCGTCAGGATGATCCAAGGACCACCAGTGCACAGTTCTGCTTTCAGCTTGGGACCTCAGTCCCCGTACAAACTGTTCCTTCAACATTTTACTTTCATTAATGGCACTTATAGGGTTGACCTGTTTGAGAGCTCGCAGGGCCCCCTGTAGTTGGCAGGCGTAGTCCCTAATACTGTCATCTGGTCTCTGGGAGCATTGGTAAAACCTCATCCGAAGATCTGTTTCAGTGCGGTCTTCAAAAATAGTCTGTAGCTTTAAGAAAATTGAAAGCACTGATTCCTGGTCTGCAGCTGTCCAAGTCTCTACTTCCTTCTCTGCAGCACCAGTCAATTGTCCCAATACCACTGCAGCTCTTTGTTTCTCTGTCATAGGGTACATGTCCATTATGCTGCATATTTTGCGTTTAAACCCTGCCAGGGTATCTGGCTTACCGCTGTACTGAGGGAGCCACTTTGCTCCAGGCAGGTATGGCAGCGTTAGCGGTACTATCGGGGCCACAGGACCAGGTGAGGGGCCAGCGTTTCCATCCTGCGCGGCAGCGCCGACGGGTAAGTCATTGGAGCGGTCGCCCTCGGCCGTGCTGTCAGCTTGCGACTGCGACATGTCTGCGCCCCCTAGTTAAGCGTGGCCTACCTTCTCCTGAAGGCTGCAGCTCTCCGGGCACAGCGATGTGGAAGGATCTGCCGCCGCGTCAGCGTTGGGGGCGTGTCCGGGACTCAGCGCGCTTTCTGCAGGTACGCCCCTTCTCCTTGCGCTGTAGCGCTGTACTTTGGCGGGCAATGGCGGACAATTGGCGCCAAAAATCTCAAAAACAGCAACACAGTCTATAGCACAAAAACAGTCCAATTCAGGCACACAGGACTCACATATAGCGAGCTTCTTATCCTGTTCGTGACGCCAAAATTAGATGAGTCGCACGTAACAGGGCTTTGGGGTACTCGGCACCGAGCCCGTTCACTTTACTGGGGATGTCACGGGTAGCGCGGCTCGGTCCGTTGCCCTGGGCGCTCACTAAAGGGGGATATTTACAGGGGATGATAGAAATGTTCGTGACGCCACCTGTGGTTTCTGATCAGGGTGACCAGCGCTGCAGGGTGAATCCTCTGAGGGGTTGTTACTGGGCAGCAAGGTGTTAAGTCTTCCACAGGTAAGACTGATCCCTCGAGGTATATGGCGGTATAGGGGTGAAGGAGCAATAATGCAGACACACACAAGACAGTCTCTTTCTGCACCTTTACTGGTGATGAAGTTGCAGGCACGTCCCGGGAGGCCGTCAGGGTGGAGGATGCACGTCCAGCAATCCACTGAGTAGGTGTAAGGCCTCCTAACGTCCTTATGTGTGTGAGTTTCTTAACTTGCATAAAACAGAGTTTAACTCCTTCTCTTTGCTACGCCCGGCTGATCCTGTGATGAGGTCTTCTTGTGGACAGAACAGTGTCTCTATGGTGGTACCTGCCAGACCCCCGTCTTCCTAACCTCAGTTACGTATCAGCACTGCTGGGCCCCTGCGACTTGAAGTCCAGGGTCTCCGGTTTTTCCCACTAGCTGTGAAGATACTAGCAAGCTCGGACCCGGTGTCCGGTGGTGCAGAGTGGAGGTAAGCTATCGTTGCTATTTCTCCTCAGTCACTCTATCTTTCCCTTTTTCCACTTGCCTGTCGTCCTACTCACACCTTTGACATAAGCACAGGCAGCAGTAGATGTCAGCTATCTCGTTCAGACTTCCTCAGCCCTCATGCTTATCTGACAGGAGTCTCTCTCCGGTGTTCTGAGGAGATCTTATCTCTCCCTCACAGCTCCTCTGAGGTAACTGCCGTTCTGAGATGTTCTGCTGTTCTGAGGTAACACCAACAACTCACTAACTCGCAGCTAGACTGCCTTCATCTCACTGCTGTCTCAAGTGCTCCCTCTGGTGGAACCAGGAAAAATGTGAAGTGTTGTGTGCTTATAGGTGATTGTGAATTACCTTTCATGCATCCTCCTGGGTACATGTGGCACCAAGCGCAGCTGGGCTACACAAATATTGGATCATTTTTGTGCATGGGGAAAAGAAAGGATGCCAGAATGCCGAGTAATCGTTCTTTAACGTGTCAATCTATGGGGCTGGTGACATGTTTATGATTTTTTGCAGACTGAGTGGTCCATGCAAAATCCCAGAGACATATGCGATATTGATCCGAGTGTCAGATCAAACCCAGCAAACCAGTATATGTGTCCGTGAAAAAATTGGACGTGACTCTGATGCCATCCGTTTACTGCCCATTTTTCCCTGAAACATAGATAGGTGAAGGTGGAGAATTTTTTTTTCTCTTTAGTGAAAAAAAACTGAAGCTCTAACCAAACTTTGATGGAAATCTGATGATCTCAGATGAAAATTGCTGATAAAACTCTATCCGTTTTTTTTGTATATCAAAAAAACTGACATCTCAATTAGGCCTTAATCAGTGAAAAACCCGCTTCACACCAATGCAACACAGATGCCGTTCATGTGGTGTCTTTTCTTTTCGCTGACCTATTCTGAACTGCAAATGAAAAAAAATAGGTATTTTTTAACAAGTTTGCATGCCACTTTTCTTGCATAAAAACATAGCAAACTTCTTGTGTAAACTTTTTACTGAATTTGCAATTTTTCTAAAGCCTGTCAGCCTGAAAAAAAATTGGTTAAAGCTATCATAGGTTTTGTGACGCACGAACAGCCCAAGATGTGCTAAAATGTGGCTAATATTACTTCAAAAGATTTTAATTTTAATTGGTAACGACCAATCTCTGTACATTACTTTTTAAGATTAAAGCACCTTGGTTCTGCAGTCTAGCAGAAGCAGATTGTGGGATCACCGGCTATCAGACACAGCCCAGGACACCAAAGAAAAGAAATTCAATGAGCACTGTGTACCAAACAGAAGCATTAGCAATAGCTTACATTTTAGTATTACTAACACTTTATGGCCCTAGATGGTAAGGCTATGTGAACAATACCTAAAAGGCACAAGTGAGGCCTGTATTGAAAAAATATGCCTAATCTGTATTACATAATGTATAAATCACATGTACATATATCCATACATATGCTAAAAAGCGAATCTACACAGTCATCAATAAGGAATAGCATGCCAATTAATAATAAATAATCAAAAAATAATAGATGATCAAAAATGGAGGGGGACATCTGCAGACAAGCTGTAAAAATGGCATGGTGTAGATGGCACACTATGACCACACACAATATAAAATCCAGAACAGCAAGTAAATGAAATGTAAACAAAAAATAGAATGGATGTTAAAGAATAGAACAATAGCTAATTAAAACAAAGACAAGACCCCAACAAAACTCAACTTGTGTTTCACAGAGTTGCTTCTTCAGGGGAAATTTTTTATTATCTTATTGGCCTACCCTTCTTCTTTGGTGTCTGTGTAGAGTCAATTTTTATTATAAGTATGTCCTTTTTTGTCCAATGTGTTGCTAAACATTGTTTATCTTTATTTTTTCATTATGGGTCTCACTTGTGTCTTTTGGGTGTTGTTCGCATGGTGTTTTGTTTGATAAAGATCAGTCATTTTGGAAACATTGTATGTGTATCGGTGAATAGACGACCTTTATTTTGGAATTCATTTGGAGTTGTTTAGACAGCTTCTTCTTTGGGTCACTATAACAGTATAAGAGCTTGGTTTTTTTTGGTGGGGAGGTGTGGTGGATAATATTTAATATTGATACTAGTGTTGACTTTATTTAACTATGATATATTTTTGGTTAAGTGTGTGGAGTGTGAAGATTCCAAAAATCCCAGAAATTACATCATTGATTTTTTTTTTTGCTGTATACGGTTCATTAAAAATAACAAGATATTTTCAGTTCTGATTTGTGGTCTTAAAGAAGCATTGGCTTTGTAAATGCTTCTATTTACTACATATCTCAAAGAGCGCTACATAGCATAGAAAAGACAGACGTGACAAACTGTTTGACTTCTCCTGAAGGTACTTTTACTTTGACAGCTGAAGACTTGGCGTTCTCCTGTTAGGAACTTAAATTTCCTCACTGTAGAATTGGGAACCATACTACCTGCTCAAAAGATGGCGAGCAGTCATTAAAACGTTAAACACAATATAATTGGTTCAATTTTTAAAGTTTAAAATAAAACTTTATTAACTTTTTTACAACTTATTTAACTTTTTTATCCCCCCTTTCTCCCACAGGAATCAAAACATGTCTTTGATCACTTCTATAATGTTTGGCAATACATATTTTAATACATAAATGAACTGACAGAGGAAGTCCTTCCATCTGTCAAACACCTTAGGTTCCACAGCAGCTATTGGCCGTGGCAGCTAAGAAATTAAGTTAAAGGCAAAGCCACTGCATCAGGACATAAACTGCTGTAAAAAGGCATCACATCAGAAGCAGTCCTCAAGTTTTTGATAAACGAGTTTCCGCACATATTTGCGTTGAAAAAAGTGGCCCAGGAGCTTCATAAATTTTAATTTTGCACTTATTTTGCCATATATTAACCCCTTACTGTCCAATGACGTGCACAGTCCGTCATGGCAAGGTGCCAGTTCCGGCACCAGGACGGACTGTGCACGTCATGCCTTTGATCTACCACTGCGTGTAAACACGCAGTGGTAGATCAGTGCCGACAGCTGTCACAGACAGCTGACAGGCACAGCAAGCGGTGCGGGACCTTTGCCGTCGGTCCCCGCACCCACAGCGCTGTGATTGGTCAGTCAATCTGACTGACCAAACACAGCAGCGATCGCGCAGGAGAAGCTGAAATTTCAGCTTCTCCAGCGCGATCAGTGCAGGAGCCGGCGCTGCAGTGGCCAAGCTTCCTGCACTGACAGCCAGGAGCGGAGCCTCCACCGCCCCTGGCTGTTAACCCCCTGACTGCTGCGATCGAGCGCGATCGCAGCGCTCAGGGGGGAGGCAGAGGGTCGGGAGCTCCCTCTGCCTCAGATCGGCACCCTGCAATGTATTTGCAGGGCCCGATCTCTGCCTTGATGACCCGGGGGTTGTCATGACAACCTCCGGGTCATTTAGCTACGGAAAACTGATGTGATCATGTTCACAGCAGCTTTCCCCATAGGTGCAACGCATTGCAATGCTGGAGCATTGCAATGCATTGTAACTGCAATAAAAAGTAAAAAAAGTGAAAGTCCCATAAAGGGACAAGTTAAAAAAAATCATTTTTTAAAAAAAATTGTAAAAAAAATATTAAAAAATAATTTCAAAAAAATCCCCTAAAAAATACACATTTTTATGTAATAAAAAAATAAAAACAAAAAAATACATGTTAGGTATTGCCACGTCCATAAAAATCCCATCTATAAAAGCATAACCCTAGTTAACCCCTTCAGTGAAAGCCGTAAAAAAAAACCACAAAAAAGTAGTAAATTATACTTTTTCCAAGCGGTATCATCATACCGCTTGGAAAAAGTGCAATAACACGCGATCAAAAAGTCGGATATAAATAATGATGATACCGCTGAAAACGTCATCTTGTCCCGCAAAAAATAAGCTGCTATACAGCATCATCAGCGAAAAAATAAAAAAAGTTATAGCTCGCGGAATAAACTGATGCAAAAATAATTATTTTTTCTATAAAATTTTTTATTGTGTAAAAAACGCCAAAACATAAAAAAATATATATAAATGAGGTGTCGCTGTAATCGTAGTGACCCGAAGAATAAAACTGCTTTATCAATTTTACCACACGCGGAACGGAGGAAAAAAAAAAAAAATAATAATTCCTGAATTGCTGGTTTTTGTTCATTCTGCTTCCACAAAAATCGGAATAGGAAGCGATCAAAAAATGTTATGTGCCCGAATATGATACCAATAAAAACGACAGCTCGTCCCGCAAAAAATAAGCCCACAGATAACTCTGTCGGCCGAAATATGGAAAAATTATAGCTTTCAAAATACGGCTATGCAAAAATTTCTTACAAAAAATTATTCCAAAAAAAAGCATCTTTTAGTGTGTGACAGAAGCTAAACATGAAAAAAGGATGTAAATCTGGTATCGCTGTAATCGCACCGATCCGAGGAATAAAGTCGCCTAATCACTAATACCGCACGAGGAACGGCGTAAAAGAGAAAACCAATTCTTCATCTTTTGTGGATTTGTTCATTGTGCCTCCCAAAGATCGCAGTAAGGCGATCACAGTGGTTCCCACCCACATATGGGGTATCAGCGTACTCAGGACAAAATGCACAATAGCTTTTGGGGTCCTATTTCTCCTGTTACCCTTAGAAAAATAAAAATTTGGGGGCAAAAAGGTCATTTTTGTGGAAAAAAATATGATTTTTTTATTTTCACGGCTCTACGTTATAAACTTCTGTGAAACCCTTGGGGGTTCAAAGTGCTGACCACACATCTAGATAAGTTCCTTGGGGGGTCTAGTTTGCAAAATGGGGTCATTTGTGGGGGGTTTCTACTGTTTAGGCACATCAGGGGCTCTCCAAGCGCGACATGACACCCGCAGACCATTCCATCAAAGTCTGCATTTAAAAACGGTGCTCCTTCCCTTCCGAGCTCTGCCATGCGTCAAAATAGTGGTTCCCCCCACATATGGGATATCAGCGTACTCAGGACAAATTGCACAATAGCTTTTGGGGTCCTATTTCTCCTGTTACCCTTATAAAAATAAAAATTTGGGGGCAAAAAGATTATTTTTGTGGAAAAAAATATGATTTTTTATTTTCACGGCTCTACGTTATAAACTTCTGTGAAGCACTTGGGGGTTCAAAGTGCTCACCACTCATCTAGATAAGTTCCTTGGGGGGTCTAGTTTGCAAAATGGAGTCACTTGTGGGGGGTTTCTACTGTTTAGGCACATCAGGGGCTCTCCAAACGTGACATGACACCCGCAGACCATTCCATTAAAGTCTGCATTTGAAAAAGGCGCTCCTTCCCTTTCGAGCTCTGCCATGCGTCAAAATAGTGGTTTACCCCCACATATGGGGTATCAGCGTACTCAGGACAAATTGCACAATAACTTTTGGGGTCCTGTTACCCTTTGGAAAATAACAATTGGGGGTGGAAAGATCATTTTTGTGGAAAAGATATGATTTTTTAATTTTACTGCTCTACGTTATAACCTTCTGTGAAGCCCTTGGGGGTTCAAAGCTCTCACCACACATCTAGATAAGTTCCTTGGGGGGTCTAGTTTCCAAAATGGGGTCACTTGTGGGGGGTTTCCACTGTTTAGGCACACAGGGCTCTCCAAATACGACATGGCGTCCAATCTCAATTCCAGCCAAAAAAGTCAAATGGCGCTGCTTCCCTTCCGAGCTCTGCCATGCGCCCAAATAGTGGTTTACCCCCACATATGGGGTATCAGCGTACTCAGGACTAATTGCACAATAACTTTTGGGGTCTTTTTATCCTTTGGAAAATAAAAATTGGGATGAAAAGATCATTTTTGTGGAAAAAATATGATTTTTTAATTTACGGCTCTACGTTATAACCTTCTGTGAAGCGCTTGGGGGTTAAAAGCTCTCACAACACATTTAGATAAGTTCCTTGGGGGGTCTAGTTTCCAAAATGGGGTCACTTGTGGGGGGTTTCCACTGTTTAGGCACACAGGGACTCTCCAAATGCGACATGGCATCCAATCTCAATTCCAGCCAAAAAAGTCAAATGGCGCTGCTTCCCTTCCGAGCTCTGCTATGCGCCCAAATAGTGGTTTACCCCCACATATGGGGTATCAGCGTACTCAGGACTAATTGCACAATAACTTTTGGGGTCCTTTTATCCTTTAGAAAATAAAAATTGGGATGAAAAGATCATTTTTGTGGAAAAAATATGATTTTTTAATTTTACGGCTCTACTTTATAACCTTCTGTGAAGCCCTTGGGGTTAAAAGCTCTCACAACACATTTAGATAAGTTCCTTGGGGGGTCCAGTTTCCAAAATGGGGTCATTTGTGGGGGGTTTCCACTGTTTAGGCACACAGGGACTCTCCAAATGCGACATGGCGTCCAATCTCAATTCCAGTCAAAAAAGTCAAATGGCGCTGCTTCCCTTCCGAGCTCTGCCATGCGCCCAAATAGTGGTTTACCCCCGCACATGGGGTATCAGTGTACTCTGGAGAAATTGTACAACAAATATTGTGGTTCATTTTCTCATGATACCCTTGACAAAATTTAAAAAAATGTGTCGAAAGAAAAATTTTGGGAAAAAAAGTTAAATGTTCATTTTTTCCTTCCACATTGCTTCAATTCTTGTGAAGTACCTAAAGGGTTAATAAACTTCTTGAATGTGGCTTTGAACACGTTGAGGGGTGCAGTTTTTAGAATGGTGTCACTTTTGGGTATTTTCTGTCATATTGACCCCTCAAATTCACTTCAAATGTGAGGTGGTCCCTAAAAAAAATGGTTTTGTAAATTTTGTTGGAAAAATGAGAAATTGCTGGTCAACTTTTAACACTTATAACTTCCTAACAAAAAAAAATGTTGGTTCCAAAATTGTGCTGATGTAAAGTAGACATGTGGGAAATGTTATTTATTAACTAATTTTTGTGACATATCTCTCTGATTTAATGGCATAAAAATTAAAAGTTTGAAAATTGCAAAATTTTCAAAATTTTTGCCATATTTCCGTTTTTTTCATAAATAAACGCAAGTTATATTGAAGAAATTTTACCACTATCATGAAGTACAATATGTCACGAGAAAACATTCTCAGAATCGCCAAGATCCGTAGAAGCGTTCCAGAGTTATAACCTCATAAAGAGACAGTGGTCAGAATTGTAAAAATTGGCCTGGTCTTTAACCTACAAAATGGCTTGGTCATTAAGGGGTTAAAACATATTTTAGCCAGTAAATTGGTGTAAATATATTGATATAGTATACATATTGTATTCTAACACTGACTGCCAGCAATCACCTTACTAAGAAATGCCACCAAAAACACCATGAATACCCATTCAAACTAGTTTAAATATTGCACTGAAGTTAAACTCGGTGCATGATAAAGTAAAAAAAAAAGTTTTCTTCAAAATATGACATTATAAAAACATATTTGTCTTAATAAAATACAAAATATTAGACAAACTAAATTATATAGAAAAATATCTACAATACTGTCCAAAAGATTTAGGCATGTGAGAAAAAAAGAGCTGCAAAGTAAAAATACTTAATAATGTTAATGTGTAAAAGTGTTAATAGTTTGCATTTTGATTATTGAGAAAATAAAGTGAATAATCAAAAGAAAAATCCAACTCAATATTTGGTGTGACCCAAATTTGGTTTCAAAACAACATCAGCACAGTAAGTATATTTGCACACAGTTTTTTGAAAGAACGGTGAGAGAACTTGGAGAACTAAATTTCAGACATGATGATGTTGTCATCAGAGCTCTGTAGGGCCATAACATCACTTCCATGTCTCCTTATTCTTCTTTAGAAGGAAGATAGTTCATCGGCTGTATGTTTAGGGTCATTGTCCTGCTGCAGAATAAATTTGGAGTCAGTCGCCTCCCTGATAATATTGCCTGATTGATTCTCCCTGTTTTTTTCAGCACTGAGGACACCTTTACTGCTGACCAAATGCCCAACTCCATTTGGTGAAATGCAGTCCCAAACTTGCAAGGAACCTCCACCATGATTCACTGTCGTCTGTAGACACTCATAATTGCACCGTTCTCCAGCACTTTAGTACATAAACTGCCTTCTTGTACAGGCAAATATTTCACATTTTGACTTATTTGACCAGAGCACCTGCTGACTTTTTTTGCACTCCAATTCCTTTGTTGTCATGCACAGTTGAGTCATTTGGCTCTGTTTCCATATCAAAAGAAGTGTTTTGTCTTTCACTAAGACCACTTTTGGCCAGACTTTGAACCATAGGTCAGTGTAGCTGGGTTGAACTGGTTGCCACTAGATCTGAGCTGATGGCACTGCTCAATATCTTACGACTTCAATTGAAGGTAGTTATGATGCGTCTTTCATCTGCACTACATTTCCTTGGCCAACCACTGTCTACAGCCTTCAACATTGCCCATTTCCTAATGCTTTTTCAAAAGAGCTTCAACAGCACATCAGAAAACTCCAGTCTGCTTTCAAATCTTTGTCTGGGTTATACTGATGCAGTATAACTACCTTGTATCATGTTTCTGTTCACAATATTGCAATGGTGTATGAAATGTTACATGAAACTGTCTTCCACATCCTCACTTGTTTAGCTAAGTTTCTCTGTTCCTTACTCAGTTTTTAGCCTCCTACACAGCTGTTTCTGCTTCAGTTAATGAATTTGTTTCAAACTACACATGAAAACGATGATGATTATCTTCTGTTTTATATAATTGGTTACTCGCACACCTGACTATAGTTGTACAAATTCCCTGACTTTTTGTGTTCCTAGAATAATGGAATTATGTTTTGAAGGTAAAGGATGGTCACCCCAAATATTGATTACATTTAAATTTCTCTTTTGTTCATTAACTTTGCATTTTGTTAATTGATAAAAATAAATTATTAAAAGCTCATTCAGACATCTGTGCAAATCGGACTGCAATGGACAGACTGTCCATGGCTATCCCAATTCAAGTGGGACAGCCTCATAGAAATACATGGAACTGTCACACTTGAGTCGGAAAACCCGTGACTGTTCCATGCATTTGTTGTCCTATCTTGGACCCATGCATGTGTATTTTTAGTGCACTCTTACTTTCCACATATTTGCCCAAAACTTTTGTGCAGCACCGCATCTATACATAAATATGCGTACATCAAATGGTACATGTACATGAGACATGTGCTGCAAAGTTAATAAACTTTATATATAAATGGTTGATTCTACATATTAAAATATTTACCTAATCAGGAATGAGAGGAATGCAAATTCTCCCCATATTTACTACCTCCTCCAGACATTTCATGATGGGTAGGTACAGACCTTGTACACTAATAAACCACTAATAAGTAATAACGCTTTTCCTGCAGTTCAGTTGTACATAGTCATATGTTATATTTTGGTAGCTGAGGAGGGCAAGAGCAAAAAACCGCACAGGCAGCCAAACACCAGAGAGGCTGGGAACTAATAGGTTGCAGACCCCTAAACTAACCGCACAACTCGAAGCAGCCGTGGGACGTTCCTACGATGCCCTAGACGCCTTGTCACAGCCGGAGAGATTAGCTACCCCTGAAGATGGAAAGAGGAAAGCTAACTGCCCCGGAGTAGAGCCCCAAAAGAATAGGAAGCCCCCAAACATATAATGGCGGTTAGACAAGATGAAAACACAAACACAGACAGAAAATAGAATGAGCAAATGCTGGGGCCCAAAACTGTCTAGATAGGACAGCACAGGAGAGAATACTGTCTGCAACCCAGAAAAACCCTAGGAAAAACTCCAACACTTCTGATTCCAAAAATGCTGAGACCACACGGTCTCGACCACCTATATCAGATCTCTGGTGTGAACACGCAGCTACCAAGCAGTAAAAAAAATCACAAGAACTGAGCAAATGAACAAATACAAAAGAGAACAGAGACCAGCACAAGCCCACAAAGGGGACCCGGCTGAACTCAAAAGCAAGGCAGCAAAAACAAGGAAAATCAAACCACAGAAAAAAAAACAGAAAGTAACTTATCTTAATGATAGCAGGAGACAGCAGAAAAGCAAGCTGAATTCCAACCTAGACCAGGAAGAAACAATTGATCACCGGCAAGGATCATGGGAGGTCAGCTCACTTATATCAGGCCAGTCCGTCCCACCTAATAACCATTCATCAATTGCAGGTGGTGGACTTTTGCTGTTCAACATAGGTTCAATACCCTCAGCAACCACCAGAGGGAGCCTCAGCTCCGAAGTCGTCTCCAACACGTTCACAATAGTCATACCACTAGGTCTGGATCACAATTTGCAGTGCACTTCACACCCCACTGCAACTTGTTTCCCGCTTTGTGCTTTCTGCAGGTTACTGTTGGGTTCTTCCCTTGTTGGGTTATTGTTGGGTCCTTCCTTTGTTGGGTTACTGTTGGGTCCTTCCCTTGTTGAGTTATTGTTGGGTCCTTCCCTTGTTGGGTTACTGTTGGGTCCTTCCCTTGTTGGGTTACTGTTGTGGCCTTCCCTTGTTGGGTTACTGTTGGATCCTTCACTTGTTGGGCTACTGCTGGGTTCTGTTTGTTGGGTTACTGTTGGGTCCTTTCCTTGTTGGGTTACTGTTGTGGCCTTCCCTTGTTGGGTTACTGTTGGGTCCTTTACTTGTTGGGCTACTGCTGGGTTTTGTTTGTTGGGTTACTGTTGGGTCCTTTCCTTGTTGGGTTACTGTTGGGTCCTTCCCTTGTTGGGTTACTACTGTGTTCTTCCCTTGTTGGGTTACTGTTGGGTTCTTCCCTTGTTAGGTTATTGTTGGGTCGTTCCCTTGTTGGTCTACTGTTGGGTTCTTCCCTTTTTGGGTTACTGTTGGATCTTTAAGAGCTCTGAGCAGAGCTCACAATTCACTACTGCTCATATAATATGAAGTCTATAAATAAGGACGAGCCTGAGAATTTGTAAAAAACACCTATTCCCAATGTGTAAAACCGCAGTGAACAGAGAGTAATACAATGTATTATATGCCTATATTCTAGTATTAATCACATTCATTGTGAGGGACTAATGGACACAGGATTGAGAGTACAGAAGGGCCAGAAAGGGCGGGCAGTGAGAGAACGCTCATCTCTGTCCCTTTTCATGCTTTAATAAAGCAGAGCAGTAAAACAGGTTGTTCCAGCATGTGTCATTAACATTTTATGAAAGCATCAGAAACAAGTAGTTTAATAGCACTGATTTGTTTAACACTCCGTATTACTTTTTATTGCCAGTTCTTTTGGCAGAAAAAAAGCATCAAAAATGATTGAAGTAACATTTTATATACTCAGGAGCCCCATAGAAGCAAATTATATTCCGGAGCCTGAGAGGAGAACTGGGCAGCTTTATTACATGCTTACCAAACGGCTGGTAATTGAAATAAATATTGTCACAGCTTCCGGAGGCACTGCTATCTGCCGCTCACGACACCTTCTGGGATGCACAAAGATGCTTAGACTTTGTTTTTAATGTTTTAGACAATTTATTCAAAAGTATTTATAAAATATGTCATGGTTAACTAAGGGGACAATGCATCCAAAATTGTGTATCTTTTTATTGTAATGTTTTGATCTTTATTGTAATTTTTTTTTATAGCAGCAGATGTATACACACATCTGCACTCATTAACACATTATGGTTACCTGTCCCATAAGAATAAAAAATGAGAAATCTCTTTATTTCCTTTAAAAAAATGCAAGCTGACCCTCCATTGTTTTCTGCAGCATTCGATCAGCAGTAAAAGCTCAAGTACTAGGCAATGTATGAAGAATAACTTAAAAACAAGGAAAAATAGGGGGACTTGTACCAAAAATAATTGTTTGTTTCATTTCAAGTGGATGACCCCATATGATTTTGCTGCACAGATTTCTGTGATTTATCATCGGTTCCTTACATCTGAATAGAATTCATTCGGTAGCAATTTTATGGATTTATTCAAGACTTTTAATGTAAGTATGATGTTTGTGTGACATCTTTATATTTGTCCTATACTTTTACATTGCACAGTTAAAGACGACCTTTCATCAAATTTTTCATGTTAGACTGGACACACAATGCAATGTAATAATGGCTGCAGAGCGGAGTAAAACATTTTTTTTTTAATTTTGACTCTCCATTGCGGAGATGTTACCAATCAAAGTATTGGCACATAATGAGTTAACTTTTATTATGTTCAAGAGGGTGCCATCGGATAGCAACTCATACAGGGGAAAGATATACAGGACCCCAGTAGAAAGACCCACTTGGACTTAACTACAGTTAACTCATTAGGTGCCAAATACTTTGATTGCTAAAATCTCTGCAATAGAAAGGCAAAAAAAGCCAAAAACGTTTTATTCCGCTCAGCAGCTACTATTACATCGTGTGTCCAGGACAACATGTACAATTTGGTGAAAGTCCTCTTTAAGTTATGTTCTTAATATGTTAACATCTACTGGCACATTACCATTGCCCTTTGTTTGGTAACTATTAATAACAGATAAGAATGTAACAAGCACTGTGTATCTTTCAAGTGTCCGACACATTTTCTGACATTTTTACTCCATTTTTTTTGTACCAAACTGCTTGATTTAACATTTAGAAAACCAAAAAAAGATTTCCTATATATAGTAGAAAGCATCTCCTAAAAGAATA
This sequence comes from Oophaga sylvatica, assembly GCA_033576555.1. Taxonomy (NCBI): domain Eukaryota; kingdom Metazoa; phylum Chordata; class Amphibia; order Anura; family Dendrobatidae; genus Oophaga; species Oophaga sylvatica. The sequence continues at coordinate 211,137,096 of JARQOD010000002.1, forward strand.
TATAGAACCAACCAGAGAACACAGGAGATATAGCCAAAATAATATATCAATTACAGTACTTTATGAAAGATGATGGTACAAAAAAATAATTACAAAATATTGCAATGAGTACTGCACTTTGATAATATTTCCTACTTACTGTTATAACTTTGCAAATATAAATTAAATTAATATAAAATTAAATTACATAAATATTACCTCCCTTTGTCACATTATATGTATATGTATTTACTCATTCTAATTGAGTGATAATAATATGCACTAGCACTTTCTATATATCTTTCGGATTACCGCAACAACTAATTTTCTATATTCCCCATCTCATGTGTGTGTCTCTCTTGCTATATATATATATATATATATATATATATATATATATATATATATATATATATTATATATATCCTGCCTGATTTAACATTTTTGGACATTTTTACTCCATTTTGTCTGCCAAAATGCTTGATTTATGATGTCTATCTAGGATTCATTAGGATAGGTGATCAATACTGCATTGGTAGGGGTCCAACACTGTTACCAACTCTGGTGGCCGTGGGATGTATACAGTATATACAGCTTTAGTGAATGTTACCGGGTACTGCAGAAAAAATAGGAGCTGATCTGTAGCACTCAGCGCAGCCACTAAACGTTGAATGGCGCCGTGGTGTTCCAGTCCATTCTTTGGGAACATCTAGCCTCCTCCATTGTTAACAGCTGATTGTGTGGGTGCTGCACATTGGACCACCATATAATATTAAAAATAGATCATCAATATATAAGAACTGGAAAACCACTTTGAGGACACATTCACATGTTCATTATTTTTGAGCCAAAACCAGGAGTGGGTGATAATACAGAAGTGGTGACGTGTTTCTGTTATGCTTTTCCTATGATTGTTCCTCTCCTGATTTTGGCTTACAAATACTGAGATAAAATACTGACCAAATAATGAATGTGAGACCATGGCCTTACAGTTGTGGCACACTGTGGCATTTTGTGCACCAACAGACACTCATTGAATGAGAGACAGTGTGATAATGCAGAAGACCCTACGGTATTATTTGTTAGTATTGTTGTGTCCCTGCTGGACCCCAGCGATCAACTAATGTGTAATGTTCAATTTCTCTGCAATGAATTTTAACATTTATCAAATCCTAGAGGAACCTATGGAACCACACCATACATAGAGCGTGCAGCAGTAAGGTTTAAAAAATAAAATACCTGACCAGCCAAAAAGTGTATTTTAATGTGTTCACACAATCAGGGATTTGTTGTGGATTTGTGTGCTGGCCACACATCCAAATCCCAAATAATTTATAGTACAATATAAATAATATTTTTATAAACCCATTCACACATAGAGGAAATAATCGGGATGAAAATGAGCGCACACCATTCCACGTCTTGTTAGGTCATACATTCAGAATTTGTTGTGTATTCAATGTTGATTTGTTGCAGATTTGAAGCAAAATTGAGACAGAAATTTCTGCAACATGTGAACATGGACATACAGTATATTACACAAATGACTTTTAGCAAACCTGAAAAACTGAAAGCCACAAAACCCACTAACAAAGGGGCAAAATTCTATCTACGAAAGCACAATAACCATTAAGTAAAGCAATTTTTTTACCTACTTTACTTATTTTTTACATCTTGTAAAGCATTCAGAGAAGTAGATAAAAGGCAGGATAAAGTGCACCACATTTTTTAGCTTTGTCCTTTGTTGACACAATATATTCATGTACATGCAGAACAGCCATAAGTGTTTCGGCAGCATTTTTTAAAGACTGTACAGTCGTGGCCAAAAGTTTTGAGACTGACACCGATTTTGGTTTTCACAAAGTTGCCTCAGTTTTTATTTTTATTCAGATGTTTCTGTTGTTAAAAAAGTCACTTTTACCTTGTGACTTGGTTCCATCATGCAATTTGGAAATTATCCCTATCCAATAGAGGATAAAATCCGAACTTGAGAATACCCCTTTAACTATTAAAATCTATGGGCACATTGGTATTTACACTGTATGAATAAAAGTATTGTGCACACTTCTTAATAACTGAATTTTTTTTCATTCATTGCCATTGCAAAATCCAGCCTACCTGTGATAGGAGGCCACATTGTAGCAAGTCAGTTTGTGAAATTTCTTCTCTCCTAAATATTCCAAGCCACGTGCTCACGTTGAGTATTTGAGAGCCCTGACATCATCTCCATCAAACACTTTTGTGATGAACCATAATAGAGATTAACCCCTTAACGACCGCCGAACGCATTTTAACAGCGGTAGTTAAGGGTACTTAGACCACAGCGCCGTTAATTAATGGCCCCTCGGTAGCCGAGACCCCAGAGAACATGATTCGGGTAGGTTTTTACCGAACCCGCTTTTGCGATCGCCGTTATTAACCCAATAACGGCGACCGCAAAAAAAAAGCAGCAATTCTCCATTTAATTTCTCTCTCCTCTGATGTGATTGCACATCAGAGGTGAGAGAAATAGGGTCCCCGGGACCCCCGATCTGTCCCTCGTGCCTCCCGGTGTACCCCCATGTCTCCTGCAGCTGCCCGCGTCTTCTCCGTCAAAGAAAATGGTGGGCGCATGCGCAGTGCGCAATGCGCATGCCGAGTCGGATGACCCCAGAGAACATAATTCGGGTTCCCCGCAGCCCCCCGCTATTGCGATCGCCATTATAAACTATATAATGGCAATCGTAAAAGAAAAAAAAGCCGCCATCCTGCATGTAATTTCTCTCCCCTCTGATGTGATCGCACATCAGAGGGGAGAGACATAGGGTCCCCGGGAGCCCCGATCCCCCCGGTACCTCCCGGTGTCCCCCTGTCCTCCCGCAGCTCCAGGATAAACGCTATCACAGTGATCAAAATAAAAAAAATAGTAAATAACCCCCCCCTTTAACACCCCCTTAGTTAGGGACATATAATAAAATAAAGAAATTGTATTTATTTTCATTTTTCCATTAAGGGTTAGTGTTAGGGTTACAATTAGGGTTAGGGTTAGGATTAGGGTTAGGATTACGGTTACAATTAGGGTTAGGGTTACAATTAGGGTTGGAATTAGGGTTGGGATTAGGGTTAGGATTAGGGTTAGGGTTAGTATTAGGGTTAGGGGTGTGTTGGGGTTAGGGTTGGAGCTAGAATTGAGGGGTTTCCACTATTTAGGCACATCAGGAGGTCTCCAAACACGACATGGTGTTCAAAAAGTCAAATGGTGCTCCCTTCCTTCCGAGCCCTGCCGTGCGCCCAAACAGTGGTTTACCCCAACATATGGGGTATCAGCGTACTCAGGAAAAATTGCACAACAACTTTTGAGGTCCAATTTCTCCTGTTACCCTTGGGAAAATAAAAAAAATGGCGGGCTAAAAAATCATTTTTGAGGAAAAAAATGATTTTTTATTTTCACCGCTCTACGTTATAAACTTCTGCGAAGCACTTGGAGGTTCAAAGTGCTCACCACACATCTGGATAAGTTCCTTAAGGGGTCTAGTTTCCAAAATGGGGTCACTTGTTGGGGGTTTCCACTATTTAGGCACATCAGGGGCACTGCAAACGTGACATGGCGACCAGTCAATTCTGCGTTGAAAAAGTCAAACGGCGCTCCTTCCCTTGCGACCTCTGCCGTGCACCCAAAAAGTGGTTTACCGCCACATATGGTGTATCCGCGTATTCAGAAGAAATTGCACAACAAATTTTGTGGTTCATTTTTTCTTTTAACACTTGTGAAAATAAAAAAAAATTGGTTCTGAAGTAAATTTTTTGCAAAAAAAGTTAAATGTTAATTTTTTCCTTCCACATTGCTTCAGTTCCTGTGAAGCACGTAAAGGGTTAATAAACTTCTTGAATGTGGTTTTGCGCACCTTGAGGGGGTGCAGTTTTTAGAATGGTGTCACTTTTGGGTATTTTCTATCATATAGACCCCTCAAAGTGACTTCAAATGTGATGTGGTCCCTAAAAAAAAAATGGTGTTGTAAAAATGAGAAATCGCTGGTCAAATTTTAACCCTTATAACTTCGTAAGAAAAAAAAATTTTGTTCCCAAAATTGTGCTGATGTAAAGTAGACATGTGGGAAATGTTATTTATTAAGAAATTTGTGTGACATATCTCTCTTATTTAAGGGCATAAAAATTTAATGTTTGAGAATTGCTAAATTTTCAAAATTTTCGCCATATTTCTGTTTTTTCCTAAATAAATGCAAGTCATATAAAAATTTTTTACCACTAACGTGAAGTACAATATGTCATGAAAAAAAATCTCAGAATCAGCGGGATTCGTTAAAGCGTTCCAGAGTTATAAGCTCATAAAGTGACAGTGGTCAGAATTGTAAAAATTGGCCTGGTCATCAAGCTGCAAGTTGGCTCTGTCACTAAGGGTTAAGAGCCAGGCCCTGTCGTTTACAGTTGCCTTAAGTATTCATATTCCATCTATTCTTCTCGTAAGCAAAAAAAAAAAACTGATGGAAGTTCCTCATATTTCCACTAACAGCCAGCCACTGAAAACAGGCAAGCACAAAAATGGCATTAGTGTGCTTGCTTTTTTTTCACTGACCTATTAATAAGTTTGTATTCCAAAAGAACCAAAGATCGACATGTCTCTATTTTTTCTGTGGACCATCAGTCATATAAAAAAAACTGACATGTGAAAAGACAAATAGAATATTAAGCTCATTATTCATTATTGGATTTGCAACTTTTTTGTCTAGTTATGGAGTTTTTATGTCTGTTTTTCATTTGCGCCTTATTTTTACATTTATTTTTGCACATTTTTTAAAGTCTATTCTATATGCGTTTGTCTAGATTTTTTATGTTTATAACTATGGGGTTGGAGTTCCAGATATTTTCAGCTGGTTCTTTAATTGTGACTCTTTAAAAAGTTGGAAAATGTTTACACAAATGCACTCTGGTGATTGTATGTAAATTTTGGGCACACTGTACAACATTTTAAGGAAACGTGACTTTTTGCACTAATAAGTCACAAAGGAGGTGAACAACGAAAGGAAAACACCAATACACCAATGTCCTGAGGTATGTATAAAGAATATTTGAAGTAGTAAAGCAGTCCTGCATAAAACATAATTTACCTGGGAGTTGCGGTGCCACCACCCCAACGCGCGTTTCGGCTGAAGTACCTTCTTCTCCCCCAGAAGACCATGGATACCTACAGTCCTGCAATGCCCTGCACATGAGGAAAAAGGCATAGTGAAACAGAAAAACTATACTACATTTCTAATTGGGGGTATTTGCTAATATTATTATTATTATTGCATCTACTACATGTTGGGATAAAATCTTGGAAATGGGAATACTCCTTTAAGTTTTAGGATTATAATTCCCTGAAATATGCAATATTTTTTTCCTTTTGGAAAGTGGTTCTTTCAGTTCTCTGAACAATCGCTGTTAGTTGTAAAAGAGCCATTTGAGATTATATAAACGAATTTCTTAACTTCACAAACTGACCCTTGCTGGACTCTGTTACATGCTGAACTGTTCATTAGCCCCCAGTTGTGCAGTGCATACATGTGCAGGTGATAAGGCAGTTTTCCATTAATAACCTGTATATACCTATGGCAGCTGAAAACCAATAGTAACTGAGATCATGAACACCAGCAGCCGGCCACTCATGTAATATTTTACGGCAGCTGCTTAACATTTCATTACCTACTTATTTTACACAGAGAAGAGTGAATTAAAATGGCAGCGTTAAATGAAATAGAGGCTTCGTTTTCTTTCTGCTGAAAGCCGACACCTAATTAGGGAATACTTAAATCCCACAAAAATGCAGACTCTCCGAGGTGCCATAAAGCGTTGCTGCATATAAGCTTTATCAAAACTTAGTGAATTATAGGCTGGCCCTTGGCTCTTACGAGCTGTTTGCTGGTGTTGGGGGACGCTGGAGGTCCAGGTTTGTGCTGTAGGACATCTGTATGCTGGTTCACGGGGAGCTTCAGAAAGCACTAGCCCCGAACACATGGAACATTTTATTGTCCTAATTCGCCAACGTTTCGGTCCTGTAGCACTGACTCTATTTCAAGGTCCGCTGCTTTATGATAAAACACTGGTGACTTGGGACGGTGAAAATCACAGCTGCTGATCTGTGTGTGATGTTTTACTTAAACCATTCAGCTTTCACTTCCACACAGATACATTTTAACCATAGAAAATCTGTCACTCGATTTGCAGTTTCAGGTTTTTAATTCACTTGTACATTACTTTTCTTTTGCTTTTATTATACAGTATACCAGTGTCTATTAAACTATAATTGTAGGAATCACTGTTAGTTTTGCGCATATTGGAGTGTAAAGATTGAATATCAAACCCGATCAGTCCGGAGTACTAGAAGTCGCAAGTAACAAGTTACCCTATAAAAGGACGAGAATGCAGGCAGCGAGCATTTATATAGGCTAAGGAACTGTGCTGTCATTTCCACTTATTCAATTTATAGTGGAAACACACTGTTCATCATAATTTTGCTGCGGCACCTATTTCTGAAAGTGAAGATTAGATTGATTAAAGGGAATTCGTTGCCAGATTTTTGTTAACCGAGAGTAGCATAATATAGGGGCAGAGACACTGATTCTAGCGATGTATCACTTGCCAGACTGCTTACTGTACTTGCAGTGCACAGGCGCCGGACCTCTCTGACTTTTCCCGGCGCCTGCGCACTGCAGTACTCTGCTCTGCCTTCACCAGGGCAGAGCAGTGCACCTGCGCTGGAGCTGCGACGGGAAGCTAAGAAGAGGAGGGCTTCGCTAGAAGATGGGAGGCGGCGGACCGGACCGCGACGCCCATCGGACCGGACCGGATGGCTGACCACCCCTGAGTGAGTATAATATAACTTGTTTTTCTTATCTTTCAGGTGACAGTGGGGGCTTATCTACAGCATTCCAGAATGCTGTAGATAAGCCCCTAATGGCGGTGGCTACAGCTGATGGTCGAAAAATGGGGTGACAGATTCCCTTAAAAAAATGCCCGCTCTTCTGTTACTCTATGCATGAGCCGGAGTAGGTTCACATGACCTTGGATGTGCTTCCCAAAAATGCCTTTCAGCTAAAACATATTGTAACACATCACATAGAATAGCATAGCCTTAACAGACAAATATAACCTGGAACAAAAACAATGTATAGAAACCCTGCAGTAAGTAAATAAATCGCAATACATGTACAAAACATTGGATACTTAGGTGACATTTTTTGATCAAAAAAGCAGAAATGCCATCCGACCGCAACAAGGTGAACCCAATCAGGCTAGCCCCTAATTCTAGTGACTCACCTCGTTATGTGCCAAGCAGGCCTCAAAATAAATTGGGGGCAGAGCAGGACCTGTGCACGATTGTGTTAACACTGGCCTGTCGGAAGCGGAGCAGATAAAGGTGTGCAGGCCAAGACGGAGGCCACACCCCCAAATGTATGGAGTACAAAAAACTGAAGCAAAACCGAAAACAAGGGCCAGAACACCTGTTTCTATATGTGCACCTGCAAATTCCACTAATTTTCTGTGGCCATTACGGACAAGTATAATCTAGAATAAAAACAATACGTAGAAACACTCCAGTAAGTAAATAGTAAAGCATGTGAAAAACAGGATATTTAGTTCATTTTTTTAATATATTGTAACATTTGTACTCACTCAGCTGAGTAGGAGGAGACAGGAGACACATTGTCTTCAATATCCATATGGTTTATTTACTTCAGAAACAGTCACTTGAGCAACAAAAGGGTAAACAGTCTTTACATCAGGCAGACACAGAATCAATGACCATATCAGAGCTCTGCTCTCCCAGTCCTGTGGGCATACAGGCTGTGCAATGTCCAGCACGCAGGCACTATCTGGAGCCACAGACACAGAATGACTTCTCCCTCTCAAGACACAGACCTCTCTGTAGTGTCCAGCCTGGACACATGGAAGTCTGTCCACCCTGGCAGACTCCCAAACACTCACTCCCATGTGCCAAACACACCTCCGTTACATAGTTGTAACCCCACCCACAGGTGAGGTATGGATCACATGGTCTGGACACATGGTCATGACCTCATCACAGGTGCTTAAACTCACAACCACACACTCAGGAAAAGGCGTACAGTAAGCACCCTCACCCAGAGGTGAGGTAGTATGGGTAGCCAGACAGTCCCATCTCTCATAGCTACCAGCAACCCGGACCCAGGTACAATAAGCGACATATTAGGGCTCATGTACACTAAAGACAAAATACTCCGGGTTGCATCGCAGGGAGCATCCATCCCTGTGACATATACCTCCCATTAACCATGCAACCACCAGTCACACCACAATATAAAAAAAGCATAAAGCCATCACACCGTGACAAGGTGTGCCCAATCAGGAGGGTCCCTAACTCTAGTAACTCAAATAGCAATGTACCAGCTGGCCTCAAAATAGATGGGGACAGAGATGGTTACCATCCATTTTCCCATAGCCATATATAGGTAAGGTCATATTGACATCATTAAGGCTGTGTTTGCATTAACCCCTTCACCCCCAAGGGTGGTTTGCACGTTAATGACCGGGCCAATTTTTACAATTCTGACCACTGTCTCTTTATGAGGTTATAACTCTGGAACGCTTCAACGGATCTTCGCGATTCTGAGATTGTTTTCTCGTGACATATTGTACTTCATGATAGTGGTAAAATTTCTTCCATATAACTTGCATTTTTTATGAAAAAAACGCAAATATGGCAAAAATTTTGAAAATTTTGCAATTTTCAAACTTTGAATTTTTATTCCCTTAAAACAGAGAAATATGTCACACAAAATAGTTAAGAAATAACATTTCCCACATGTCTACTTTACATCAGCACAATTTTGGAAACAAAATTTTTTTTTGTTAGGAAATTATAAGGGTTAAAAGTTGACCAGCGATTTCTCATTTTTACAACAAAATTTACAAAGCCATTTTTTTTCGGGACCACCTCATATTTGAAGTCACTTTGAGGGGTCTATATAGCAGAAAATACCCAAAAGTGACACCATTCTAAAAACTACACCCCTCAAGGTACTCAAAACCACATTCAAGAAGTTTATTAACCCTTCAGGTGCTTCACAGGAGCTGAAGCAACATGGAAGGAAAAAATTAACATTTTACTTTTTAGTCACAAAAATGATCTTTTACAAACATTTTTTTTATTTTCACAAGGGAAAAAGGAGAAAAGGACTGATAAAGTTGTTGTGCAATTTCTCCTGAGTACGCCGATACCCCATATGTGAGGGAAAACCACTGTTTGGGCACACGGCAGAGCTCGGAATGGAAGGAGCGCAGTTTGACTTTTCCAAACCAAAATTGGCTGGAATTGAGAACGGACGCCATGTCGCGTTTGGAGAGGCCCCGATGTGCCTAAACAGTGGAAACCTCCCCACACGTGACCCCATTTTGGAAACTAGACCCCCTAAGGAACTTATCTAGATGTGTGGTGAGTAGTTTGAACCCTCAAGTGCTTCACGCAAGTTTGTAATGTAGAGCCGTGAAGAAAAAAAATCATATTTTTTCCACAACATGATGTTTTAGTCCCCAAATTTTTATTTTCCCAAGGGTAAGAGGAGAAATTGAACCACAAAAGTTGTTGTCCAACTTATCTGAGTACGCTGATACCCCATATGTGGGGGGGAACCACTGTTTGGGCGCACGGCAGGGCTTGAAAGGGAAGGAGCGCCGTTTGACTTTTCCAAACCAAAATTGGCTGGAATTGCGAACGGACGCCATGTCGCGTTTGGAGGGCCCCTGATGTGCCTAAACAGTGGAAACCCCCCACATGTGACCCAATTTTGGAAACTAGACCCCCTAAGGAACTTATCTAGATGTGTGGTGAGCACTTTGAACCCTCAAGTGCTTCACGCAAGTTTGTAATGTAGAGCCGTGAAGAAAAAAAATCATATTTTTTCCACAAACATGATGTTTTAGTCCCCAAATTTTTATTTTCCCAAGGGTAAGAGAAGAAATTGGACCACAAAAGTTGTTGTCCAACATGTCCTGAGTACGCTGATACCCCATATGTGGGGGGGAACCACTGTTTGGGCGCAGGCAGGGCTTGAAAGGGAAGGAGCGCCGTTTGACTTTTCCAAACCAAAATTGGCTGGAATTGCGAACGGACGACATGTCGCGTTTGGAGGGCCCCTGATGTGCCTAAACAGTGGAAACCCCCCACATGTGACCCCATTTTGGAAACTAGACCCCCTAAGGAACTTATCTAGATGTGTGGTGAGCACTTTGAATCCTCAAGTGCTTCACGCAAGTTTGTAATGTAGAGCCGTGAAGAAAAAAAATCATATTTTTTTCCACAAACATGATGTTTTAGTCCCCAAATTTTTATTTTCCCAAGGGTAAGAGGAGAAATTGGACCACAAAAGTTGTTGTCCAACATGTCCTGAGTACGCTGATACCCCATATGTGGGGGGGAACCACTGTTTGGGCGCACGGCAGGGCTCGAAAGGGAAGGAGCGCCGTTTGACTTTTCCAAACCAAAATTGGCTGGAATTGCGAACGGACGCCATGTTGCGTTTGGAGGGCCCCTGATGTGCCTAAACAGTGGAAACCCCCACATGTGACCCCATTTTGGAAACTAGACCCCCTAAGGAACTTATCTAGATGTGTGGTGAGCACTTTGAACCCTCAAGTGCTTCACGCAAGTTTGTAATGTAGAGCCGTGAAGAAGAAAAAAAATCATATTTTTTCCACAAACATGATGTTTTAGTCCCCAAATTTTTATTTTCCCAAGGGTAAGAGGAGAAATTGAACCACAAAAGTTGTTGTCCAACATCCTGAGTACGCTGATACCCCATATGTGGGGGGGAACCACTGTTTGGGCGCACGGCAGGGCTCGTAAAGGGAAGGAGCGCCGTTTGACTTTTCCAAACCAAAATTGGCTGGAATTGCGAACGGACGCCATGTTGCGTTTGGAGGGCCCCTGATGTGCCTAAACAGTGGAACCCCCCACATGTGACCCCATTTTGGAAACTAGACCCCCTAAGGAACTTATCTAGATGTGTGGTGAGCACTTTGAACCCTCAAGTGCTTCACGCAAGTTTGTAATGTAGAGCGTGAAGAAAAAAAAATCATATTTTTTCCACAAACATGATGTTTTAGTCCCCAAATTTTTATTTTCCCAAGGGTAAGAGAGAAAATTGGACCACAAAAGTTGTTGTCCAACATGTCCTGAGTACGCTGATACCCCATATGTGGGGGGGAACCACTGTTTGGGCGCATGGCAGGGCTCGAAAGGGAAGGAGCGCCGTTTGACTTTTCCAAACCAAAATTGGCTGGAATTGCGAACGGACGCATGTCGCGTTTGGAGGGCCCCTGATGTGCTAAACAGTGGAAACCCCCCACATGTGACCCCATTTTGGAAACTAGACCCCCTAAGGAACTTATCTAGATGTGTGGTGAGCACTTTGAACCTCAAGTGCTTCACGCAAGTTTGTAATGTAGAGCCGTGAAGAAAAAATAATCATATTTTTTCCACAAACATGATGTTTTAGTCCCCAAATTTTTATTTTCCCAAGGGTAAGAGGAGAAATTGGACCACAAAAGTTGTTGTCCAACATGTCCTGAGTACGCTGATACCCCATATGTGGGGGGGAACCACTGTTTGGGCGCACGGCAGGGCTCGAAAGGGAAGGAGCGCCGTTTGACTTTTCCAAACCAAAATTGGCTGGAATTGCGAACGGACGCCATGTTGCGTTTGGAGGGCCCCTGATGTGCCTAAACAGTGGAAACCCCCCACATGTGACCCCATTTTGGAAACTAGACCCCCTAAGGAACTTATCTAGATGTGTGGTGAGCACTTTGAACCCTCAAGTGCTTCACGCAAGTTTGTAATGTAGAGCCGTGAAGAAAAAAAATCATATTTTTTCCACAAACATGATGTTTTAGTCCCCAAATTTTTATTTTCTCAAGGGTAAGAGGAGAAATTGGACACAAAAGTTGTTGTCCAACATGTCCTGAGTACGCTGATACCCCATATGTGGGGGGGAACCACTGTTTGGGCGCACGGCAGGGCTCGAAAGGGAAGGAGCGCCGTTTGACTTTTCCAAACCAAAATTGGCTGGAATTGCGAACGGACGCCATGTTGCGTTTGGAGGGCCCCTGATGTGCCTAAACAGTGGAAACCCCCCACATGTGACCCCATTTTGGAAACTAGACCCCCTAAGGAACTTATCTAGATGTGTGGTGAGCACTTTGAACCCTCAAGTGCTTCACGCAAGTTTGTAATGTAGAGCCGTGAAGAAAAAAAATCATATTTTTTCCACAAACATGATGTTTTAGTCCCCAAATTTTTATTTTCTCAAGGGTAAGAGGAGAAATTGGACCACAAAAGTTGTTTTCCAACATGTCCTGAGTACGCTGATACCCCATATGTGGGGGGGAACCACTGTTTGGGCACACGGCAGGGCTTGAAAGGGAAGGAGCGCCGTTTGACTTTTCCAAACCAAAATTGGCTGGAATTGCGAACGGACGCCATGTTGCGTTTGGAGGGCCCCTGATGTGCCTAAACAGTGGAAACCCCCCACATGTGACCCCATTTTGGAAACTAGACCCCTAAGGAACTTATCTAGATGTGTGGTGAGCACTTTGAACCCTCAAGTGCTTCACGCAAGTTTGTAATGTAGAGCCGTGAAGAAAAAAAATCATATTTTTTCCACAACATGATGTTTTAAGTCCCCAATTTTTATTTTCCAAGGGTAAGAGGAGAAATTGGACACCAATAAGTTGTTTGTCCAACATGTCCTGAGTACGCTGATACCCCATATGTGGGGGGGAACCACTGTTTGGGCCACGGCAGGGCTTGAAAGGGAAGGAGCGACGTTTGACTTTTCCAAACCAAAATTGGCTGGAATTGCGAACGGACGCCATGTCGCGTTTGGAGGGCCCCTGATGTGCCTAAACAGTGGAAACCCCCCACATGTGACCCCATTTTGGAAACTAGACCCCTAAGGAACTTATTAGATGTGTGGTGAGCACTTTGAACCCTCAAGTGCTTCACGCAAGTTTGTAATGTAGAGCCGTGAAGAAAAAAAATCATATTTTTTCCACAAGCATGATGTTTTAGTCCCCAATTTTTTATTTTCCCAAGGGTAAGAGGAGAAATTGGACACCAATAGTTGTTGTCCAACATGTCCTGAGTACGCTGATACCCCATATGTGGGGGGGAACCACTGTTTGGGCGCACGGCAGGGCTTGAAAGGGAAGGAGCGCCGTTTGACTTTTCCAAACCAAAATTGGCTGGAATTGCGAACGGACGCCATGTCGCGTTTGGAGGGCCCCTGATGTGCCTAAACAGTGGAAACCCCCCACATGTGACCCCATTTTGGAAACTAGACCCCCTAAGGAACTTATCTAGGTGTGTGGTGAGCACTTTGAACCCCCAAGTGTTTCACTAACGTTTATAATGCCCTGGCGTGAAAAAAAATATATATTTTTTTTTTCCACAAAAGTGATGTTTTAGTCCCCAATTTTTTATTTTCCCAAGGGTAAGAGGAGAAATTGGACCCCAAAATGGTTGTCCAATTTGTCCTGAGTACGCTGATACCCAATATGTTGGGGGGATACACTGTTTGGGCACACGGCAGGGCTCGGAAGGGAAGCAGTGACGTTTTGGAATGCAGACTTTGATGGAATGGTCTGCGGGCGTCATGTTCCGTTAGCAGAGCCCCTGATGTGCCTAAACAGTGGAAACCCCCCACATGTGACCCCATTTTGGAAACTAGACCCCCTAAGGAACTTATCTAGGTGTGTGGTGAGCACTTTGAACCCCCAAGTGTTTCACTAAAGTTTATAATGCCCTGGCGTGAATAAAAAAAAAAAAAAATTTCCACAAATATGATGTTTTAGTCCCCAATTTTTTATTTTCCCAAGGGTAACAGGAGAACTTGGACCACAAAAGTTGTTGTCCAATTTGTCCTGAGTACGCTGATACCCCATATGTTGGGGGGAACCACTGTTTGGGCGCATGGCAGGCGCAGAAGGGAAGCAGTGACGTTTTGGAATGCAGACTTTGATGGAATGGTCTGCGGGCGTCATGTTCCGTTAGCAGAGCCCTCATGTGCCTAAACAGTGGAAACCCCCACAAGTGACCCCATTTTGGAAACTAGACCCCCTAATGAACTTATCTAGGTGTGTGGTGAGCATTTTGAACCCCCAAGTGTTTCACTAAAGTTTATAATGCCCTGGCGTGAATAAAAAAAAAAAAAAAAATTCCACAAATATGATGTTTTAGTCCCCAATTTTTTATTTTCCCAAGGGTAACAGGAGAAATTGGACCACAAAAGTTGTTGTCCAATTTGTCCTGAGTACACTGATACCCCATATGTTGGGGGGAACCACTGTTTGGGCGCATGGCAGGGCGCAGAAGGGAAGCAGTGACGTTTTGGAATGCAGACTTTGATGGAATGGTCTGCGGGCGTCATGTTCCGTTAGCAGAGCCCCTCATGTGCCTAAACAGTGGAAACCCCCACAAGTGACCCCATTTTGGAAACTAGACCCCCTAAGGAACTTACCTAGGTGTGTGGTGAGCATTTTGAACCCCCAAGTGTTTCACTAAAGTTTATAATGCCCAGGTGTAAAAATAAAAAATCCTACTTTTATCCTCACAAAAATGATGTTTTAGTCCCCAATTTTTTATTTTCCCAAGGGTAAGAGGAGAAATTGGACACCAAAAATTGTTGTCCAATTTGTCCTGAGTACACTGGTGCCCCATATGTGGGAAAAAACTGTTTGGGCACAAGTCGGGGCTCAGAAGGGAAGTCGTGACGTTTTGGAATGCAGACTGATGGAATGGTCTGCGGGCGTCATGTTCCGTTTGCAGAGCTCCTGATGTGCCTAAACAGTAAAAAAAACCACAAGTGACATAATTTTGGAAAGTAGACTCCCAAGGAACTTTTCTAAATGTGCCCCCCTTCTGGAACTAATCTTTCCTGTAAAGTAAATTAGTAGTGCATTGAGGTGTGGTACAATTTGAAACAATCCTTCATACACAGGCCAGGTTTTTCGGGGCAGGTGTCGCATTGGTAAGTGGTGTCCTTGCGTATTCCCCTTTTGTAACACACTCGGCACCTTTTTTGCGGCTTACCTTTGCTTCCAGTTGGCGGGACCACCCCCGGGAAATGCTGACCTGGTATGATACGAGCACCTTCAGTTCCAGAAGTACTGGGGCCCGCTGTTTCCTGAGCGCCAAACATCAGGGCCTTAACCACTACCTCCTGGAACTGAAGGTACGTCGTATCGCTGTTGCGTGCACATCGTGACAGCAGGAAAGCGTTGAGCATTGCCATTTGGACGATGTGCACGGACAGCTTCTTGTACCACACCTTGGCCTTTCTCAAAGCACTGTACGGTTGGAGGAGTTGATCAGAGAGATCAACACCCCCCATGTATTTATTGTACCCCAGTACACAGTCCGGTTTGCGGACCTGTGTAGAGGTACCCCGTACAGTGCTGAGGGCGCTGCCATCACCATGTATGGTGGTCAAGAGAAGGACATCCCTCTTGTCCTTGTACTTGACCACCAACAGGTGGTCGCTACATTGGGCTCTGCTCTCACCCTTTCTGAGCATCTGCCCAAGTAGCGTCTTCGGGAGGCCTCTCTGATTTTTGCGGACGGTACCGCAAGCTGCGGTACCTCTCGCAGAGAGGGATTTGTAGAGTGGGACGCTGGAATAAAAGTTATCGGTGTAAAGGTGATAACCTTTATCCAGCAGTGGGTGCACCAAATCCCACACAATTTTCCCACTCACTCCCAGGACGGGGGGACACTCAGGGGGTTCAATCCTGGTGTCCTTTCCTTCGTAAACTCTAAAGCTGTGCGTGTACCCTGAGGTACTCTCGCACAGCTTGTAGAGTTTAATTCCGTACCTTGCCCTCTTGCTGGGCAGGTACTGGCGGAATCTGAGCCGTCCCTTAAAATGAACCAAGGACTCATCCACGCAGATGTCCCTTTGGGGCACGTACACTTCAGCAAACTTTTTGCTGAAGTGTTCGATGACCGGCCGAACTTTGAACAGACGGTCAAAGTTGGGGTCATTTTGTGGGGGACACTGTGCATTATCATTATAATGCAGGAATTTGTGGATGGCCTCAAAACGCGTCCGAGCCATGACCATTCGGAACAGTGGAGTGTTGTATAAAATATCAACACTCCAATATTGCCGAAGTTCTGGCTTCTTCAGGATCCCCATATGGAGGACCAGGCCCCAAAACTGCATCATTTCACCTGCGTCTACAGGAGACCAGTTGGAAAATGATGACACTGGGTTTTGCGCCAAAAATTGCCGAGCGTACAAATTAGTTTGCTCCACCACGAGGTTAATAAAATCCTCAGAGAAAAAGACTTTGAAAAAGTCTATTTCTCTGAGGCCCGTGGTGTCAAACTTGATTCCTGATTCTGCCACAAAATCAGGAATCAGTGGCTCGTAATTTTCGGGGGGCGGGGTCCATATGGGGTCCGAAGAGGGGTGCGCTGGTTCATTTCCAGGGGTGGGCGCTGCCTCATCTTCTGTCCTGGGGCGTCTGCGTGGCGGTTCCGCAGGACCCGAGGAGGAAGATGAGGAAGAGGAGGAAGAAGAAGAAGAGGATGAAGAATCTGAAAAGTAAAGAAATGTGGGATCCTCTCCCTCGCTATCAGTGTCAGAGGCAAGTAAAGCGTATGCCTCTTCCACTGAATAGCGCTGTTGGGAAGAACGTGACGAGCGGGACATTTTTTTTGTGAATGTGGTGCTTTGTGTGAACTTTATTTATAACTGTGTGTGTGTGTGGGGGGGGATAGTGGTTGGTGCAAACTATGCTGAAAGGAAAAAGCTAAAAGAAAAGAAAGGATGAAAAAGCTGTAAAAAAAGTAAACAGAGCAGAGCTCTGATAATGACGTGTCATTACAAGTTCCGCGCCCGGATGTGCGCAAGGATGGAAAGGAAGTAAAAAACACAAAAACGGCAGAACGAGCTCTGATAAGTGACCGGTGTCACTTATCAAAGTTCCGCGGCTGCCGGATGTGCGCACAGGAGTGGCGGAAAGGGAAGTGAAAAAAAAAAAAAAAAACGGCAGGAACGAGCTCTGATAAGTGACCGGTGTCACTTATCAAAGTTCCGCGGCTGCCGGATGTGCGCACAGGAGTGGCGGAAAGGGAAGTGAAAAAAAAAAAAAAAAACGGCAGGAACGAGCTCTGATAAGTGACCGGTGTCACCTATCAAAGTTCCGCGGCTGCTAGATGTGCGCACGGAGTGGCGGAAAGTGGAGTGAAAAAAAAAAAAAACGCAGGAACGACTCTGATAAGTGACTGGTGTCACTTATCAAAGTTCCGCGGCTGCTGGATGTGCGCACGGAGTGGCGGAAAGGGAGTGAAAAAAAAAAATGCAGGAACGACTCTGATAAGTGACTGGTGTCACTTATCAAAGTTCCGCGGCTGCTGGATGTGCGCACAGGAGTGGCGGAAAGGGGAGTGAAAAAAAAAAATGGCAGGAACGAGCTCTGATAAGTGACTGGTGTCACTTATCAAAGTTCCGCGGCTGCTGGATGTGCGCACAGGAGTGGCGGAAAGTGGAGTGAAAAAAAAAAAAACGGCAGGAACGAACTCTGATAAGTGACCGGTGTCACTTATCAAAGTTCCGCGGCTGCTGGATGTGCGCACAGGAGTGGCGGAAAGGGGAGTGAAAAAAAAAAAAATGCAGGAACGAGCTCTGATAAGTGACGGTGTCACTTATCAAAGTTCCGCGGCTGCTGGATGTGCGCACAGGAGTGGCGGAAAGGGGGTGAAAAAAAAAAAGACGGCAGGACGAGCTCTGATAAGTGACGGTGTCACTTATCAAAGTTCCGCGGCTGCTGGATGTGCGCACAGGAGTGGCGAAAGGGAAGTGAAAAAAAAAAAAAACGGCAGGAACGAGCTCTGATAAGTGACTGTGTCACTTATCAAAGTTCCGCGGCTGCTGGATGTGCGCACAGGGAGTGGCGGAAAGGGGTTGAAAAAAAAAAAAACAGGCAGGAACGAGCTCTGATAAGTGACTGGTGTCACTTATCAAAGTTCCGCGGCTGCTGATGTGCGCACGGAGTGGCAGAAAGGGGTGAAAAAAAAAAAACTGCAGGAACGAGCTCTGATAAGTGACTGGTGTCACTTATCAAAGTTCCGCGGCTGCTAGATGTGCGCACGGGAGTGGCGGAAAGTGGGGTGAAAAAAAAAAAAAAACCTGCAGGAACGAGCTCTGATAAGTGACTGGTGTCACTTATCAAAGTTCCGCGGCTGCTGGAAGTGCGCACAGGAGTGGCGGAAAGGGGAGTGAAAAAAAAAAAAAAAAACTGCAGGAACGAGCTCTGATAAGTGACTGGTGTCACTTATCAAAGTTCCGCGGCTGCTGGAAGTGCGCACGGAGGGGGGTGCAAAAGAAAAACGAGCACGAGTGTTGATCGGTGAACTGCGTCACCAATCAACGCTCGGCGGCTGCTAAATGTGTGCAAAGGGGGGGTAAAAAGAGGGGGAAAGGGAAGGGGGGAGGGGGGAATGGGGGGATTGGGGTGGATCGGGCAGGGATCGGGGCTCAAAAACTCACGTTTGTAGTCTCTCTTCTTTCTTCTCTCTTCTTTCTTCTTCTCTTCTTTCTTCTCCTCTTCTTTCTTCTCTCTTCTTTCTTCAGCAGGAGTTGTGGTGTCACAGGCTACTGTGGCACCACAAGGCCCAGCACAGGAGGAGATCTGGCGTGTGACCGCACTGCAGGAATCCTCAGCAAGTGTGAGGACCCCTGCAGTGCGGTCAGACAGGTCAGATCCAGTTTGCAGACAGGTCACAGAGCGGTCACATCGCTGCTGTGACCTGTCATTGGTGGGATCGATGATCACATCGATCCCACCAATCAGAGGAGACCCTTGTTTTGCCGGTTGCTAGGCACCGGCCTAGTAATCGGAGCTCACTGCTCCGATTCCTAGGCAGGTCACCGGCAGGTCAGGAAGCAGGGCACAGAGCGGTCACACCGCTGCTGTGCCCTGTGATTGGCGCGATCGTCGATGACATCGATCGCGCCAATCAGCAGCTGCAGGCCCTACTGGGCCTGTCCTAGGCTCCGGCCTAGGATCGGTGCTATTACTGCACCGATCCAGGCAGGTACAGGCAGGGCACAGCGCGGATACACCGCGGCTGTGCCCTGCGATTGGCGCGATCGATGTGATCGGCGATCGCGCCAATCCAGGGGGGGTCTGCTCCTTTCTATGCCCAGGCCTAGGATCGAGTACATCGGTACTCGATTCTAGCCTGGGATCTCACTGTTTCAGCCATCGGATTGGCTGAAACAGTGAGAAAGGCTGCGATTGGCTGTTCAGAATTGAACAGCCAATCACAGCGATCGGGAGTGAGGGTGGGCGGTGACAGCCCCGGGATGCCGGCGCCATCTCTCCTGAGGTAAGATGGCGTCGGAATTTTAATGCGATCATTGCGACTTAAGTCGCAATGTCGCATTAAAGGGCTGGACGTACTATCCCGTCCCCGGTCATACGGGCCCAGGTACCATGGACGGGATAGTACGTCCGATGGCAGTAAGGGGTTAAGGAGCTTTAAAGGCGTTGGATACAGTCTTAGGAGACCTCAAAGTATTATCCATATCTTTTCAGGGCAATTGGAGTACCAGCGATTAGCTACAGATTTATTTGCTGCAAAACTAATTTTTGTTGGTTGCGATAATGTTGGATGGATGAAAATTCAATAAATAATTGTGGTTCAGTTATGGATGCCTGAATCAGCCTGTGGAGCACATCTGTAGATGTGGTTGTATATTTGCTTGTGTGTTGGGGTGCAATGGCTGCAGAGCATTCCTGTTGGTGATGAGCGAGCGAGCTTGGATAAGGTGTTATCTAAGCACGCTCGTGTGCTAATAGAGTATCTTCGGCGTGCTCGAATTCTATGTTCGAGTGACCATGTCTGCAGGTCTCTCAGCTGTTCGACAGCCGCAATGCATGGAGATATTCCCTGTTTGTTAGGTGATCCATCCATGTCATGCAGCTATTGAACAGAAGCGAGACATGCAGTACGCGGGGACCCGAACATAGAATTCGAGCACACAGAAGATACCCTATTAGTACACGAGCGTGCTCAGATAACACCTTATCCCAGCACACTTGCTCATCACTAATTCCTGTATCTCTCTGCCTATTACATGGTGAAAAATTCTAAATGTATGTCAACAGTCACTAACAAAACATGATTACTTTAACAGTAAAATGTTTATACTGGACTATTATTTGAAGAATGACTGTTTTAGCACAATTATTTAAAAAAACACTTGAACCTTTTTGCATCTGTTCAGCCCATAATGAATGAGGCATATATTGCATTATATTAGCAGCAGAGCCACAGCCTATTCCCCACAAAGGATTTGTTCTGTATTATTCATCGGCAATTACAGGAATGTTATTGTTCACGGCAATATTGGGCAATAATGCAGGCACGGGCATCTTTTGTTCAAAGCAACTACAGTTTAGATTATTACATAGTTGTATATCAACATCCTGAAATTTGTGCCATAAAACACAACAGGAATTTCACATGGAGCCTATTAATGGTGAAGCAATGAGGACGGCAGTGCACTCCAAAACAAAGAATATATTATCCAATAAACAAATCATTGAATCATTGCCGCCTTTCCACTATCTTTTCCTGAAATCTGACACTAAGAAGGACCTTATTATATATATATATATTATATATATGTATATATATATATACAGTACAGACCAAAAGTTTGGGCACACCTTCTCATTCAAAGATTTTTCTGTATTTTCATGACTATGAAAATTGTAGAATCACACTGAAGGCATCAAAACTATGAATTAACACATGTAGAATTATACATTACACTTTACAAAACAGTGTGAAACAACTGAAAATATGTCTTATATTCTAGGTTCTTCAAAGTAGCCACCTTTTGCTTTGATTACTGCTTTGCACGCAGAAAAGGTGAACGGATGGATTCTACATGCCTAGTTCCCACGTGAAGCATGGAGGAGGTGGTGTGATGGTGCAGGGGTGCTTTGCTGGTGACACTGTTGGGGATTTATTCAAAATTGAAGCGGTGAGTGGTCCAGCTCACCCCAAACCATCTCGATTGGGTTCAGGTCTGGTGACTGTTTAGGCCAGGTCATCTAGCGTAGCACCCCATCACTCTCCTTCTTGGTCAAATAGCCCTTACACAGCCTGGAGGTGTGTTTGGGGTCATTGTCCTGTTGAAAAATAAATGTTGGTCCAACTAAACGCAAACCGGATGGAATAGCATGCTGCTGCAAGATGCTGTGGTAGCCATGCTGGTTCACTATGCCTTCAATTTTGAATAAATAAACAACAGTGTCACCAGCAAAGAACCGCCACATCATCACACCACATCCTCCATGCTTCACAGTGGGAACCAGGCATGTGGAGTCCATCCGTTCACCTTTTCTGCGTGCAAAGCAGTAATCAAAAGTAAAGCAAAAGGTGGCTACTTTGAAGAACCTAGAATATAGTTGTTTCACACTTTTTGTAAAGTGTAATGTATAATTCCACATGTCTTAATTCATAGTTTTGATGCCTTCAGTGTGATTCTACAATTTTCATAGCCATGAAAATACAGAAAAATCTTTGAATGAGAAGGTGTGTCCAAACTTTTGGTCTGTACTGTATATATATATATATATATATATATATATATATTTATATATATTATATTAATATACTGTCCAAAAAAATAAAGGGAACACTCAAATAACATATCCTAGATCTGAATTCTTTGTTCTGTACAAAGTTGAATGTGCTGAAAATAAAATCACACAAAACTCATCAATGGAAATCAAATTTATTAACCAATGGAGGCCTGGATTTGGAGTCACCACAAAATTAAAGTGGAATGTAATGTCCCTAAAACAAGTCAAAATGATGCTCAGTAGTGTGTGTGGCCTCCACGTGCCTGTATGACCTCTTTGTGCCTGTATGACCTCCCTACAACTCATGGGCATGCTACTGATGAGATGGCGGATGGCCTCCTGAGGGATCTCCTCCCAGACCTGGACTAAAACATCCGCCAACTCCTGGACAGTCTGTGGTGCAATGTGACGTTGGTGGATGGAGCAAGACATGATGTCCCAGATGTGCTCAATTGGATTCAGGACTGGGGAATGGGTGGGCCAATCCATAGCTTCAATGCCTTCATCTTGCAGGAACTGCTGACACACTCCAGACACATGAGGTCTGGCATTGTCCTGCATTAGGAGGAACACAAGGCCAAACGCACCAGCATATGGTCTCTCTAGGGGTCTGAGGATCTCATCTCGGTACCTAATGGCAGTCAGACTACCTCTGGCGAGCACATGGAGTGCTGTGCGGCCCTCCAAAGAAATGCCACCCCACACCATTACTGACCCACTGCCAAACTGGTCATGCTGAAGGATGTTGCAGGCAGCAGATCGCTCTCCACTGCATCTCCAGACTCTGTCACATCTGTCACATGTGCTCAGTGTGAACCTGCTTTCATCTGTGAAGAGCACAAGGCGCCAGTGGCGAATTTGCCAATCCTGGTGTTCTGTGGCAAATGCTAAGCGTCCTGCACGGTGTTGGGCTGTGAGCACAACCCCCATCTGTGGACGTTGGGCACTCAGACCATCCTCATGGAGTCGGTTTCTAACCGTTTGTGCAGACACATGCACATCTGTGGCCTGCTGGAGGTCATTTTGCAGGGCTCTGGAAGTGCTCCTCCTGTTCCTCCTGCACAAAGCGGAGGTAGCGGTCCTGCTGCTGGGTTGTTGCCTTCCTACGGCCCCTCCATGTCTCCTGGTGTACTGGCCTGTCTCCTGGTAGCGCCTCCATTCTCTGGATACTACGCTGACAGACACAGCAAACCTTCTTGCCACAGCTCGCATTGATGTGCCATCCTGGATGAGCTACACTACCTGAGCCACTTGTGTGGGTTGTAGAATCCATCTCATGCTACCACGAGTGTGAAAGCACAACCAACATTCAAAAGTGACCAAAACATCAGCCAGAAAGCATTGGTACTGAGATGTGGTCTGTGGTCCCCACTTGCAGAACCACTCCTTTATTGAGTGTGTCTTGATAATTGCCAATAAATTCCATCTGTTGTCTATTCCTTTTGCACAACAGCATGTGACATTGATTATCAATCAGTGTTCCTTCCTAAGTGGACAGTTTGATTTCACAGAAGTTTGATTTACTTGGAGTTATATTCTGTTGTTTAAGTGTTCCCTTTATTTTTTTGAGCAGTGTATATGTGGCGCCCCTGAGGGTTCAGCAGCCAC
>JARQOD010000002.1:211160460-211233880 GCA_033576555.1 Oophaga sylvatica
TACGGAAACAGAGAAGAAGATCCTAATCTGTTTTGGAAGTATTGCTGGTTGGTTTATTTGGGCCTGCTGTGTTTGTTTCTGTTTGAAAACTTTGACTATTTTGCCAACTTGTATGAAGTAAAAAGGACTTTTCTTATAAAAACCGTGCTCCTGTTTTTTATGCACCCAAGCAAAGCGCTAATAAAATGTACTACATAATTAGGGGGGGAAAATTTACTGGGAAATACTAATTTTCCTTAAATAATATTCCCACTGTAAAAAAGTGGGAACTCCCCATAACATTAGGTGAGGGCCAGTTCAATCACGGTTTGAACAACTTTTCATCTTTTTGTTACTTTCCCTTGTTGAACCCTTGAAAAGGGCCTTTTTAAGGAGATTACCTAAAAAACCCTTTTAAAAGTGGGTTTTCACAACAGGGAAAACTTTCGGAAAAGCAGTGTTAAATAAAAACTTTTCCTTAGGGTTAGGCTATGTGGGTTTGCTTTGAGAGGTATTAGTGCCCTGAGTATACAATTTGTGCAATTGAGGTCCGTACTATCATTTTGCTTCCCCAATTTTTTATGAGAGAATGAATGTCAGTGTTTTATTCAGAGAACGGATGAGAAGTTAGTCGACTGTGACCATTTTTAATCCAGTCTCATACTTGTGGCAGTAAAAACTGCTAAAACCGTCTAGCAACCCAATCTGAACCCTGGGGTGTGTATATTCCCACTCTTGTATTCCAAAAACTCCATTTCCCCTGCCAAAAAGACGCCCTTTTTTAACCCCTCAAAACCCGAAAACCAATGTATTCCTCGTGTTGCCAACTGCATGGGCCCTTAGCTATTGTCGGATGCACTTATTTCGTGCACTGACTGCCCCGTGACAGCTAACATTTGGTTAGAACCTATTTTTGGGCTTGATTTCAGGTGGGGTACCAAAATTAATATGGAATGCTTTAAAATCGTGAGCATTCAAACTGGAGTCACTGTCTTACAAGTGTTTTTTTAGTACCCATTACTATACTACTAGTTATGAACTGCATACTAAAGGATTCATTTTTCTTTTGTTAAAATGTCCCTAGAACTGGTTCTGTATCTCTTCACTTCTGATTTTTTTTTTTATAATACGGGAAAGGGCTTTTTTTGGCCTCCACGGAACGTCGACTTGGGCCCACAAATTCCCGTTGGTTGAGGCCAGAGAAGGGCCCATATTTATAGCAAAAAAGCACACAGACGGGGCTAGTTCACTTTTAAATATACCAGCTGCTATCATAGTAATTTAGCAGATTTATGTATTTACAGTAGTCATGACCCCTAATATTGATGTACGCAATACAGTATCATAATCACATAGTGCAGTCAGCTCAGTATCAATGACCATAAAAAGAGGAAAAAAAGGAATAAGGTCAATTCTCAGGGCACCTTAGAGAACAAACAGGAAGCATTTAACTAGTGTTTTTAATTAGCGCAGATATTATTTCCTGAGCTGCTCTCTATTTCTTCTTTTTTTAATTGCTGACAGGTGTGTTTGTGTTTCATGACTGTGTTTTCAGCCAATAAAATCCTGGAAATGTTAATGGCACGTCAAATATCTTTACCTGGCCTGTAAATAAGCTAATTGTATAAAAAAGCATGATAGAAAAGTGAATTAATTGCAGCATGACCATTTATGATGATATGTAAGGCATTTAGCGCACTCTTGAATAACCTAGATACGTCGTTATACATTCGGTCATACAGTTGTATTACAGTGTAGTCATTGGGACTATCCTGACAAGCTGATGGCCTCATCCAAAAATAATAAGTAACTCCTATTATAAAATACAGATAACATAAAACTTAATTTAAAAAGTAAAAACCCGCATGGACCTAAGAATACCTAGATTCTGCAATACTGTCATAATATAAATGACAGGTATAAGTAGATCGGCTAATTTAATATGTATTATTTATTCAATATCCTGAATGGTTCCTTCATCAAACGGGATCAGTTATGTGAACAAGACCACTGAGGACAGTGTAAAGTTAGTGATAGTTACCAGTGGCAAGCTATTATGGTCACCTTGTCCATCCTGTCGGTGCAAGTCTTCAGCCATTACCATTACTTTGGATGTTTCCAGGGACCTTACAGAGAAATCTCAACAAAATGGAATTTCCCAGTAATCCTATTCATAAAGGAGTCCTTCAGAATCTTGAAGGCTACATTCTTTTACTTTTGGTTAGTTTTTGATGTTACAGATTTTCTTCACCTATTGAGTAAATTAGGTTACTTAAAAGTTTTTTCATTGTGATTTGAGTGTGTTTTTTTAACATGCGTTTTTGGAGCTGTGTTTTGTCTCTTGTTCCTGGTATTTGGCTGTGACGGAACGTTTGTCGTACCGTGGTACGCAGACTACTTGCGTTTTGAATTCGTACTAAAAACACACATGCGTTTTTTACCTACAGATTTTCCACATCTAATGCAATTCTATGGGGAAATTCCGCACATAAAACTCAGGGTACCATCAAGAGAAAACGACATGTTGTCGATTTGATACACGCACTGAACGTCAGTTTACACTGAGTATAAAATAGCACAGAGGGCAGGAGATTTCTATAGATCCCATCCACTTTGCCTGAACTGAAGCAGCAAAAATATCCAACTTCAAAAACGCACCAAAATCTCACCGTGGGCACACAATCTAAAGTGTTGTGCACTCGTTCAGTATTTGATTAGTTTTTAGCTCATTATTTGTAAGCCAAAACCAGGAGAGGGTGATAATGTTGAAGTGTTGACGTGTTGCTATTATACTTTTCCTCTGATTGTTCCACTCCTGGTTTTGGCTTACAAATACTGAGGTTAAAAACTCATCAAATACTCGACGTGTGCACATGGCCTTAAGAATAATTTTTGGTATCTGCTATTAGTAGCCTAAATAAGATGAGGCTCTTGAATTTCCAAAGGGCTCCACAGGGAGCAGATGGCATGTCTTGGTCTTCACACTCCTGTGGAGCTCCGGATGTGTCTCTGTGCTATATTTCTGTAGGGCTGGTAAAACATGCCACCAGCACTTCCGGGCACTGAAGACAAGGGGTAAAATGGTGGCCTCTCCAGCACTGAAGTTTCCAGGTAATTACTTTGATTTTATTGTTGTTTATTTTCTACAATATGGTTTGGAAGAATACAGGTCTATACTCTTCTTTGCTTTTGGATTTTGTCACCACTCCAGATTTTTTTTTCCTTACTAAAATTAATACAAGGTATCTATTAGAAATGAAATTGTTTCCCAAACTGTTGGCAAAGTGTAAAATATTATGACTCTAAGATAGTTAGATTATATTATTGTGTATTGTCATTGCCTCAATACATAATGTATTCCATTTATAGATCATTTTTATACCGAAAATTAAAATAAAACTTGTGTGTTGTATTCATCGGCAGCCATTACTACGGGGTCTATCAGCAAATAGTACATTGCATAGAATATGCTTCTGCTTACACTGTAGATCGCTTGTGTGATAAGAGGTAGTTTGTTAGGCAGGATGATGTAATAGTCACCCAGTGTGAGAGGTGAATGGATAATGACGCTGCCGAAATTGCAGGAAAAATAGGACATTTTTATAAAAAAAAAAAAAAATTACCAATCTACAATCAAAAGGTAATGATGTAAATTTCTGTCTTTGATAATGTCATCATATAGCTTGTAATATGCCTGTTGTGAAATGATACATTAATAAGTGCTGTGCGGTAATTACACGTCTACACGTCTTGTATTTCGACATAAAAAGCATGACTTAAAAAGGAACATTGTAACGTAAAAACGAGCGCAGCATGACCTGCATCGAGTCTGCTTTACTTAGCAATCACATTGTTTTATTCTTGTATTAATAGTCAAAAGAACAAGAAATCAGACTGCTGATGCCTCCAAGTGATCTTAAAACATCTTTCACGTAGAAATTCTGTGTATTGGTTGCTCCAACCTGCAATGTGCAAGGACGAGCCCCGAACCAGTGGTACTGATCAAAACCTAGGAACAGCAGATTAGTTTATGTTTATCTGATGTATTTTTATGGAGCACTGCGTAGTCACATTTATTAGAAACACTTTATAACACAACCTATTATTATGATTATTATTTTTTTACAATCCATTCATTTTACAGCTTTTTAGGTCATTTTACAAACTAAACATATTTTAACTTATTAATACCAAGATTGCATACACTATATAAAGAGTTTATCTCCATTTATATTTTTGTCTCTGAGAACATATCAAGGATTTTTTCTTATTTCTATCCCAGCTCCTACAACATTGTCATCTTTAACCTAATGCAATGCACACATAATAGTCATCAGTATAACAGACTCCTGCTTATTGGACACTTGACACTATACTTTTTTTCGCCTTTGTCATAGTTGATATGGAGATATTACAAGTCAACCTATGGCGTTACTTACTAACTGCAGAACTCCCAGACTACATCGCTTAGATTTTTCACCTTTACAGAATTTTATCATGGTTGCTCGTGTTCCTGTTCTCCCGCCGCCTCTCTCCGTCAGTGTGTCTTTCCATAATTCTCCTTCCTTTTGTTGTAGTTAGGGGTTTAGAAATTAATTTAACATTTCTAAAAAAAAATCAGCCACCCCTTTTTTTTAAGATTTTTCCTCACTCTTTCTTGACAGACAAACATGTCCTCCTTCTTTCTCGGTGATGATTTTAGTGAAGAAAATTTCAAATAAAAAAAATCAGCTTTTGGGCGCCTGCCTCCTCCTCTCCACGCTCTCGCCTTTCTCTTTCCGCCACACATTTCAATGAAAAGCCTTTCATCTAAAGACTGTGTTACACATTTTAACACCTTTTTTTAACTAATTCTTTTTTTATTGAAGGGAAGAGATTTTTTTTTTCTGCTACTACACCAGACATCCTTTTTTTATTATTCTTTCTCATTTTTATTTATGCAAAGCATAAAACCTGGAAGCTGATGCACAACTGAAAGATGGGCTTACTTGTTTTCTTTTGTGCTGCAATCCCTTGCTTTGCTTTTGTCCTAAGTATGGGTACTTGTTTGACTGGCATGGCTTATTGGAGAATAACAAGCGTAACTCGGCCTCTTTTGTCATGGGACAATTCTCCCACAAATCCCGAACAGTGGGCATTCTTCCTCACACACTATTGGGTGTGCACTGGAATTGAAAGAAGTGCTGAGGGCTGCTACTTCATCGCCTCCCCAATCTCTTTGTTTTTTTTTTTTTCTCCCCTCGCCCCCCTCCCCAACACCTCCTCACTTTGCTTGGCCGGAAACATTTAATTGTCCCTTTTTTTTTTTTTGTAGAGAAAAGAAAATATATTAATTGAAAGTTGCCTCCGAGCTCACCTTTTAAGTTTTCTCACTAAGTAAATATTATGTGTCAGGAAAGCAGGAGTTAAATCACTGGAAAGGTAGAAAGATTTTGGTGGAAAGGCTAATGTAACATTTTAGATGTTCCCTCCTGTAAACCGCTCTCGTATTTCCAGGTGGTATGATAATGTATGTTGTACAGGCTTAAAAACAGCAGGGAGGAGCCCATTTTGTTCTTTCTGAGGCCTTCTACCATGAAACAAAACTGTAAAGCATCAAAACAACATGTTCTACATTTATCGCTTTTTTAGTTTTTTTTTTAGGTTTATGTGCAAGATAACAAAATCCACCGATTTAACGCAAATGTCTCTTTGCAATTTGCCCTAATATTCGTTCTTTGTGACATGCTTACGTTATGTGACATTTTTCAGCACATATTAATTCGATATATACATTTCAATTAATACAGTGTTTTATATATTAATATTTATAGCGGTTTGATTTAATTTACGTATGTTATTTAAGGGGATGGTCATACTTTACATACCTTAAAGATGTGATATTTAGATGTAGTGAAGAAGGGGAGGGTTCAAGTGATTGGGGTGGGGGGGACAGGGGGCTGTGGGTAGAAGCTAAAAGGGGAAGAACTAACACCTCTAATCCAGCTTCTGGTAAATAGGCTGCCAGCTTTTAGAATGAGTTTCCTTTCTATTAGTCAGAATATTATGCTAAGCCTTAAGCATTAGTTTTTTATGTTGCCATAGCAGCCCTGTTCCTGCAGGGTTGTGACCTGTGATGATTACAGTACAAAGCTTATAGGGTCTTGAAACCCCCTTTGAAGATGAAAAGTCTTTGATGGTTTATATTTATGCAAATCTCTTAGATATGATTTACCCAACTGAGATTGAATAGAGAGATGATTAAAATTCCCAGTTCCTTTGATATCCATCAATGACAGAATATTTCTTTAAAAAAATGAATTGGACAAACCTGTCATTTTGGCTTGCGTTTTTTTTCCCATTTAAATAGCATTATCTTACCTGTGAGATATTTTATTATCTTCCACAAGTTGTGAAACGCGTGTAGCTGACATATATCCTGTTTACTTGTTTCTTTATTAGACTTTGTTACTGACAAAGCCAAAGTGGCACCAAGGCTGTTTAATGTTCTTGGATGATATCACTTACAATTTGGACTAACCCCTTTACAGTTTAAGGCTTCCTCTGACATCTGTCCTCTTCAAAGTCTGTAACTTCTTTCATAACCCCTTTATAGGTATGTAAAAAGATCAAATGGGGGAAAGTACAACTACTTTGTTAAATATGATAGATTGGGTCACTGTCTCCTTGTCACGGATGAGCAATGGGAACACACTAAACTACAAGAATATGCATTCTGCACCATCATTTATGTTTTCTATTAGTCTGCTACTTTGTATTTACGTTTGCCCATAACCTTAGACTATATGCGTGTCACATAAGTATTTTGTAAGCACTAAGTAAAAAAAAAAAGCCTGCAGCATAACTACTCTTACTGAATTTTTCAACACTTGTTTAAGTTTGTACATTTATTTATTTTCATATGTATTTCTAATTTGTGTTTCCCAAATCTTCGGATAAATGACTGATTATATTGCTTTATTTATGGATTTTTTTTTATTTTAGTTTGCAGAAAAATTTCTACACCACTTGAAAAGCAGGAAATTAGCTCAGCCAATATACTTGGTAACATTTGTGGAAACTGCGATAGGTCTCCTTAACTTTAAGGTAAGGAAATACATATGCATACTTACCCATGTTGCAATAAGACACCCAATGCACTTTTACTGTATTCACTTCATTCTCCTCCTCTTTGACTTTCTAAGGCTATATTTAGTCCAGAAAATATAGCCAAATGCGCTTATATGTGTGTGTATATATATATATGTATATATATATATATACATATATATATATATACAGTTGTGATCAAAAGTTTACATACCCCGGACAAATTTTTGCTTTCTTGGCCTTTTTTTCAGAGAATATGAATGATAACACCAAAACTTTTTCTCCACTCATGGTTAGTGGTTGGGTGAAGCCATTTATTGTCAAACTACTGTGTTTTCTCTTTTTAAATCATAATGGCAACCCAAAACATCCAAATGACCCTGATCAAAAGTTCACATACCCCATTTCTTAATACCGTATATTGACCCCTCTTACATCAATGACAGCTTGAAGTCTTTTGTGGTAGTTGTGGATGAGTTTCTTTATTTTCTCAGATGGTAAAGCTACCCACTCTTCTTGACAAAAAGCCTCCAGTTCCTGTAAATTCCTGGGTTGTCTAGCATGAACTGCATGCTTGAGATCTCCCCAGAGTGGCACAATGATATTGAGGTCAGAAGACTGAGATGGCCACTCCAGAGCTTTCAGTTTGTTCTGTAGCCAATGACAGATCAACTTAGCCTTATGTTTTGGATTGTTGTTATGTTGGAACGTCCAAGTACTTCCCATGCGCAGCTTCTGGGCTGATGATTGCAAATTTGCCTCCAGTATTTTCTGTTAACGTCCTGCATTCATCTTTCCTTCAACTTTGACCAAGTTTCCTGTGCATTTGTAGCTCACACATCCCCAAAACATCAGCCATCCACCTCTGTGCTTTACAATAGGAATGGTGTTCCTTTAATCATAGGCCTTGTTGACCTCTCTCCAAATGTAACGTTTATGGTTGTGGCCAAAAAGTTAAATTTTTGTCTCATCACTCCAATTTACCTTATTCTAGAGGACTCTGTGCTGTTTTGCGTATTGTAGGAGAGATAGTTTGTGGCATTTGCGCAGTAATGAATTTCCTCTGGCGACTCAACTTGCAGCCCATTTTTGTGTTTCCTTATTGTGCATCTTGAAACAACCACACTGCTAGTTTTCAGAGAGTCCAGTATTTCAGCTGATGTTATTTGTGGGTTTTTCTTTGCATCCCTAACAATTTTGCTGGCAATTGTGGACGAAATTTTTGTTGATCTACCTGACCGTGGTTTTGTTTTTACTGAGCCCCTGATTTTTCCTTTGTTAGTCGCAGTTCGAATGCTGATGACTGGCATTATCAATACCTTGGATATCTTTTGTATCTGTTTCCTGTTTTATACAATTCAACTACATTTTCACGCAGATCCGTTGACAATTCTTTTGCTTTCTCCATGACTCACAATCCAGAAACGTCAGTGGCTGGATGAAAGATGTAAGAGTCTGTCTGGATCCCAGAAGCTCACTCAGCTTTTATGCACTCACACTGATTACAAGCAAACAGGTCACAGGTTACCTTTAGTAGCCATACAAACCAATTTGTGTCAACTTCTGTACATGTTACCAGGCCAAAATTACCCAGGCACTTGAACTTTTCTTCTCGCCACGACAGCACCCACATGAGAGAAGGGACCCGCCCATTGGAACAGGAAACCTACAGAATAAAAGGGGGCGGTCCCCCTCGCCTCCTCAGTTGGTTTCCTGTTCTTATGGGAACCTGCAGGATGAATGAGTACCTGGGCCAAATTGCAGTCGCCTGTGCAGTCTCCGTGGGAATGGCAGAGTCTGCGGCTCCAGAAGCAGCGTCGGGGGAGCCCTGCCTGTCAGACTCCCCCCTCGTCTGGCGGTGGATGGCCAGGATCTGTGAGAGGCTGTCTTGGCTCACATGGAACGCAGTGTGGCAGGAACAGGCCGGCACTCATCAAGGGGAGCAGGGTGCGAGCATCAGCCGCCCTGCTCATCCATCGGGCAGTACTTTCGGGTTTCGGCCCGCGCATGCGCACTGGCCATTCAGCATTCCTGAACCGGAAGTGCTTGGAGTTCACTTCCGGGGGTCCGGGGAAGCATATTCCGGCATGGAGAGGGATAGACTGGCTGTAAGTATAAGATCCGGCGGCCTCCTGCTGCCGGTGTGCTCACAAGATGTCCTCTCCAGGAGAATCTGAGGTGCTCTCACAGATGGTGGAATTTCAGATATACAGCAATCCCAAGAGCAGCAGTGGGTGCTTCCGAGTGGGTGACTCCACTAACAAGAGTATGGAGTAAGAGAGCTGAACTGTCTAGAACTCATGCTTTGCCTCCGCCTCCAAAACCGGTACCACATTGACAGGCTTCACTGGGTAAGTGTTACATGACTCTACTAAGCTGATTCCCTTCTTTCTGTGTACCTCCCTTTCAAGCTAAGAAAACTAAAAAATCCAAACACAAAAGAATGTGCTTTGTGATTGCAGCCCCTTCCTGACACCTACATTAAAAGACTGTGTCAGAAATGTATCAGTCGGACTTTAGAGGAGGAGTCGTCTGTTAGGTCCGCTGATATACGGACAATGATAAGAGAAGAGCTCCAGTCCCTCGAACGTTCAAACAGACCTAAGAAGCATAGGTCAAATGCAAGGAGTGTTACCCCTGTCTCCAGTTCCGCTTCCGGGAGTGACCAGGCTAAGTAAGTCCTCTTGTTCTTCTGATTCGTCGTCATCATCTGGTGAGGAAGAGCGATCTTGTTTCCCCATAGAGAGCATGGATAACCTGGTGAAATCAGTTAGAAACACCACGGGGCTTTCAGAGGAAAAAGAAGCCAGGTCTACGCAGGAGATTATGTTTGCTGGTCTCTCACAGAAAA
Organism: Oophaga sylvatica; assembly: GCA_033576555.1. NCBI lineage: Eukaryota > Metazoa > Chordata > Amphibia > Anura > Dendrobatidae > Oophaga > Oophaga sylvatica. The sequence goes on from JARQOD010000002.1 coordinate 211,170,380, forward strand.
AGAGGCGAGCATTTCTGGTTATCAGAGCAGTGAATGATTTGGTCAGGAAGGAGTGGGATAAGCAAGGGCAGCGAGGGTTCCTCCCTTCATCTTCCAAGAGGAGGTATCCCTTTGATGATGATGACTTGACAACTTGGTCCAAGGTTCCCAAGGTGGACTCTGCAGTGGCTTCAACTTCTAAACATTCTGTCCTGCCCGTGGAGGTCTCTTGGGTTCTAGCTGACCCTCTAGACCGCAAAGCAGAGACACTGCTAAAGAAATCATGGGAATCCTGTACCGAAACCTTTAGATCGGCTATATCCAGCACATGTACAGCAAGGTCAATGCTGATTTGGGTTGACCAACTGAAAGGACAGATAAAGAAACTAGTGTCTAGAGAGAAACTGTAGTTCTCTATCCCATTGATCAGGAGAGCAACAGCATATATAGCTGATGTTTCAGCAGACTCCCTACTCCTGACGGCTACATCAGCTGGTCTCGTTAATTCTGCTCACGTGCCTTATGGCTGGAAGGGTGACGCACAATCAAAGTCTAAGTTGTGCGCAATTCCATGCCAGGGTGAGTTCCTGTTTGGCAAGGTGCTCAATGAGATCCTAACCAAGACGGGAGAGAGAAAGAAGGGGTTCCCTAATCAGTCAGTTCCTTCCTACAGGAGCAGGAGGGCTTTCAGAAAGCGACCATTCGGTAGAAGGAGGCCTTATGAAAACCGAGATTGCTGGGAGACTAATGTCATGGAAATATATATGTATCCCATATATTCAAAGTATATTCACATATATGTATTCACAGTTAGATAGATCTCACTTGCTAAAAAACCCTGTGCTCACATATTTCTAGGCCAGCTATAATCAGTCGTTTTAAAGAAATCAGGCCTTCATAAGGAACGTACAAAAAGTCTTATTAGATATCTGTTGTTTACATTATAGTTATGCAAGACAACTAGGTCACAAGAATATAAACAATAATTCTGCAACTTCAGCTCTTTTAATCATGATTATCATAATTATCATATTTACACTAGAACAGCCAATAATCTAGCAGCTTTTAATTGTATGTTAATTGACTAACCAGCCCCTTTTTGTAAACGTATAAAACCTTGAATGAATAATAAATGTATGTCTTTGACGAACTGTTATACTGACACTTGCTTTGTGGACAGTTTTCATTTTGTTCTGAGCGCTCAAAGAAGACATTAAATAGAGATTTGGACATGGCAAGCAGCAAACACTGAAAGATATTTTTATCCTAATTAAATTTCCATATCAGTTGGCGCCCAACGTGGGGCATTGGACGAAACGCACGAGGACCCGGCCAACTGGAGAGACGGGGGTGGTGGCCCTGGCCTTGGCACACGGGATGGAGACTGCAGCTCCATAAGTAAGGTAAGAAAACTCTGTCATCTTACCTGAATGTTCCCTGTGCCTAGTCCTAGCCTACACTTCCAGCCGGTCGGACGTGGTCATCACCGCATTCCCAGGTTGTGTAAAAAGTCCATACCCTTATCCAAAAGCCCTGGGATATAAGCCGAGTTGTTTGCTGCTGTGCTGTATATGTTTCATGTTTTATGTGAACCGGGAGAAAATTGGAACGGTGACTGTGTTTTTGCTTGCTGATTTCTGGGGGCTGTATAGCAAAAGACAATTGCTGCATAAGTTCCCGCAGTAAACTTTCACGCACCGGGAGGCCATCCCAGTCAAATCAGACGTGAAGGGCGGGAGCTTTGTTTTGGATAAGTCCACGCAGATATTCTTCACACATTGGAGGAAGTTATCCCAAAAAATCCAGTTGTGGAAGCGAGGGCTTTGTTCGGTTAAGTTTCTGCAGTAAACTTTCACGCACTGGGAGGCCATCCCAGTCAAATCAGACGTGAAGGGCAGAAGCTTTGTTTGGATAAGTTCTCACAATAATCGTCCACGCATCGGGAGGCCATCCCAGTCAAATCAGGCGTGGATTCGTCCACGCACCGGGAGGCCATCCCAGTCAAATCAGACGTGGATAGTGAGAATTTTGATGAAGGCTATTGCAGATTATTGTGACCGGCGCACCGGCCAGGGCGTACGGTACAGAGAGCGATAGAACCTTGAGCCTCACCGCGCTCAGTGCAATTGGTGAGTTATCAGTTACCAGAGCAGCTTGTATGTGTCACAGATCATCAAAAGAGGGATTCGTATTCTCCCGGGTGTCTGTCTCATTTGTACCTGTCAACTGTCTGTATCAGGTACTGTCGCTTTAAATCACATCTCCGTGCCCTCTGTCAGTATCTCATTCAGAGCAGTGTGCTGGCTGCAGCAGCGAGAAAACCCCTTTGACCCCCCTCCTCTGCTAATCACGTTGTCACATCTGTTTCTTGGCTTTGATTTTTATTTTTTTAAGCTAGTTTTTTGGCTACAGGTTTTAACGTGAAAATTATCAGGCATTCAGACTGAACTATATATTTTTTTTTTCTTTTCTTTTTCTAGAGTTTTTTACTAAATCTAACTTTTGTTTTTAAAATTTTTCTTTTAAGTACATTTTTAAATAATTTTGGAGAGATTTTTTCTCTAAGCAATTTATTTTAGAGTTTTATTTCTCCAGCCATTTTCTTTTTTTTCTACCAGCCTGCTTTAGACCAAGGTCACATAGATAAGGAAAATTACAGGCTGAGGGAGAGAGCAGACACAAACTGCGCAGCGGTCTGAGTAGCCCCTCCCATCGGGCATTCGGCGAGGAAATAATTTTTTTTTTTTTTCTCCTCAATCAAACTTTCGTGTTGAAGTTTTTGTTTTGGAAAAATTTCTCTTTTTTTTAAAATGGGGAACAAGATGGGCAAGCAGGAGAGTCTTATGCTCCCTGGAGAGAAAACTGCCCCCCAGCTGGTAGCTGAACAAGAAGGAGTAAAGTATGTAAAAATTACAGACAGCTCATGAAAGTGTGTGAAATCCATAAGAAGGGCAGACTCCAAGCTGCGGAATGGCAGGATGTATTGAAAAATAGAAAAGGGAAGCTAGTAGATTCAAAATTGCTGACTGATGCAAATGCATGGTACAAAGTGGCAGTAAACTTGCATCGTTTAGGAAGTCCAGAAAGATATGTGAACAAGCCAGGATATGATTTTTATGTGTACAAATAGAGAAAGATGCTAAGCCATCACCACCCCCATATGGTGAAGGGAAATATTGGACATGTTCAGTCTGTTCTCAACAGAATCCATGGTACAGGGACACTTGTGTAGCATGCGGTGCCCCCCACCTCTCCCTAGTCATTATATCAGGAGAAGAAAGTGCAAATCTCCCTACACAAAACGCTACATGTAGCCCCCAGACACAACAGCCCACAGCTAGGGCTTCACAGGGGGGTGGTATAGCTACAGGGCTGCTAGCATGGAACCATGACACTGATCCACCGCAGCCTCAGCAAGGAAGTGGGAAATCCCCATGCAGCAAGACAACTTTAAAGCCCAAATCTCACCCAGTGTATGCACCAAGTACACCATGTCACTTCTTATCTGATGAAGATGAAGATGCAACGTCACACATGCTGCCCAATACTAGGGAAGAAAACACACAAGCACCAATAGAGCAGGGACAGGTAGAGGCACCATCCTATGAGCCTTTCATCCCAAGCCAGGTGATCAGTATGCTGCCAGACCCAGGGATACACCCCATGCTATTTTGCCAAAAAATTCAGCAGATCCAGCAAACGTATACAGCAGCCTGGATTGATCTCTGGACCGAAATGGAAATAAAAGCAGGTGATGCATTCTGGTCAATTATGAGAGAACACTTCAAGCTTCCAGCAGAGTTAGATGCGTATGCCTGGGAGACAGGACCAAAGCTAATTGAGCAACTCAGAGAATGGGCCAAAAGCAGACTGACAGGACAAACTCTCAGCCTACATGTCACGAGTCAAGACAAGACAGAGTCTGTGGAGAAGTTCCATGGCAGAGTGATGCAAGTGTTTCAGGATTTGGGCTTCAATATTCATGATCAGATACACAGACAGATGTTGGCACAGGCCTTTGTGCATGGACTGAGAGAACCAATCAGAAAGCCACTGATAGTAGCTAGGCCTGAGTACAGGTCAATAGCAATGGACACCCTGCTCACAGTCGCAAAAGGGATAGAATCCCAGCCAGGAGTGTGCAAAACAGCTCCCCTGATGGTGGTCTCAGAGCCAGATGGCCAACCACGTTTTAAAGACAGAAGAAATGTCAAGTGTTACAAATGTGGCAAGCTTGGCCATTACCGGAACCGCTGCAGAAAACCCCTACGACCCACCACTTTGTCTAGAGAAGCAAGCCAAGGAAGAAACACAGAAAGCAGTGAAGAACCCCATCCATAGGACAAGAGCACACCAAGTCCACAAGGAACCCCACCAGTGGGACCAATATCCTGAGAGTGGATGGCGTAGTCATATCTTTTCTTGTGGAACTCCGCAACCTCACCTACCTATCAGAATCTTCTGCTTCCTGCATGGGAATTGATGGTCAAGTCAGATATTTCCAGATTATGAAGCCCCTGAGCGTGTGGACTCAGCCAGAACACTCCATCATGTCCCAGTTTGTTGTGTCAAAAACCTGCACCCTCAACCTATTGGGAGTGGACCTACTGCAGAAGCTGAAAGCGACCAGAGTGTTCCAGGAAGATGGGACCATGACACTTTCTTCACCCCTGACCCAAGAAGAAACAGGAACCTCAAACAACCACACTGCAGACCTATCACAGGAGGTGCTGGACATAGTACCAGAAAAGCCACTCCATCACCCAGGGTCAAGATGTCTGTGACCAACTGAAGGTCTAAGTGAGCTCGCCTAAGAAGACAGCCTGAGAACTTTGACATTGGCCAGGATATTCAACTCAAGAAGGACCCTACTCGCTTCATGGAATGGCAACACCTCATCCAGCTCTAACGCCAGAGGTTCATCTTTTGCAAGCACCAGGAGGTGCCCCCTGCAATCAACCAGTTCACCCAGGCCCTAGACCGGAAAAAGGCCACTCAGCTCTTCAAACTTGTGCACAAATACTGACCTGAGACCGAGCTGGAGAAAAAGAAACTACTAATGGCCCGTGCTGAGAGAAAAGCAGCCGTTTAAGGAGACGTCCCAACAAGAAGACCCCCTGTGACCAGAGCAGGTGCTAACACAGTGACTGTTTTGGTGGAGAACAAGAAAGCCAGCTGGTCGTCATCTCTCATGATGTGGATCCTAGTAGACGGCTTGTTTTCCCGCCAGCTCTGCACCAGCAGATGGGAGTCCCCTGCCGCATACTGAAGGACAAGGCCAAACTGGGCTGCCTCGCCCATCGGAATCAATCCCAGCTTTCCACAGTGAAGAAAAAGACTGTAAACCCCACTGAGTTCAGAATGGTGCAAGGCCTGGAGGCCGCGAAAGAGGCTACGGTATTTGAAACCCCAACAGTGCTGAACCATCACACTCTGCTCTCAAGAGTCCCAGTCACCGCAACGGTATTCACGGTGATCAACCTGGCCAGTACCTTCTTCAGTGTTTCCCCTCCACCTGGAGGCCTGCTTTCACGCACCAGTGCAGTGCATATGGACAGTGTTGTCTCAAGGTGCTCAAAACAAGCCCTTCAAGTTTCACCAAGACAATGTCCTCCATCCTCGTCAACTTGGATTGCAGAATATGCAAGAGTCACTCTTCTACAACACGTGGATGACTTTCTCTTTTGTGTGGTTGACATCGACACCTGCACAGTCTATTCCTTATCTCTCCTACTCTACCTGGAAGAACAGCAACGCAAGGTCTGGAAGAACAAAGTCCAGTGATGCCAGAAGCAAGTTACATCCCTGGTACACTGTATTGCCCACAAGACGAAACACATGTCAAAAGACTGGAAGACCACTGTGGAGAAGATGGCTCCCCCAACAACTCCAAGAATGCTGCAGGCCTTCCCTGGTCTAGTGTCGTATTGCAGAACCTGGATCCCTGATGCCTCAGTCCTAATGCAGCCTCTGTGCGCTTGCATCAACGCAACCCCGCTCCTTCTATCAGACGCAGCCTTCAACCCATTCAGGAGATTGGAAGAACTCCACAGTCTCAGCGCCAATACCAGGCCTACCTGACTATGAAAAGTCTTTCCGTCTACCTGATGGAAGAAAGAAGGTCATGCTACTGGAGTCCTGGCACGGATTCACGGGGAAAACAGAGACTTTTAGGCTGCCTCTCAGCCCGCTTGGATCCAGTTGCAAGAAGAGCACCCTCCTTCCTGATGGCAGTATCTGCAGCACACACCCTCCTGGACAAGGTTGCTGACATCACTTTTGAACAGCCACTGGAAACTCTCACTCCACATGACATCTTGGCAATCTTCAATCAAGCTCAACCAACAGTAATCTCTCCACCGCCAGGCATCTTTGTGGCGCCTCTATTGCCTTTGTCTCATAATGTCACCGTCTCCAGACCTACAGTCCTCAGCCCGGCCACTCTACTCCCACTCCCAAGGGGGGATACTTGGATGGCTCCAGAAGAAGTTTCAACACAGGAAGTGCAGTGACCAGCAATCAAGAAATCCTGTGGTCCAGAAGTCTGTCACCTAGCCTGTCAGCCCAGGAAGCAGAATTGATAGCGCTGACGAAGGCCTGCCAGATGGCAGAAGGCAAGACTGCAAACATCTACACGGACTACAGGTACTCGCATGGCATAGCACATGACTTTGGACCCATCTGGGCTACAAGGGACTTCATCACAGCAAACGGGACAACCGTGAAGCATCATGGAGCCTTCAGGGACCTACTGGGTATACTCCAACTTCCAAAATGGTGGCAATTTGAAAAATCAAAGTGCATGGAAAACTGAGAACAGAAGAGGCGTGAGGCAATAACATGGCGGACATGGCAGCCAAAGAAGCAGCCAAAGGAAGACAACATGGAGAAGTGGGAGATGTCGTAGAGCCGAACGGCTACTACATGACGACTGAAGACAAGAAACCTGACAAAGAAACGTCCTGGAATCTGCTCAAGAAGTTACAAGACCAAGCTCCAAAAGGAGAGAGACTGAATGCGAAAAAAGCAACACGTGAAGAAAGAAGGCTATCAATAATAGACTTCAAACTCTGCCTACCACAAAGTATGCACCCTATGGTGGTCCAATGGGTACATGGACCCACATCCACATATCAAAGACACAGATGAATGATCTGATTGGTGCTTACTGTTTTCACTTCAGGGATCTCCACCCTAACAGCCAAATTCATCAGCAGCTGTCTGACCTGCAGCAAATGCAAGCCTGGACGTATGGAAGAAAGTCCCCCTCACCTCATCTGGAAAGACCACTCTACCAGCTTCAAAGGATCCAGATAGACCACATCCAGATATTGCCAAGTGAAGGATTCAAATACGCCATTGTGGTCAAAAGAAGTATTTTCAAGATGAACAGAAGCGTTCCAAGTCAGCAAAGACTACTGCAAAGCAGCTACTTTCAGAAAATAGTGTGCAGATACGGGGTTCCAGAAATGATAGAAAGTGATCAGGGACCCGCATTCACAGCAAATCTGACACACAAGATCCGATTAGCAGTAGGGTCAGATCTAGGCCTACACACTCCTTACCACCCCCAGAGCAGCAGGAAGGTAGAAAAAACTGAACGAAACACTTAAGAATAGAATGCTGAAAAATTGCCCAAGAGACACGCAAACCATGGCATGACACACTCCTAATTGCACTGTTTAGCGTAAGGCACACTCCCAGAGACCCAGAAAAGCTGTTTCGTGCCTGCATCTTCTGCTAACAGATAAGACATTTTCTTCTTTTAGTTTTTTGGTGCTTGCAGTTTAGTTCAGCCACTGTTGTTTGTTCATTTGCCTTTTCCAGTTTTTTCAGTGGTTGCTGTTTAGTTTTTGTTACACCAGAGAACTAATTTAGGTGGTAGAGGTCGTGTGATCTCAGGTGTTTTTGTAATTAGTAGAGTTGGTACTTTTCAGGGTTTTTTGGGATTGTAGTAAGTGTCTTTCCTATCCTTTTCTATCTAGACAGATTGGGCACCAGCGTTTGCTCATTCTATTTTCTGTCTGTGTCTGTATTTCCTCTTGTCTAACCGCCATTACATGTTTGGGGGCTTCCTATGTTCTTTGGGGATCTGCTCCGGGGCAGATCTATCTTTAGGTGTAGTTAGCTTCTCAGGCTGTGACGAGGCGTCTAGGACCAACGTAGGAACGCTCCACGGCTGCCTTTAGTTGTGGTGGTTAGTCAGGGTACTGCAATCCCATAGATTCCAACCTCTCTGGTGTATTGCCTTTTTTGCCTGCTCTCCTCAGCTACCAAATCATAACACTTATGTAATTGAATTGGTCAAAAACTAATGTCCATTCTCGAGTTTTTCTCTTCACTGCCAGATTTGATGATCCTGTCCAAGAGCCCCAGATGACATCAACCTCTGTGTAACTAGAGGGAAAGCCTGTTTGGATCCACGTATCGCATTGCAAGGAAGCTCCCGTACCAGGAGAGACACCTAAGCCATGAAGGATGTCGTGGATGCTCTGACTGACCAGACAGATGACCTACTTGATGAGTTCAAGGCCAGAGACCAAGTTAAAGCAGGATTTGAGTCACTATTGCCACTAGTAACTATAAACAAAAAAAAATGTTGATTGGATAAATTACATCTATTATAACCAGCAGAGATTTGTTAACTTCACCATAGATGCTGTAAAAGGTTTGGCAGCACAGTTAGGCCCCACTTCCATTATGGCATTCCAGAATAGAATGGCTTTGGATATGATTCTAGCTGAGAAAGGAGGTGTTTGCAAAATGATCAAAGACACCTGTTGCACCTACATCCCAGACAACACTGGCCCAAATGGTAAAGTCACAATGGCAATACAGAAACTTACTGAGTTATCAGAGGAACTGAAACAGAACTCAGGTGTCACTGACCCATGGGATCGATACTTTGGGTGGATGAGTGGGTGGCAGAAAATGTTGGCACAGGTTGGGACAGCCATTATGGGGGTTCTCATTTTTGCATTAATTACTGGTTGCTGTGTTATTCCTTGTATCCGCAGGATAATGGAAAAAACTGTTCAGGAGACAACCAATTTGATGCCACTCACCATCTTGGACCTCGCACCAGTCCGGATGGAACTGCCTGGCTTGACCAGATCTCCGAACTACCTCCAGACTGAGAATACACATCCTTGATGAAACATCCTATCAAATAAAGAGACTATGATTGCAAACACATAAACCCCCGACAGGGACAGTCCTCCTGACCGCCCATTTGCGAAAAGTCTATATTCGGTGGGGGAGACATGCGCTAGGGGTGTCTCAACTCGCCGGCAGAACAAAAGAGTTGCAGTTCTTTGGGCCAGGAGCAGGTTTTTAGGGCAAGTGGTATCTAAGGGGGGACTGTCATGGAAATATATATGTATCCCATATATTCAAAGTATATTCACATATATGTATTCACAGTTAGATAGATCTCACTTGCTAAAAAACCCTGTGCTCACATATTTCTAGGCCAGCTATAATCAGTCGTTTTAAAGAAATCAGGCCTTCATAAGGCCTTCATGTCACGCTGTCTAATGATATGTATACAATGTCAGTAAACTATTAATACAGGAACAACACTCTATACAACAACTAGTATAGCAACATCAGCATGTAAGTATAGAATAGATTTATCTGACACGATATCTGCTGAACTCAGGGTTAATCTTGAGGACTTGATGAGCTGAAACAGGAAAGAGGTGGACCGGGATCTAACCTGACCCTAAACTGGGGTCCTAACTAATCCCTCACCTTGGAGGTACTGATAATGGTTCAGAGGTCCAAGTCACCAACCTAACCCTGTCTCCTATCAGACCCTGAACCCTGTAATCAGTCCTAAGAAGGATCCTGACTACCACCAAAGGGATATGGGCTGATCTTAGCTAAATACACAGATTAGACATATAAGACAGACAGGATAACACTCGCTTGCATACACACTCAAACACCAAAGGAACATAAATGGTCTGGGAAATAAACTCTAACCAAGTTGAGCTTAGAACAACTAAGGAGCTCACAACTAAAGTCTATACAGATTCATTCCTATCTGTGGTCTGCATGAAGGTTTCACTGGCAACTCCCCAAGCAGACAACCAGGAATTTAAAGGAAACCAATCAACAAATAATCAATTGCAGCCGGGAGAAACTTCACCCAGTCCCAGCACCGAGCACAGACAGAATTAACTCCCTAGCTGCCAAACACAAAGAAACAGCAGCTCAGCTGTGAGAAGTCAAAATGTGCAACCGCGACGATCTTCGTGGCAATGCACACATGACATTACCCCCCCTTCTACGAGGGGCCTCCGGACCCTCAGGGCCAGGCCTGCCGGGTGAGTTCTGTGGAAGGTCCGAACCAAACGATCTGCGTTAACATCAGACGCAGGGACCCACGTCCTCTCCTCTGGACCATACCCCTTCCAATGCACCAAGTACTGAAGGGACCGGCGATTCAGACGTGAGTCAATGATCTTTGATACCTGAAATTCCAAGTTACCATTGACCAACACAGGAGGAGGAGGTAGAGGTGACGGTATAACTGGTGCCACATACCTTTTAAGTAATGACTTGTGGAACACATTATGAATTTTAAACGTAGGAGGGAGGTCCAGACGAAATGCCACAGGATTAATTATGGAACTGATCCTGTACGGCCCGATGAATCTGGGACCCAGTTTCCAGGAGGGCACTTTAAGTTTTATATTCCTGGTAGACAACCATACCAGATCGTTCACATTCAGATCTGGACCAGAAACTCTCCTCCTATCAGCCATACGTTTGTAACGGTTCCCCATCGCACTCAGATTATTCAATACACCTCTCCACACAGAAGCAAGTGACGACGAGAAACGCTCCTCCTCAGGAACCCCAGAAGGGCCCCCCCCATTGAAAGTACAAAACTGGGGATGAAAACCATATGCCCCAAAAAACGGGGACTTACCAGTGGACTCGCTCCGCCTGTTGTTAAGAGCGAACTCTGCCAGAGGCAAGAAAGAAGACCAGTCCTCTTGGTTCTCTGAGACAAAACACCGGAGATATGTCTCTAAGCTCTGATTCAGACGCTCTGTCTGACCATTGGTCTGCGGATGAAAAGCCGAGGAAAATGACAATTGCATCCCCCGACGTAAACAAAATGCCCTCCAAAATTTGGACACAAACTGAGACCCCCTATCTGACACCACATCAGAAGGCAACCCATGAAGTCTAACGATCTCCCTAATGAACACCTGCGCCAGAGTTTTAGCATTAGGGAGTGCAGGAAGAGCAACGAAATGTGCCATCTTACTGAACCTGTCAACAACCACCAGTATGACAGTATTCCCTGACGACGGAGGAAGGTCCGTAATGAAGTCCATAGATAAATGAGTCCATGGACGCTCCGGAAGTTTCAAGGGTAAAAGGGTCCCAGACGGACGGGTATGAGGGGTTTTAGAGCGAGCACACACCCCACATGACGCGACAAAAGTTATAACATCTTTATTAGCATTAGGCCACCAAAACCGGCGAGAAAGGAGATCTAAAGTAGCCTTACTCCCTGGATGTCCTGCTAGAGCAGAATTATGATGTGCCTCAATAACCTTTTGTCTCAACAGATTTGGGACAAACAGTCTCCCTGGAGGTCCTGCAGGGGCGTCCCCCTGAGCCTCTAACACCTCCTCCTCAAGCTCAGAAAATACAGCCGACACTACCACCCCCTCATGAAGGATAGGACTCGGGTCATCCGTTTTCCTGGCCCCTGGGAAACTGCGAGACAAGGCATCAGCCTTTACATTCTTAGACCCCGGGCGATAAGTGACGACAAAATTAAACCTGGTAAAAAACAACGACCATCGAGCTTGTCTGGAATTCAGACGCTTAGCGGATTCCAAATACAACAGGTTCTTGTGATCAGTAATAACGGTAACCGGGTGGACTGCCCCCTCCAAAAAGTGACGCCATTCTTCAAAAGCTAACTTAATGGCCAAATGTTCCCTATTGCCGATATCATAATTCCTTTCGGCGGACGACAATTTCTTAGAAAAGAAAGCGCACGGATGCCATTTACCAGGGGACGGACCCTGGGACAATATAGCACCCACCCCTACGTCAGACGCATCCACCTCCACAATGAACGGCTGAGATGCATCTGGTTGGATGAGAACGGGTGCCGAAGCAAAACATTTCTTCAAAGAGGAAAAGGCTTGGCAAGCTTTGTCCGACCATTTAGAAAAATCCGTCCCTTTTCTTGTCATGTCAGTGAGAGGTTTGACGACAGATGAGAAATTACAAATAAATTTCCGGTAGTAGTTAGCAAACCCCAAAAAACGCTGCAGAGCCTTAAGATCCCCTGGCTGATCCCATTCAAGCACTGCTCTCACCTTTTCAGGGTCCATACGGAAACCGGAGGCTGACACCAAAAAACCCAAAAACTGAAGTTCCTGTACGGCAAATACACACTTCTCCAGTTTGGCGTATAATTTATTGTCTCACAAGATCTGCAACACCTGTCTCACATGCTCCTGATGAGACACAAGATCTGGCGAGTAAATTAAAATGTCGTCCAAATATACAACCACAAACAGCCCCACAAGGTGACGAAAAATGTCATTAACAAAATGTTGGAATACTGCTGGTGCAGTAGTCAGACCAAAAGGCATGACTAGGTTCTCATAATGTCCCTCCGGCGTGTTAAACGCCGTTTTCCACTCATCCCCCTCTTTTATCCTAATCAGATTATACGCCCCCCTGAGATCCAATTTAGAAAACCATTTGGCGCCAACAATTTGGTTGAAGAGATCAGGAATAAGAGGGAGTGGATACGGATCTCGAACAGTAATCCGATTAAGTTCGCGGAAATCCAAGCAAGGGCGTAGGCCTCCATCTTTCTTCTTCACAAAGAAGAACCCCGCGGCTACTGGGGAAGATGAAGGTCTAATATGCCCTTTGGCCAGACTTTCAGAAATATAATCTTTCATAGCCTGCCTCTCAGGACCAGAAAGATTATACAACCTAGCTTTAGGCAACTTAGCATCAGGAAGGAGATTAATAGAGCAGTCATACACGCGATGAGGAGGCAACTCCTGACACCCCTCCTCAGAGAAAACATCCCCAAAATCCTCCAAAAAAGGAGGCAATGTACTAGGCACGACCGCACTGATGACTGTGTTCATGCAGTTGCTTTTGCAAAACTCACCCCATTGGCTTATTTCTCTGGACTGCCAATTAATCACAGGGTTATGTTTAACCAACCAAGGAAGTCCCAACACAATGGGAGTAGGTAGACCCTCCAACACATAACAAGATAATTGTTCCCTATGTATTGCCCCTACCCGAAGGTCAATGTTATGAACCTCATGAACAAAGCTACCTTGGCCGAGAGGCCTGGCGTCAATGGAGAATATAGGAATCGGTTTGACCAATACACTCAGATGCATACCTTGAGCCTGAGCAAACTGAGCGTCAACCAGATTAGCCCCGGAACCACTATCAAGAAGAACAGACAATCTCTCCACTCTCGTACCAACTACCACCTCCACTGGTACAAGGAACTGAGAAGAACTGGCAGATGAAATACATACTCCCAGGTTGTCGTCCACCACACAACCTGGGATTAACAGTTTTCCGGCGACTTTTGGCTCAACAAGGCACGGGATGCACATTCTCCAACAAAATGTCCCTCTTTCCCGCAGAAAAAACATCTTCCAGTCCTGCGGCGTACCACCAATCCCCTCCTACGAAATGATGTCCCTCCCAACTGCATAGGCTCATCCGAACAGACAAGGGGAACCTCAACATAAGGGACTTTAGTGGTAGGTGGAGAAACAACAGGGAGTGGGGTTACCTCACCCCTCTCCCGAAGCCGTCTATCAGTACGGATAGCTAAGGCCATAGCAGCCTCCAGAGAAGGAGGAGACTCATACTGAGCCAAAACGTCTTTTAATTTATCAGAAAGCCCATGACAAAACTGGCTCCTAAGAGCTGGGTCATTCCACTGAGTATCTGTGGCCCATCTACGAAACTCAGAAGCAAATTCCTCTGCCGGACGATCTCCCTGCTGTATCTTACGTAATTTTGTCTCAGCAAGAGAGACCCGATCTGGGTCATCATATACCAATCCCAGGGCAGTAAAAAATTGATCTACAGACAGTAGAGCCGGGGATCCCGGAGGAAGGGAAAATGCCCAGGATTGAGGGTCCCCTTGCAGAAGTGAGATAACAATTCCCACTCTCTGCTCCTCACTCCCTGATGATCGAGGCCGAAGCCGAAAATACAATTTACATGCCTCCCGGAAGGTGAAAAATTTGTCTCGCCCACCAGTGAACCTGTCCGGGAGAGCAACCTAAAGGTACTGCCACACTAAACAATCCCGCTAGCGATCACAATAACGACGCATACTAATGCGATCGCTAGCGGGATTGTTTCTATATCGCTAAATGCGGCCACATTTAGCGATATAGTTAACGACGCTATCGCCGTTAGCGATCTTCTTAACGACTTTAGCGGTACAAAAGTACCGCTAAATCGCTAAGAAAAGGTGCCACACAGCGATTAGATACTTACCCAGCGGGAGCGCCGACGAGAAAATAGGGTCCGGAGCGATTCCAGCGACGAGCGAGATCACAGCAGGAAGCTCGTCGCTGGAAGCTGCCGCACTGAACAACATCGCTAACAGGATCGCTAAATAGTGACGTTTTTTAGCGATCCCGTTAGCGATATTGTTTAGTGTGGCATACCCTTTAGGTTCAACTCTGGTTTGCTCCAGGGGAGACAAAACTTTGGACTTAATGTCCGTCAGCTCCATGGATAATCCCTGCAACTGCAGAGCCAGCTGGGCTACTGGATCCATGGTAACTGGAGATAATTTTTATGGCCAGTGAAAATGTCACGCTGTCTAATGATATGTATACAATGTCAGTAAACTATTAATACAGGAACAACACTCTATACAACAACTAGTATAGCAACATCAGCATGTAAGTATAGAATAGATTTACCTGACACGATATCTGCTGAACTCAGGGTTAATCTTGAGGACTTGATGAGCTGAAACAGGAAAGAGGTGGACCGGGATCTAACCTGACCCTAAACTGGGGTCCTAACTAATCCCTCACCTTGGAGGTACTGATAATGGTTCAGAGGTCCAAGTCACCAACCTAACCCTGTCTCCTATCAGACCCTGAACCCTGTAATCAGTCCTAAGAAGGATCCTGACTACCACCAAAGGGATATGGGCTGATCTTAGCTAAATACACAGATTAGACATATAAGACAGACAGGATAACACTCGCTTGCATACACACTCAAACACCAAAGGAACATAAATGGTCTGGGAAATAAACTCTAACCAAGTTGAGCTTAGAACAACTAAGGAGCTCACAACTAAAGTCTATACAGATTCATTCCTATCTGTGGTCTGCATGAAGGTTTCACTGGCAACTCCCCAAGCAGACAACCAGGAATTTAAAGGAAACCAATCAACAAATAATCAATTGCAGCCGGGAGAAACTGCACCCAGTCCCAGCACCGAGCACAGACAGAATTAACTCCCTAGCTGCCAAACACAAAGAAACAGCAGCTCAGCTGTGAGAAGTCAAAATGTGCAACCGCGACGATCTTCGTGGCAATGCACACATGACACTTCATAAGGAACATACAAAAAGTCTTATTAGATATCTGTTGTTTACATTATAGTTATGCAAGACAACTAGGTCACAAGAATATAAACAATAATTCTGCAACTTCAGCTCTTTTAATCATGATTATCATAATTATCATATTTACACTAGAACAGCCAATAATCTAGCAGCTTTTAATTGTATGTTAATTGACTAACCAGCCCCTTTTTGTAAACGTATAAAACCTTGAATGAATAATAAATGTATGTCTTTGACGAACTGTTATACTGACACTTGCTTTGTGGACAGTTTTCATTTCGTTCTGAGCGCTCAAAGAAGACATTAAATAGAGATTTGGACATGGCAAGCAGCAAACACTGAAGGATATTTTTATCCTAATTAAATTTCCATATCACTAAAGAGACCAAACAAAAAGGTGCCCTTTTTAGTGGATCCTCTTCCAGGAAGAGTAAAGCCCCCGTCACACACAGCGATCTCGCTAGCGAGATCGCTGCTGAGTCACTAGTTTTGTGACGCAACAGCAATCTCCCCAGCGATATCGCTGTGTGTGACATTCAGCGATGATCAGCCCCCCTGCTGGGTATCGCTGATCGTCACTGAATGTCCTGGACATTTTTTTGATAGTTGGTTTCCTGCTGGCCAGCACGCATCGCTGCGTGTGGCAGGCAGGAGACCAGCGATCAGCTGGTAATACACATCGGGTGTCCAGGTGCCGGGCGGTGCCTAGAAACCCGATGTGTACGTTAGATACCAGCGCGCTGCTGCAGGGGAGCTGGTAACCAAGGTACACATCGGGTTTCCTGGTATCCAACGTACACTGCGGGTAACTAAGCGACGTTACCCGCAGTGTCGCTGTCCTGATCGCTGCTGAGAGCTGCCTGTTTGGCAGCTCAGCAGCGATCATGTAGCAAAACACCAGCGATCCTGACAAGTGCATATCGTTGTCGGGATCGCTGGTGTGTCGCTAGGTGTGACGGGGCCTTAACAAATTCCGCTGACCCTGACCCTCCTTTGGGGGGTAGGTTAAAATTCTTTTGCCTCAAATGGCGGGACATTACATCTAATCCCTGAACCCTGAGATTAGTAGCAGCCGGTTTGAATCTGGAGTTTTGTCGGATTCCCCTGGATTCCTTTATCATGACCTCTCTTAAATCCCCTGCACAACAGGAGGCTCTTGAGTTGGAGGTTTTGAGCCTGTTATCTAAGCGTGTCCTGATGGAGGTCCAGGAGGGAAGGGGGTTTTGTTCCCCTTTGTTCCTGGTCTCCAAGCCAGATGGTTCCTATAGAACCATCATTAATTTGAAGAGATTGAATACCTTTCTTAGATGTCACACCTTCAAAATGGAGTCCATAAGATCGGCTATTAAACTTTTATTTCCCAGATGCTTCATGACTGTCCTGGACCTGAAAGATGCTTAATATCATCTGGCCATAGATGTCGAGTTCCAACAGTACCTCAGAGTGGCAGTCATCATGGGAGGTCAGGTCCGACATTTTCAGTTCACAGTGAAGCCATTTGGTCTTCCTATTGTTCCTCGTGTCTTCTCAAAAGTGATATTGGAGGTGATGGCTTATTTACGTCTACAGGACACACTTATCATTCCATATTTGGATGATTTCTTGATAGTAGGGAAATCTGCCTCCCAATGTAGGGGTCGCCTTGCTGACACGATTTCATCCTTACAGGCATTGGGCTGGATAATCAACCTGGACAAATCCAGACTGTCCCGGTAACCCTTCAGTCCTTCATGGGTCTACACCTAGATTCAGTAAGTCAGAGGTGTCTCCTCCCGTAGACAAACTATGCTGGTTATAATAAATAAGGTTAGGACAACAATTGATAACCCTCATGTCCTTGAGAGAGGCTATGTCCCTCCTGGGGTCCCTCACGTCCTGCATTCCAGTAGTCCAATGGGCCCAATTTCATACTAGATGTCTGCAGCAGGAGATCCTCTGTGCGGAAGAACAACTGCAAGGTCACCTCGGGGGTAGAATGACTCTGCCGTTAGAATTAATAAACTCCCTGTCCTGGTGGTTAGATCAGGATCATCTTTCTAGGGGGGTTCCATGGGTAGTAAAACTTTCTAGGATAAATACTATTGATTCTAGTCCCAATGGATGGGGCGCTCATATGTGTGATAACCTGCCCCAAGGGCAGTGGTCCATAGGAGAAGATGATTCCTCAAATTTATAGGAATTAAAAGCAGTCAGTCATGCATTACATCTCTTTCTCCCACAGCTGCGGGGGTCTCATGTGAGGATTTTGTCGGACAATACCACGTCAGTCGCATATATAAATCGGCAAGGCAGAACTCGATCAAACGCACTGATGTCTTCTGCGGTGGAGATTATCGAACTGGCCAAAACCCATCTCTTGTCCCTCTCAGCCCTTCACATCAGGGGAGTGGAGAATCTTAAAGCAGACTTCCTCAGTCGCCATACGTTACATCAAGGAGAATGGTTTCTCAGTCGTCAGATATTCAGGAAGATAGTGGACTTGTGGGGGCTTCCAGAGATAGACTTGTTCGCTACCAGGGACAACAGACAGGTTCAAAGGTTTGCCTCCCTGAACAGAGCAGATCAGCCAGAGATGGTCGACTCCCTCCTGTCCCCTTGGTGGTTCAGTCTGGTCTATGCGTTTCCTCCAATGACTGTTCTTCCACTAGTCATCAGGAAGATCAGGGATGAGATAGCGAGGGTGATCCTCATCGCTCCTTTCTGGCCCAAGAGACCTTGGTTTTCATGGCTCAGAGCCATGTCCGTATCCGACCCCTGGATCCTCCCATCAGATCCAGGCCTGCTCTCTCAGGGTCCATTCCATCATCCTCAGGTGAAAGGTCTACACTTGACGGTGTGGAACTTGAAAGGCAGCTGCTGAGGTTAAGGGTTTTTTCTGACAACCTAATCAACACTCTCCTCCAAAGTAGAAAGGAATCCACAACTAAAATATACAGTAGAGTTTTGAAAAAAATCCTTGAGTTCCATACTAGTCCCTTCTCTAATGAGGTACCGATTTCAGCGGTCCTTGAGTTTCTGCAGAGGGGTCGGGAGCTAGGCCCTTCGGTTAGCACATTAAAGGTTCAGATATCAGCTTTTTAGGAGCCCTATATGGTTATAATATTGCCAGTGATAGATGGGTTTCACAGTTTATTACAGCATGTGAGCATAGCAACCCTGTACACATTACTCGTTTACCTTCTTGGGACCTGAACCTGGTCCTTAGTGCCCTGATAGGTCCTCCATTTGAACCTTTAGAGTAAGCTTCTTTAAAATACATATAGGTAAAAACTGCTCTGTTAGTCGCATCAACATCAGCTAGAAAAGTGAGTGACATATAGGCTCTATCTATTGATCCTCCTTTTCTTTTAGTTTTTCCTGATAGGATAGTGCTGAGACCAGACCCTTCCTACCTTCCTAAGGTAGTGGCCTAATTTCACCGAAGTCAGGAGATTTTTCTTCCCTCCTTTTTTTGATAACCCCTCTACACCTGAAGAAGAGAAATTTCACACTCTAGATGTGAGAAGACCTGTCCTACATTATATAGACAGAACTCATCCCTGGAGACAGAGTAGGGCTCTGTTTGTGTCCTTTCAGGGTCACAGGAAGGGATTTGGAGTCACAAAGAGCACCTTTTCACGATGGATCAGAGATGCAATCTGTCTGGCCTACTCAGCGAAAGGTGAAAATCCCCTGGACGGATTGAGGGCCCATTCAGCACGGGCCATGGAATCCTCCTGGGCTGAGAAGGCGGACATCTCGATCGACCTGATATGTAAGACAGCAACATGATCTTCACCATCTACCTTTTACAACCATTATAGATTTGATTTATCATCATCCTCTGACTTCGCTTTCGGGAGATCTGTCCTCAGTACGGTAGTCCCTCCCAGGTGATGGTTCTCTGAAAGTCTCTCATGTGGGTGCTGTCATGGCGAGAAGAAAAAACTGGATTACTTACTGGTAATTGTGTTTTATAGAGTTCACAACAGCACCCACTCACTTCCCTCCCTTAATTATATATGCGTGTTTTTAATTCACTCTTGGTGGTAGTTGTATATATATTTATGTACCGTATATACTCGTGTATAAGCCGAGATTTTCAGCCCATTTTTTAGGGCTGAAAGTCCCCCTCTCGGCTTATACGTGGGTCATATACGGGGGTCGGCAGGGGAGGGGGAGCGGAGGTGTCGGATCATACTCACCCCTCCGCCGGCGCGTCTCTGAAGCCCCCCTGCTTCTCCCACGATCTCCGGCTCCTTCCTGCAGCGGTCACATGGTACCGCTCATTAAAGTCATGAATATGCACATATTCATGACTTTAATAAGTGGTACCACGTGACCGCTGTAGGACTGAAGAGCTGCGGAGACCGCCGGGAGAAGAGGAGAGGCTGCAGAGACGCGCCGGCGGAGGGGTGAGTATAGCGATATTTACCTGTCCTCTCTCCACCGCTGCGCGCTGCTCCCTCGTCCGACTCCTCTGGCTGTGAATCTTCAGGCAGAGGGCGCAGTGACGTCGTTAGTGCACGCCGCGCCCTCTGCCTGATCATTCACTGTCGAGGACCCGGAAGACAGCAGCACTGCGGTGGAGCGGTCCGGTGACAGGTAAATATCTCAGGTGCCGGGGTCCTGAGCGAGCGATGACACCGGCACCTGTCCCCCATAGCGCGCCAGTGTCACCACCTGCTCAGGACACCGGCACCTGGCCCCAGCGACGAGAGGTGAGTATGTCATTTTTTTTGCAGCAGCATAAGGGATGTATACTATGGGGCATAATCTGTGGATCATACGGGGGCATAATCTGGAGCATATGGGGGCATAATCTGTGGAACATATGGGGGCATAATCTGGAGCATATTGGGCATAATCTGGAGCATATGGGGCATAATCTGTGGAACATATGGGGCATAATCTGGAGCATATGGGGCATAATCTGGAGCATATGGGGCATAATCTGTGGAACATATGGGGGCATAATCTCTGGAGCATATTGGGCATAATCTGGAGCATATGGGGGCATAATCTGGAGCATATGGGGCATAATCTGGAGCATATTGGGCATAATCTGTGGAGCATATTGGGCATAATCTGTGGCGCATATTGGGCATAATCTGTGCAGCATATGGGGCATAATCTGTGGAGCATATGGGGGCATAATCTGGAGCATATTGGGCATAATCTGGATCATATGGGGGCATAATCTGGAGCATATGGGGGCATAATCTGGAGCATATTGAGCATAATCTGTGGAGCATATTGGGCATAATCTGTGGCGCATATTGGGCATAATCTGTGCAGCATATGGGGGCATAATCTGTGGAGCATATGGGGGCATAATCTGGAGCATATGAGGGCATAATCTGTGGAGCATATAGGGGCATAATCTGTGGATAATACGGGGCCTAATCTGTGCAGTTTATGGGGGCCTAATCTGTGGAGCATCATATGGGGGCATAATAATTTTTCACCCTAGGCTTATACGCGAGTCAATAAGTCTTCCCAGTTTTTTGTGGCAAAATTAGGGGGGTCGGCTTATACACGGATCGGCTTATACATGAGTATATACGGTATATAGAATATATTATTATGGAAATTCTCTAATTTATTTTTGGCGGTTCCTCTCATACTCTGTAATCCAACTGAAGAGGCGAGGAGGACCGC
This sequence comes from Oophaga sylvatica, assembly GCA_033576555.1. Lineage (NCBI taxonomy): Eukaryota > Metazoa > Chordata > Amphibia > Anura > Dendrobatidae > Oophaga > Oophaga sylvatica. The sequence goes on from JARQOD010000002.1 coordinate 211,191,631, forward strand.
CCCTTTTATTCTGTAGGTTTCCTGTTCCTACGGGCAGGTCCCCTCTCTCATGTGGGTGCTGCTGTGGACTCCATAAAACACAATTATCAGTAAGTAATCCAGTTTTTTGATCAGGGTCATTTGGATGTTTTGGGTTGTTATTATGATTTAAAAAGAGAAAACACATTAGTTTTGACACACATATATAATATATATAAAACCCATTGTAATGTGTGGGTAACATAGACACCAGTGAAAAACTACCTGTGCTGATGGTTATAGTAGTAGAATAAACCAGCATCATGCTTGGTGATGCCAAGCATCTGTTGGGCATTCGTTAATCATGTAGTGTCCGAAATTCTTGTAAACAAACACTCTCCAAGCAATCTCATCTACTCTCGAATGACATCGTTATTGGTCCGCTGGATATGACGTTGGATTTCAAACCGGTGATCGGCAGAGGGGCCAAGAGCCAAACTTTTAGGGAATCCAGAAACCTTGAGTTTTGTTTCAACGACATGGCCAATTTCAATCATAGGTAGTAATCATCAGCTGATTGCGTTGAATTTTCCTGAAGACCAAGCAAGGAACATTTGGGTGTGTTGGATTTTTTTGGCTACGATCAGGCAGAAAAAAATGCAATATTAGTCAGTGTAGTTTGTGATGTGTTTTAGGGCATTGGCAAACAATCATTTGTTCAACCCCATCGACCCACTTTCATCTAAGGGTGCTTTCACATCTAAGTGTCCGCCTCCTGTAGGCGTACACTCCCAAAAAAAGTTCACGGCAGAACGCATGTTCGCTCTGCCGTCACCATTACAGTCTATGACCCCATCGGCGCATACGTCCGGACCCCAATTTTGGGGGATTTCGGACATATGCCCTGACAGGGAGATAGAAAGCAATGTGCAAACTCCCTAACATATATGAGAGCTTTAAAGTCTATGGGAAAACAATAAACGCATGCTGCTAATTTTCGGAAGTTAATGAAGTTCCATTTATCTTTTCTTTTTTTTTTTGCATTGAGCTTTCTCATATGTTTCAGAAACCATTATAGCTGGTTTTCAACCTTTTGCTTGTGCTAACTTATTTTCAAGGGGCATTTCTCCATCACTGGTCACATTACATATTTTCTGGCATAGTACAAACTTAGTTTGCCCTCCTTAATTCTCTGCTGTGTAAGGTTGTTTAGGATATCCATGCCCACCCACTGCCAGACTGTTAGAAGATCTGTTCTTCATCTTCCCCACTCTATGTGCCATGTGTTGCGCTGTATAGAAAATAATGCCTGATGGTCCAAAGGGGAAAGATTACAGCATGCAGTATTCTGGTCCAGGTAAAGGACTATAATATTGCATGTAATAGAAAGCAGCTCCTGAACCTGTGATGGGAACATAAAGCTGCACTTTGTCATGTCTATCAGAGGCTACAGGCTCAAAAAGGCTACCTCGGATAGATTAGGACAAGCCACTCCATCTGGCAGATTCCATAGGGAAGCAGACATTCATCCTATAACCACTGTCCAGGGATCTGGTGTTTCAAAGGGGTCTAGAGCTACAAGCCAGGTAAGCAGAACTTATGACTGGCAGTGGAAGTAATTACCCAGTGGTTTAAATAGCAGGCAGTCCTGCCCAGGCCTCTCAAAAAAGAGTAATCAAAACCAATGAACCCCATAGCTCTGTGATCTTGCAGCACCAAAAGTGCCAGGAATAAAACAGGACTGACACTGTCACTGGCAACAAGGGTGCGGTGCTGCCTAGCAGTTGAAGCAGAAACAGAGGGGACAGGAACTGGCACAGATGTTACATACAGGGAGCCAAACAAGTCCAGAATTTACAAGCCTGACTGGTCCAATTTTTGACCACCTGAACTCGACTTAATTAATCTCAATGCCTCCACCGGGGGGACATCTAAATGCCGTTCTATCAAAATTAAAATGGAGACAGGCAGAGATAGAAACTTACAACAAAAAGCAGTGTGACCAGCCCTGAGCCTTTATGTCTGTCTACATTGCACTGGAGATGTCAGGAGCTGAGCATTGACCGCGCTCAACGCACAGCATTTCAGAATGTTAACGTTGTCTTAACTAGCCAAGTATCTGGAACAAGCGTGCTTTTTTTGTGCTTATAAATGAATACATGAAAAACTGACCCTTTTTTCTTTATGCTGGATCCATTTTTGCTGTGTGTCAGTTTTTACAATTCAGAGGAAAAAATATGATTATTATGCTGTTGATCTGGGTCCTGTTGTGCCTCAGATTTTAAATGGAAAACAATGTTCTGCCTGATATGCTTTTTCTACTGTTCTAAAAGAAAATATGGAAAAAAACAATTGCACCATTTTTATTCATGCTTTTTACCAATCAACAGAAATAATATCTTTACTATATTGTACAGGTTTTTACGATTACTGGGATGCCAAATATGTCCATGACAAATGGTCAAATTCCGGCTACGATCAATTCACTTGTATTGAGCGAGGCCACGCACATCTAGACAGCACGTGCACACATGTATGCAAATTGCCTGCTCCCGATGCTGGCTTCGGAGAATCCTGACAGTGCATCCACTACCCGTTGTGAGCATTCATAAGTCTGCAGTTACATGGAGTGACTTCAGACTTCAATCCCAAGCCTGGACAACTCTTTTAACCCCTTCCTGACATGCGCTGTACTAGTACTGCTCTGCGGGAGGTGCATTCCCGCAAACAGCAGTACTAGTACGGCGTACCGATTGCGCTGCCTCACGCTGAGTGCTGCAGTGATCAGGTGCAGGTGTCAGCTGTGTGTGGCAGCTGACACCCCGCAGCAATACTCACGATCGGTGCTATCACCGATCGCGGGCATTTAATCCATCTGATGCCGCTGTCAGTAGTGACAAGCGGCATAGAGAAGCATTGCGCTTACACTGAGGTTTCTGTGTAAATCTCTGAAATATGTCATTCAGACAGAACCCCTGGCTGAAGATTCGCTATAATGAGGCAGATGGAGGCACTGTGAGCGCCATAGGACCTGTGTCCTGGCAGTGTCCGTCTTTTTAGGATTGTATAAAAGTGCCATCGGCCACAGTTTTGTGCACTTCTGAAAAGGACACCACTGAACAGAGGCCAGACGGAGTCCAGAGTAAATCTGCTGCCTCATTATAGTGAGTGGATCTTTCGGGGGTTTCATCTGTCACGTCACTCAGAGATTTAGATGGAAACCCCTAAGTGCTCAGCGTAGAGCGGATAAATGTGATCCCTAACGTTATGTAAAATGTTCCCAATAAGAGCTTCAACTCAATCCACAAAAAAAAGCAAGTCCCCACTCAGATCTGTTATCTGTTAATGGAAATATAGGGGGCTTCCACCTTACCGGTAGAACAAAGGCTCTGGAAAAGCTAAGTGGCTTCACGCTCCCCAAAAGAAATTCAACAAATTCTGCATTCACAAATCCAAATGCCCCCTCCCTTCTGTGCTAAACAACATTTAGCGCCCACATGTTTGGCATTTCTGTAGTGATGAGAGCCCGCCTAATTTAGAGGTCCGTGTCTCCAGAAGCATGAACTGAGCTAAATGTACTGGTCACTACAACGGCAATTCGCAATTGCTTGTTTCTGGAAAACATCCATGGAGTCAAAATCGTCACTACATCTGTAGATAAATTCACAAAGGGTCATAATTTCCAAAATGTGGTCACATAATGCGGGTTTCCACTGTTTAGGCACATCAGGGGCTCTCCAAACACTACATGGCATCGCTAATTGTTCCAGTAAATTTTACATGCAAAAAGTCAAATGGCGCGCCTTACCTTCCAAGCTTTGCCGTGTGCCCAAACAATAGTATTCCCCCACATATGGGGTATCGGTGCACTCAGGAGAAATTGCACAACAAATTGTAAGGAGCACTTTTTCTTGCTAGGCCGGTGTCACACTTGCGTGTGTGATGCGAGAAACTCGCACGAGTCTCTCGCATCAACACCTGGCACTGGCGCCGGCACTCGGACCGGAGTGTGTGGCTGCATAGAAATAAATGTCTTTTGAATGTTAGCTTACTGACCGAGCACTCCGCCCCCACCAGGTGGTGGTTTTAATTACAGCAGGTTCCTTCTAACCCATAAATGCAGGCATTACTGACAGAGGTGTCCACATTCACCCAGGAAAGATGTGTATCTTTGTACCGTGTTAGCCAGTAGATAGAAAAATATTACCATCTTTTCAGTTAACCTTTAAAAGGTATCAACCACTGAGGACTCTCAATTCTAAATATTTCACATTCACCCAGGAATTCAGATATCAGCCTAGAGAGGTATTCACACAGGTTAGGGACCCTGTTGTGAATGTGTTGGAGACCATTTCTGAGCTGAGGCTCCCTCTGGTGGTTGCTGACGGTACTGAAGCTGTATCTAATGACATTTCCTCCTCACCTGCCAGTGAGGACTGGCAATCAGGAGTTACTGACTGGGCTGATATAAGGGAGCTGCCTTCCCATGATCCTCGCTGGTAATCAATTGTTGTTTCCTGGTTCATTTGAAAGTCTGCTGGTGTCTTGCCTTCATCTGCTATCTTCGGATAAGATATTTTCTGCTTGTTTCTATTGTGTTTGCTATTTCCATTTTTGTCTGCACCTTTGTGGAGGTTAGCCGAGTCCCCTCCTGGGGCCTGTGCTACTCTCTGTTTTTCAGTAGCCACTGTTATTTGTTCAATTGCTCTTTCCCTGCTTTTTGAGTGGCTGCGGGTTAGCCTTGTTCACACTGAGATCTGATTTAGTGGGTGGCGAGATCATGTGATCTCAGCATTTTTGAAATCAGAAGTGTTGGAAGTTTGCTAGGGTTTTGCTGGGTTGCAGATAGTATTCTCTCCTGTCCTATTTAGGCAGTGTTTGGCCCCAGCGTTTGCTCACTCTATTTTCTGCCTGCGTTTGTGTTTCGTCTTGTCTAACCGCCATTATATGTTTGGGGGCTGCCTATTCCTTTGGGACTCCACTCCGGGCAGTTAGCTTTCCTGTTTCTATCTTTAGGTGTAGCTAGCTCTCCGGCTGTGCCGAGGTGTTTAGGACGACCGTAGGTACGCTCCACGGCTGCTTTTAGTTGTGCGGTTAGTTTAGGGATCTGCAACCCATTAGTTTCCAACCTCTCAGGTGTTCGGCAGCCTTGCTGTTTTGCTCCTGTCCTCCTCAGTTACCAAATCATAACAGGACCCATCAGACTTGAGACCACCTTGACGATGGTTGGTGGGCAAATAATATTTGGCCAAATTTTATACTAAGCATCTCAAATTTTTCCTAATACTCCAAAGCCGTATTGCTATTCAAAGTTTCACATATTCTATATTGACATGCTTTAGTATTGTTAAAGAAATTTAATTAGGATAAATCTATCCTGAAGTGTTTGTTGGTGCTGTTCCCAATTTTCTATTAAATGTCTTTTTGAGCGCTCAGAACGAAATGAGGACTGTCCACAACGGAAGTGTCAGTATAACAGTTCGTCAAGACTACTCATTTATTATTCATTCAAGGTTTTATACGTTTACAAAAAGGGGCTGGTTAGTCAATTAACATACAATTAAAAGCTGCTAGATTATTGGCTGTTCTAGTGTAAGTATGATAATTATGATAATTATGATAAAAGGGCTGAAGTTGCAGATTTATTGTTTTTTATTCTTTTGCCCTAGCTTTCTTGCATGGCTAGTAAAGTAAACAATAGATATCTACTAAGACTCTCTGTACTTGTTCCTTATGAAGGCCAGGGTCGTCTTTAACGACTGATTATAGCTGGCATCAGCTTTTGCATAGATATGTGTGGGCACAGGATTTTTAGCAAGTGAGATCTATCTAACTGTGAATGCATATATATGAATATACTTGCCCTAAAAACCTGCTCCTGTCCCAAAGCGCTGCAACACTTTTGTGCTGCCGGCGGGTTGAGATATGCCTAGCGCATGTCTCCCCCACCGAATACAGACTTTTCGCAAATGGGCGGTCAGGAGGACTGTCCCTGTCGGGGGTTTATCACACTCATAGTCTCTTTATTTAACTGCATGTTCAGAAAAAACGTGTGTATTCTTCATCAGGTAGGTCATCTGTCTGGTCAGTCAGAGCATCCACGACATCGTTCATGGCTTAGGTGTCTCTCCTGGGAGCTTCCTTGCAATGCGATACGTGGATCCAAGCAGGCTTTCCCTCTAGTTACACAGAGGTTGGTGTCATCTGGGGCTCTTGGACAGGACCATCAAATCTGGCAGTGAAGAGAAAAACTCGAGAATGGACATTAGTTTTTGACCAATTCAATTACATAAGCAAACAAGATATCATTTTGCATATTCTGCTGCTGAGGGAAGAATGCACCTAACTTGGGACTAGACCCAAACAAAATTTTGTATGGTGACAGATTTTCTGGGTCTCTGGGAGCGTGCCTGACGCTAAACAGTGCAATTGGGAGTGTGTCATGCCATGGTTTGCGTGTCTCTTGGGCAATTTTCAGCATCCTATTCTTAAGTGTTCTGTTCAGTCTTTCTACCTTCTCGCTGCTCTGGGGGTGGTAAGGAGTGTGTAGGCCTAAATCTGACCCTACTGCTAACCAGATCTCTTGTGTCAGATTTGCTGTGAATGCGGGTCCCTGATCACTTTCTGTCATTTCTGGAACCCCGTATCTGCACACTATTTTCCGAAAGTAGCTGCTTTGCAGTAGTCTTTGCTGACTTGGAGCGCTTCTGTCCATCTTGCAAATACTTCTTTGACCACAATGGCATATTTGAATCCTTCACTTGGCGATATCTGGATGTGGTCTATATGGATCCTCTGAAGCTGGTAGAGTGGTCTTGCCAGATGAGGTGAGGGGGACTTTCTTCCACATGACCAGGCTTGCATTTGCCGCAGGTCAGACAGCTGCTGGTGAATTTGGCTGTTAGGGTGGAGATCCCTGATGCGAAACAGTAAGCACCAATCAGATCATTCATCTGTGTCTTTGATATGTGGGTGTGGGTCCATGTGCCCATTGGACCACCATAGGGTGCATACTTTGTGGTAGGCAGAGTTTGAAGTCCATTATTGATAGCCTTCCTTCTTCACGTGTTGCTTTTTTCGCATTCAGCTCTTCTTCTCCTTTTGGAGCTTGGTCTTGCAACTTCTTGAGCAGATCCCAGGACGTCTTTTTGTCAGGTTTCTTGTCTTCAGTCGTCATGTAGTAGCCGTCCGGCTCTACGACCTCTCCCACTTCTCCATGTTGTCTTCCTTTGGCCGCTTCTTTGGCTGCCATGTCCGCCATGTTATTGCCTCACGCCTCTTCTGTTCTCAGTTTTCCATGCACTTTGATTTTTCAAATTGCCACCATTTTGGAAGTTGGAGTACACCCAGCAGGTCCCTGAAGGCTCCATGATGCTTCACGGTTGTCCCGTTTGCTGTGATGAAGTCCCTTGTAGCCCAGATGGGCCCAAAGTCGTGTGCTATGCCATGCAAGTACCTGTAGTCGGTGTAGATGTTTGCAGTCTTGCCTTCTGCCATCTGGCAGGCCTTCGTCAGCGCTATCAGTTCTGCTTCCTGGGCTGACAGGCTAGGTGACAGACTTCTGGACCACAGGATTTCTTGATTGCTGGTCACTGCACTTCCTGTGTGGAAACTTCTTCATCATCTGCAAATCTGGAGCCATCCAAGTAGAGGATAAATTCTGTAAATTTTGTTCTGGAAAGTCCATATTGTATCCCCCTTGGGAGTGGGAGTAGAGTAGCCGGGATGAGGACTGTAGGTCTGTCTGGAGAGGGTGACATTATGAGACAAAGGCGATAGAGGCACCACAAAGATGCCTGGCGGTGGGGAGATTATTGTTGGTTGAGCTTGATTGAAGATTGCCAAGATGTCGTGTGGAGTGAGAGTTTCCAGTGGCTGTCCAAGAGTGATGTCAGCAACCTTGTCCAGGAAGGTGTGTGCTGCAGATACTGCCATCAGGCAGGAGGGTGCTCCTCTTGCAACTGGATCCAAGTGGGCTGAGAGGCAGCCTAAAAGTCTCTGTTTTCCCCCGTGAATCCGTGTCAGGACTCCAGTAGCATGACCTTCTTTCTTCCATCAGGTAGACGGAAAGACTTCTCGTAGTCAGGTAGGCCTGGTATTGGCGCTGAGACTGTGGAGTTCTTCCAATCTCCTGAATGAGTTGAAGGCTGCGTCCGATAGAAGGTTGCGTTGATGCAAGCACACAGAGGCTGCATTAGGACTGAGGCATCAGGGATCCAGGTTCTGCAATAGACACTAGACCAGGGAAGGCCTGCAGCATTTTCGGAGTTGTTGAGGGAGCCATCTTCTCCACAGTGGTCTTCCAGTCATTTGACAGGTGTTTCGTCTGGTGGGCAATACAGTGTCCCAGGGATGTAACTTGCTTCTGACATCACTGGACTTTGTTCTTCCAGACCTTGCGTTGCTGTTCTTCCAGGTAGAGTAGGAGAGACAAGGAATGGACTGTGCAGGTATCGATGTCAACCACACAAAAGAGAAGGTCATCCACGTGTTGTAGAAGAGTGACTCCTGCATATTCTGCAATCCAGTTGACGAGGATGGAGGACATTGTCTTGGTGAAACTTGAAGGGCTTGTTCTGAGCACCTTGAGGCAACACTCTCCATATGCACTGCACTGGTGCATGAAGGCTGGCCTCCAGGTGGAGGGGAACACTGAAGAAGGCACTGGCCAGGTTGATCACCGTGAATACCGTTGCGGTGACTGGGACTTTTGAGAGCAGAGTGTGCGGGTTCAGCACTGTTGGGGTTTCAAATACCGTAGCCTCTTTCACGGCCTCCAGGCCTTGCACCATTCTGAACTCAGTGGGGTTTACAGTCTTTTTCTTTACTGTGGAAAGTTGGTATTGATTCCGATGGGCGAGGCAGCCCAGTTTGGCCTTGTCCTTCAGTATGCGGCAGGGGACTCCCATCTGCCGGCGCAGAGCTGGCGGGAAAACAAGCCGTCTACTAGGATCCACATCATGAGAGATGACGACCAGCTGGCTTTCTTGTTCTCCACCAAGACAGTCACTGTGTTAGCACCTGCTCTGGTCACAGGGGGTCTTCTTGTTGGGACGTCTCCTTAACCGGCTGCTTTTTTCTCAGCACGGGCCATCAGTTGTTTCTTTTTCTCCAGCTCGGTCTCAGGTCAGTATTTGTGCACAAGTTTGAAGAGCTGAGTGGCTTTTTGCCGGTCTAGGGCCTGGGTGAACTGGTTGATTGCAGGGGGCACCTCCTGGTGCTTGCAAAAGATGAACCTCTGGCGTTGGAGCCGGATGAGGTGTTGCCATTCCATGAAGCGAGTAGGGTCCTTCTTGAGTTGAATATCCTGGCCAATGTCAAAGTTCTCAGGCCGTCTTCTTAGGCGAGTTCACTTAGACCTTCAGTTGGTCAGAGACATCTTGACTCTGGGTGATGGAGTGGCTTTTCTGGTACTATGTCCAGCACCTCCTGTGATAGGTCTGCAGTGTGGTTGTTCCTGTTTCTTCTTGGGTCAGGGGTGAAGAAAGTGTCATGGTCCCATCTTCCTGGAACACTCTGGTCGCTTTCAGCAGTAGGTCCACTCCCAATAGGTTGAGGGTGCAGGTCTTTGACACAACAAACTGGGACATGATGGAGTGTTCTGGCTGAGTCCACATGCTCAGGGGCTTCATAATCTGGAAATGTCTGACTTGACCATCAATTTCCATGCAGGACGCAGAAGATTCTGATAGATAGGTGAGGTTGCGGAGTTCCACAAGAAAAGATCTGACTACGCCATCCACTCTCAGGATATTGGTCCCACTGGTGGGGTTCCCTGTGGACTTGGCGTGCTCCTGTCCTATGGACTGGGTTCTTCACTGCTTTCTGTGTTTCTTCTTCTTCTGGACGAAGTCAGTGTTCTGCACCGGTTCCGGAAATGACCAAACTCGCCACAGTTGTAACACTGGACATCCCTTCTGTCCCGGCGGGGCTCAATCCTTTTTGCTACTGCGAGCAGGGTATCCATTGCTATTGACGTGTACTCAGGCCTGGCTACTACCAGTGGTTTCCTGATTGGTTCTCTCAGTCCATGCACAAAAGCCTGTGCCAACATCCGTCTGTGTGTCTGATCATGGGTAATGAGGCCCAAATCTTGAAACACTTGCATCACTCTGTCATGGAACTTCTCCACAGACTCTGTCTTGTCTTGACTCATGTCATGTAGGCTGAGAGTTTGTCCTGTCAGTCTGCTTTTGGCCCATTCTCTGAGTTGCTCAATTAGCTTTGGTCCTGTCTCCCAGGCATACGCATCTAACTCTGCTGGAAGCTTGAAGTGTTCTCTCATAATTGGCCAGAATGCATCACCTGCTTTTTGTCATGGGTGCATCGCCACGAAGATCGTCGCGATTGCACATTCTGACTTCTCACAGCTGAGCTGCTGTTTCTTTGTGTTTGGTAATGAGAGAGTTAATTTTACCTAGCTCTTTGCTAAGACTAGGTCCAGCCTCGCCCGGCTGCTTTTGATTATGTTCTAATTAGTTTCCTTTATATTCCTGCCAGTCTGGGTGTTAGACGCCGGTGAAAGCATTCATGTAGTCTAGCAGACTGGAGCGGTTCTGAGAATACTTAAGCTAAGAGCTCCTTAGTTGTTTTTACTCTTATAGCTTATAGTTTATCTCTGAGACCTTAGGTGTTCCTACTGTGTGTGAGTGTTGTATGTAAGACTTTATTTACTTTATTTCTTGTCTTTCTTGTATGTCTTTCTGTTCATTAACCGTTACCTGTTCATTCCCTTTGGTGGTATTCAGGGTCCTTCTTAGGACTAGAATACAGTTGGCAGGGATTGATAGGAGACAGGGTTTACGCTGGTGGCCTGGACCTCTGTACCTTTAACAGTACCTCCAGGTTGAGGGATTAGTTAGGACCCCAAGTTAGGGTCAGCTTAGACCCCGGTCACCCTCCAGCCGGAGACAGCGTATAACGGATTCCGTTTTGACCCACTGGACATTCTGTCAGGTAAATCTATGTTATCATTTATCTATGCGCATGTTATATAGTATGTTGCCCTTTTGATATAGATTACTGACATCACATATATATATCTGCTATACAGCGTGACATTTTCACCGGCCAAACTAAAGATTCTCCCCAGCTGTCATGGATCCAGTAGCCCAGCTGGCCCGGCAGTTGCAGGGGTTGTCCATGGAATTTGCAGACATTAAGTCCAAGGTTTTGTCCCCCCGGAGCAAACCAGATCTGAACCTAAGGTTGCTCTCCCGGATAGGTTCACTGGTGGGCGGGACAAATTTTTTACTTTCCGGGAGGCATGTAAATTGTACTTTCGGCTGCGGCCTCGGTCATCTGGGAGTGAAGAGCAGAGGGTGGGAATTGTTATATCGCTCTTACAAGGGGACCCTCAATCTTGGGCGTTCTCTATTCCTCCAGGCTCCCCAGATCTCCAGTCAGTGGATCGATTTTTTACTGCCCTGGGTCTGGTATATGATGATCCGGATCGAGTTTCCCTTGCTGAAACAAAGTTGCGTAAAATACGGCAAGGAAATCGTCCAGCGGAGGAATATTCTTCTGAGTTCCGTAGATGGGCAACAGATACTCAGTGGAATGACCCAGCTCTTAGGAGCCAGTTTTGTCAAGGGTTGTCTGACAAATTAAAAGATGTGTTGGCTCAGTATGATTCTCCTCCATCACTGGAGGCTGCTATGGCCCTCGCTATTCGCATTGATAGACGACTTCGGGGAAGACGCGAGGTAACTCCGCCCCCCATGATGACTCCACCTACTACTAAAGTCCCTTTTACTGAGGTTCCCCTGCTCTGTTCTGAGGAACCCATGCAGTTGGGAGGGACATCATTTTGTAGGAGGGAATCGGCGGTGCGCCGCAAGACTAGAAGGTGTTTCTTTTGCGGGAGAGAGGGACATTTTGTTGGGGGGTGTCCATCCCGGACCTCTTTGAGCCAAGGAGTTAACCTGGGAGTGTGTATTTCGTCCCCAAATCCCTCTCAGTTTCTCGTGCCTGCGGAGGTGGTGATTGGTACTAGAACTGAGAGGATTTCTGTTTTTCTTGATAGTGGGTCCGGGGCTAATCTGGTGGACGCTCGGTTTGCCCAGGTGCATGGTATGCAACTGAGTGTATTGGCCAAACCGGTCCCTATACTCTCTATTGATTCTAGACCTCTTGGTCAAGGTAGCTTGGTACAAGCTGTTCATAACATAGATCTTCGAGTAGGGGCAATACATAAAGAGCAATTGTCTTGTTATGTGTTGGAGGGTCTACCTACTCCTATTGTGTTGGGACTTCCTTGGTTGGCTAAACATAACCCAGTGATTGATTGGCAATCCAGAAAGATAAGCCAGTGGGGTGAATTTTGCAAGAATAACTGCATGAGCACGGTCATCGGTGCGGTTGTGCCTAGGACTTTGCCTCCTTTTCTGGAGGACTTTGGGGAGATGTTCTCAGAGGAGGGGTGTAAAGAGTTACCTCCTCATCGCGCATATGACTGCTCAATAAAGTTGCTTCCTGATGCCTTATCTCGTACTTTCCCAGGGACCGGGAGGATGGATGATCCGGTTCCTATTCCTCAGGAGGGAGTTGTAGTGTCAGCTGTATGCTCTGAGCTTGAGGGGGAGGTATTGGGGGCTCAGGGGGACGCCCCTGTGGGACTTCCAGGGAGACTGATAGTTCCAGATCGGTTAAGACTGAAGGTTACGGAGAACCGTTACAAACGGATGGCTGATAGGGGGAGAGTTTCTGGTCGAGATCTGAAGGTGAACGATCTGGTGTGGTTGTCTACCAGGAATATAAAACTTAAAGTTCCCTTCTGGAGGTTGGGTCCCAGATTCATCGGGCCGTACAGGATCAGTTCCATAATTAATCCTGTGGCATTTCGTCTGGACCTCCCTCCTACGTTTAAAATTCATAATGTGTTTCACAAGTCATTACTTAAAAAGTATGTGGCACCAGTCATACCGTCACCTCTACCTCCTCCTTCAGTGGTAGTCAATGATAACGTGGAATTTCATGGGTCGAAAATCATTGACTCACGTCTCAGTCGCCGATCCCCTCAGTACTTAGTTCTTTGGAGGGGGTATGGTCCTGAGGAGAGGACGTGGGTCCCTGCGTCTGATGCTAACGCAGATCGATTGGTTCGGACCTTTCACACAACTTACCCGGACAGACCTGGTCATGAGGGTCCGGAGGCCCCTCGTAGAAGGGGGGGTACTGTCATGGGTGCATCGCCACGAAGATCGTCGCGATTGCACATTCTGACTTCTCACAGCTGAGCTGCTGTTTCTTTGTGTTTGGTAATGAGAGAGTTAATTTTACCTAGCTCTTTGCTAAGACTAGGTCCAGCCTCGCCCGGCTGCTTTTGATTATGTTCTAATTAGTTTCCTTTATATTCCTGCCAGTCTGGGTGTTAGACGCCGGTGAAAGCATTCATGTAGTCTAGCAGACTGGAGCGGTTCTGAGAATACTTAAGCTAAGAGCTCCTTAGTTGTTTTTACTCTTATAGCTTATAGTTTATCTCTGAGACCTTAGGTGTTCCTACTGTGTGTGAGTGTTGTATGTAAGACTTTATTTACTTTATTTCTTGTCTTTCTTGTATGTCTTTCTGTTCATTAACCGTTACCTGTTCATTCCCTTTGGTGGTATTCAGGGTCCTTCTTAGGACTAGAATACAGTTGGCAGGGATTGATAGGAGACAGGGTTTACGCTGGTGGCCTGGACCTCTGTACCTTTAACAGTACCTCCAGGTTGAGGGATTAGTTAGGACCCCAAGTTAGGGTCAGCTTAGACCCCGGTCACCCTCTAGCCGGAGACAGCGTATAACGGATTCCGTTTTGACCCACTGGACATTCTGTCAGGTAAATCTATGTTATCATTTATCTATGCGCATGTTATATAGTATGTTGCCCTTTTGATATAGATTACTGACATCACATATATATATCTGCTATACAGCGTGACATTTTTATTTCCATTACGGTCCAGAGATCAATCCAGGCTGCTGCATACGTTCGCTGGATCTGCTGCATTTTTTTGCAAAATGGCATGGGGTGTATCCCTGGGTCTGGCAGCATACTGATCACCTGGCTTGGGATGAAGGGCTCATAGGATGGTGCCTCTACCTGTCCCTGCTCTATTGGTGCTTGTGTGTTTTCTTCCCTAGTATTTGGCATCATGTATGACGTTGTGTCTTCATCTTCATCAGATGAGAAGTGACATGGTGTGCTTGGTGCATATACTGGGTGATGTTGTGGTGGATCAGTGTCATTGTTCCATGTTGGCAACTCTGCTTGGCACTGAGGTTCCTCATTTGTGTCTGCAGCTATACTTCCCCCCTGTGAAGCCATGGCTGTGGGCTCTGCTAGCTGTTGTGTCTGGGGGCTACCTGCAGCGTTTTGTGTAGGGAGATTTGCACTTTCTTCTCCTGATATAATGACTGGCAATGTTTGTACTGTGCTTGGGATAGACAGAGTGCCCTGTGCTGAAGGCACTGAATACAGGGACACCACATTGCTTTGATTGGGCGTTGACCCAGTTGATAACGAAGTAAAAAAAGAGGAAGAGAAGGGAGGTGTGAGTGAGAATAGGTGGGATGTGCCTGAGAGGAGGAGGAAGGAGGAGAGCGAGCACGAGCAGGTGGGTGTGGTGTGGGAGGAGAAAGGGAGGAAAAGGAAGGAGGGGAGGAGAGAAGAGTGAAAGGGGGAAAGGAGAGAAAGATGGAGGAGAGAGAGAAGAGAAAGATGGAGGGGGAGAAGTAGAAGAAGATGAAGAAGAAGATTTGAGAGTCGGAGAGGAAGAGATAGAAGAAGAGGAAGAGGAAGAAAATGGATGTGTCAGAGATGTGAGGGAGGGGAAAGAAGGAATGATAGGGAAAGAAGGATAGAGAGGGATGGCAGCGAGGAAAGAGGAGAAAAGTGTTATGTTTCGGTAGCTGAGGAGAGCAGGCAAAAAGGCAATACACCAGAGCAGTTGGAATCTATGAGATTGCAGTACCCTGACTAACCACCACAACTAGAGGCAGCCATGGAGCGTTCCTACGTTGGTCCTAGACGCCTCGTCACAGCCTGAGAAACTAACTACACCTAAAGACAGAAACAGGAAAGCTATCTGCCCCGGAGCAGAACCCCAAAGATAATAGAAAGCCCCCAAACATGTAATGGCGGTTAGACAAGAGGAAATACTGACACAGAAAGAAAATAGTATGAGCAAACGCTGGGGCCCAAACTATCTAAATAGAAAAGGATAGGAAGGGTACTTACTGCAATCCCAGAAAACCCTGAAAAGCACCAACTCTACTAATTTCAAAATCACCTGAGATCACACGACCTCTACCACCTAAATTAGTTCTCTGGTGTAACAAAATCAAAACAGCAGCCACTGAAAAAACTGGAAAAAGCAAAAGAACAAAACTCAGCGGCTGAACTAAACTGAGAGGGCAGAAGCCCCCGGAGGGGACCCTGAAGGCCCCAAAGAAGTGCAGGACAAAATGCAAAAATATAGCAAAAACACAAAAGAAGACAAAATCTTATCTGTTAGCAGGAGATGCAGACACGACACAGCAGGCTACAAGGGAAACTGGAATGAAGGATTCAGACCAGAACAATTGATCACCGGCAACCCTGATGGGAAAATGACTCCCTTATATAAGACCAGTCAGTAACACCTGATTCCCAGTCCTCACAATCTTCACTAGCACCGCTTGTAACCACCAGAGGGAGCCTCCGCTCAGAACCCATCTCAAACCCATTCACAACAGTACCCCCCCCTTGAGGAGGGGTCACCGAACCCTCATTTGAGCAACCAGGTCGGTCAGGATGAGTTCTATGATACGCACGGATAAGTCTCCCAGCATGGATGTCCGAAGCAAACACCCAAGAATTGTCTTCCTGTCCATAACCTCTCCATTTAACCAAATACTGGAGTTTCCGTCTAGAAAAACGAGAATCCAATATTTTCTCAACCACATACTCCAGATTGCCCTCAACCAAAACAGGGTCAGGAGGCACAGCAGCAGGAACCACTGGCTCAACAAACCTCTTCAACAAGGACTTGTGGAACACGTTATAGATCTTAAATGTCCCTGGAAGAAGCAAACGAAAAGAAACAGGATTAATAATCTCCATGATCTTATAAGGTCCAATGAACCTAGGCTTAAATTTAGGAGATGCTACTCTCATAGGAATATTCTTTGAGGACAACCAGACCAAGTCCCCCACTTTAAACCGAGGACCATCAGTCCTATGCCGGTTAGCAAACCGCTGGGCCTTCTCCTGAGAGAGGGACAACCTCTCTACTACCTGGTCCCAAATCTGTTGCATACGCTCCACAACAGAGTCAACACCTGGACAGACAGAAGCCTCCGTCTGTCCTGAAGAAAATCGAGGGTGAAACCCAGAATTACAGAAAAACGGAGACATCAAAGTGGCAGAGCTAGCCCTATTATTAAGAGCAAACTCAGCCAAAGGCAAAAAAGAGACCCAGTCATCCTGATCAGCAGACACAAAGCATCTTAGATAAGTCTCCAATGTCTGGTTTGTTCTCTCAGTTTGACCATTGGTCTGAGGATGAAATGCCGAGGAGAAAGACAATTGAACACCCAGTTTAGAACAAAAAGTCCTCCAAAATCTGGAAACAAACTGGACTCCTCTGTCAGACACAATGTTCTCAGGAATGCCGTGTAAACGAACCACGTGCTGAAGGAACAACGGCACCAATTCAGAGGAGGAAGGCAACTTAGGTAATGGCACAAGATGTATCATTTTGGAAAACCTATCACAAATTACCCAGATGGTGGTCATTCTCTGAGAAACAGGAAGATCGGAAATGAAATCCATAGAGATATGGGTCCATGGTCTCTTGGGCACAGGCAATGGCATCAACAAACTACTAGAGCGAGAGCAAGGCTTGGAGCGAGAGCAAGTCCCGCAGGACTGCACAAATTCCCTGACATCACGAGACAAGGTAGGCCACCAAAAGGACCGACTAACCAAGTCTCTGGTACCAAAAATTCCGGGATGCCCAGCCAATGCGGAACAATGAATCTCAGACATCACACTCTTTTTCCATTGGTCCGGGACAAACAATTTTCCAACAGGGCAGCGCTCGGGCCTATCCTCCTGACACCCCTCCAGAGCAAGTCTCAAATTGGGCGAGATGGCGGAAAGAACTACACCCTCTTTCAAAATAACAGAAGGATCAGATAACTCAGGAGAGTCCGCAAGGAAACTCCTCGAGAGGGCATCCGCCTTAACATTCTTAGTGCCAGGAAGAAAGGAAACCACAAAATTAAAACGTGTGAAAAACAAGGCCCACCTGGCCTGTCTAGGATTGAGTCGCTTGGCAGATTCCAGATAGACCAGATTCTTATGGTCCGTAAGGACCACCACCTGATGTTTGGCTCCCTCCAGCCAATGTCTCCACTCTTCAAAAGCCCACTTCATGGCCAACAACTCCCGATTACCCACGTCATAATTACGTTCAGTAGGAGAAAATTTTCGAGAGAAAAAGGCACAAGGGTTACTTTTAGAGGTCTCTGGATCTTTTTATGACAAAACGGCACCTGCCCCAATTTCAGAGGCATCAACCTCCACCTGAAATGGCAGAGAAACATCAGGCTGCCGTAGAACAGGAGCAGAAGTGAATCTCTGCTTAAGTTCCTGAAATGCAGAGACTGCCTCAGGAGGCCAATTCACCACATCAGAACCCTTTCTGGTCAAATCAGTTAATGGTTTAACAATAACCGAGAAATTACCAATAAATTTACGATAAAAATTGGCAAAACCCAAAAATCTCTGAAGAGCCTTTAATGAAGTAGGTTGGACCCAATCACAGATGGCCTGAACCTTGACCGGGTCCATTTCAATAACAGATGGGGACAAAATGAATCCCAGAAATGAGATCCTCTGTACGCCAAAAAGACACTTTGATCCCTTCACATACAGAGCATTCTCTCTCAAAATCTGGAATACAGTTCGAACATGTTTCACATGAGAGTCCCAGTCATTAGAAAAAATCAAGATATCATCCAAATAAACAATCAGAAATTTATCCACAAAATCCCTGAAAATGTCATTCATGAAGGACTGGAAGACGGAAGGAGCATTAGTGAGCCCAAAGGGCATCACTAGGTACTCAAAATGCCCTTCAGGGGTATTGAATGCCGTCTTCCATTCATCCCCGTGCTTAATGCGAATAAGGTTATACGCCCCCCTGAGGTCAAGCTTGGTAAACCAAGTAGCGTTTTTCACCCTGGAAAACAGGTCAGAAATCAAGGGTAACGGGTATTGATATTTCACAATAATATTGTTCAAGAGACGATAATCAATACACGGCCTTAATGAACCATCTTTTTTGGCCACAAAGAAAAAACCGGCACCTAAGGGTGAAGAGGATGGTCTGATATGACCCTTCTCCAATGATTCCTTGATATAAGACCGCATAGCGTCATGTTCAGGTACAGACAAGTTAAAAAGGCGACCTTTAGGGAATTTACTACCCGGCACTAATTCAATAGCGCAGTCATAGCTCCTATGGGGAGGCAAGGATGCAGATTTACTTTCGCTAAACACATCAGAAAAATCAAACAAAAAGTCAGGAACATCCTGAGCCTGGGGGGAGGCAGAAAAAACAGGAGTGTTGGTATTAACACATTGGCAGCCCCAACTGGTTACAGACACAGATTTCCAATCCAAAACAGGATTATGAGACTGTAACCAAGGGAAACCCAGCACGATAATGTCATGCAGATTATATAGAACCAAAAATTTGCAGCACTCCTGGTGATCAGGTTCAACCCTCATTATCACCTGAGTAGAAAACTGGGGTTTATTCTCAGCCAAAGGGGTAGAATCGATCCCCAGTAGGGGAATAGACTTCTGTAGGGGTATCAAGGGAAACCCACAACGTTTAGCAAAATCATAATCCATCAGGTTAATAGCTGCTCCAGAATCAACGAAAGCCTGAGCAGAAAATGAGGACAGAGAGCATATCAGAGTGACAGTTAATAAAAACTTAGTCTGAACACTACCAAGACAACTGAGCGTGCAAAACGTCTTCCCCGCTTAGGGCAGACTGAAATAGCATGAGAGGCATCACCACAGTAGAAACATAACCCATTGCGCTTTCGAAACTCATGACGCTGTGCCCAGACACCACTCTATCACACTGCATGGGTTCAGAAGCTGGTTCACAAGGCAACACCATTCCACGCATACTTCTCCGCTCACGCAAACGTCTGTCAATTTGAATCGCTAATGACATAGAATCATTGAGACCAGAGGGGACAGGGAATCCCACCATAACATCCTTTACATTATCTGACAGACCCTTCCGGAAAAGGGCCGCCAAAGCGTCGTCATTCCATTTGGTCAGGACTGCCCACCTACGGAATCTCTGACAGTATAACTCAGCGTCATCAAGCCCCTGATTTAATGCCAACAAGGTTTTTTCAGCTTGATCAGTGACATTAGGCTCATCGTACAATAACCCCAAAGCCTGAAAAAACGCATCAACATCACTCAAAACAGGATCCCCAGGTATCAGGGAAAAAGCCCAATCCTGAGGATCGCCGCGCAGGAGAGAGATGATAATTTGAACCTGCTGCGCTGCGTTTCCTGAGGACTTAGATTTTAAGGCAAAAAACAATTTACAATTATTTTTGAAATTCTGAAACTTAGCTCGATCCCCCAAAAACAAATCTGGCATGGAATCCTAGGTTCCACAACAGGCAACCTAGCAAGATATGCAGCAATACTCTGAACCTCAGTGGCAAGCTGATCCACACGGCCAGACAACCGTGCAAACTCCATTGGGAGAAAAGATCCTCCCCAGCACCCAGAGATACAGAGGGAAAAAAAAAAAAAAAAATGCAACAAACAGAAAAATATCTCTGACAACTCTGACGACCTTTTTTTTTTCACAATATTTTTCCCTTCTGTGAGTACCATACAATTTTCAATTTTTTAGGCCGGTGATACTGTTATGTTTCGGTAGCTGAGGAGAGCAGGCAAAAAGGCAATACACCAGAGCAGTTGGAATCTATGAGATTGCAGTACCCTGACTAACCACCACAACTAGAGGCAGCCGTGGAGCGTTCCTACGTTGGTCCTAGACGCCTCGTCACAGCCTGAGAAACTAACTACACCTAAAGACAGAAACAGGAAAGCTATCTGCCCCGGAGCAGAACCCCAAAGATAATAGAAAGCCCCCAAACATGTAATGGCGGTTAGACAAGAGGAAATACTGACACAGAAAGAAAATAGTATGAGCAAACGCTGGGGCCCAAACTATCTAAATAGAAAAGGATAGGAAGGGTACTTACTGCAATCCCAGAAAACCCTGAAAAGCACCAACTCTACTAATTTCAAAATCACCTGAGATCACACGACCTCTACCACCTAAATTAGTTCTCTGGTGTAACAAAATCAAAACAGCAGCCACTGAAAAAACTGGAAAAAGCAAAAGAACAAAACTCAGCGGCTGAACTAAACTGAGAGGGCAGAAGCCCCCGGAGGGGACCCTGAAGGCCCCCAAAGAAGTGCAGGACAAAATGCAAAAATATAGCAAAAACACAAAAGAAGACAAAGTCTTATCTGTTAGCAGGAGATGCAGACACGACACAGCAGGCTACAAGGGAAACTGGAATGAAGGATTCAGACCAGAACAATTGATCACCGGCAACCCTGATGGGAAAATGACTCCCTTATATAAGACCAGTCAGTAACACCTGATTCCCAGTCCTCACAATCTTCACTAGCACCGCTTGTAACCACCAGAGGGAGCCTCCGCTCAGAACCCATCTCAAACCCATTCACAACAGAAAAGTCTGAAGAAGAAGGAGAAAGGGACTGAGAGAAGAAAAAGGAGAGGGTGTCCCCCCTGTGGCTCTTGAGAGGGGACCATTGAAACAAAAATGCCTTCTCCCTGTGGAGAGAGGCGGGGAGCGTTTTTCCCTGTACAAGGCTTCTTATTCAATGAGAGTAGCCTACACCTGTACCGTGTCTCCACATGATGGACATGTGATGTGTGTGACTCTGAATTCTGCTCTTGTGACATGTCAGTGATCATTTTCTCACAGACGATTTAACACCTTTTCAATTTATTCACATAAAAAATCACTTCCTGGTCCGTTCAAATTAACTTGCTGTACCTTCTACACGATGCACCACTGCTCTTTTATAGCAGACGGTAATCTATAAACAAACTTTCTTGTTGCCTTTCAAACAAAAAACAAGAAAAAACATTTCATTATGCAGCGTAAAGTCTGCCTGTCCATTTGCTTCTCACGTACTCTGACCTTCTATTCACATGCCTAGCCCTTTGATTCTCACGTACTGTGTCTATTCCAAAAACCTATTCGACAAAGGTGATTAAAAATCTGAAAACTGCTGCATTCTGGTTCTGTGTGTCTTCGCTGAATGCCTGATGGGAGGGGTGAGTGAAGCCGCTGCGCAGTTTGTGTGTGTGTTCTCCCTCAGCCTGCAGTTTCCTTATCTGTGGAGTGACCTTGGTCTAAAGCAAGCTAGTAGATCTTGCTGGTTGGAGAGTAAAACTCTAAAATAAGTTGATTAGAAAAATCTCTCCAAAATCATTTAAAAATGTACTTAAAAGAAAAACTTTAAAAACAAAAGTTAGATTTAGTAAAAAAAACTCTAGGAAAAGAAAAAAAAATGACCAAAAAGGGGAGGGAAAAAAAAACTGTATTAATCATAAAACTCTGAAAAACAACCCTTGTTACTAAAACAGCTAATTAAAAACAAAAAAGAGGTGGAAAAACTGATTGTAAAATGATAAAAACAAAAAGAAAAATACTTTAAAACTTTTGTTTGGTAGCGTAGGCTTTTTCCTACTGCCCTCTGGAATGTCATCTCGCTGCTGCCAGCACTTCCCCCCTCCCTTATATCTCTGCTTGCTGTCTCTACAGGCACTGAAATCAAGTATCAAAAAAAAGATTATCCATATAGAATAGCAAAAAATGAATACAGTTCAGTCTGAATGCCTGAGAATTTTCACGCTACAGCCTGTAGCCAAAAAACTAGCTTAAAAAGATCAAAACCAGGAAACAGATGTGACAACGTGATTAGCAGAGGAGGGGGGTCAAAGGGGTTTCTCGCTGCTGCAGCCAGCAGTGAATGAGATAGTGACAGAGCGCACGCTGCTCTGAATGAGATTTAAAGCGACAGTACCTGATACAGACTGTGACACGTACAATGAGACAGACACCCGGGAGAATACGAATCCCTCTTTTGATGATCTGTGACACATACAAGCTGCTCTGGTAACTGATAACTCACCAATTGCACTGAGCACGGCAATGCTCCAGGTCTACCACT
Source organism: Oophaga sylvatica (assembly GCA_033576555.1). NCBI lineage: Eukaryota > Metazoa > Chordata > Amphibia > Anura > Dendrobatidae > Oophaga > Oophaga sylvatica. Next base: position 211,213,881 of record JARQOD010000002.1, read on the forward strand.
TCTGAAAACCGTACGCCCTGGCCGGTGCGCCGGTCACAGTAATCTGTAATAGCCTGTACAAAATTCCCACCCTTCACACCTGGAATACTGGGAGTGTCTCCCTCCGATGTGTGAAAGAATCTGTGAGAATTTATCCAAAACAAAGCCCCCACCCTTCACACCTGGAATACTGGGATTGTCTCCCTCCGATGTGTGAAGGAATCTGTGAGAACTTATCCAGCAATTTGGCTTTCCTGCTATACAGCTTCCAGAAATCAGCAAGCAAAACACAGTCACCGTTCCAACTTTTCTCCCGGTTCACATAAAACATAAAACACATACACAGCACAGCAGCAAACACCTTATATCCCAGGGTTTTGGATAAGGGTGTGGACTTTTTACACTACCTGGGAATGCGGTGGTGACCACACCTGACCGGCAAGAGGTGTAAGACCAGGACTGAGCACAAGGGACTTTCAGGTAAGATGACAAGATTTTCTTACCTTACTTATGGAGCTGCGCAGTCTCCGTCCCGTGAGCCAAGGCCATGGCCAACACCTCTGTCTCTCCGGTCAGCAGGTCCCCATGCGTTTCGTCCACTGCCCGCGTGCAGGCGCCAACTGTTATAGAAATTTAATTAGGATAAATCTATCCTGAAGTGTTTGTTGGTGCTGTTCCCAATTTTCTATTAAATGTCTTTTTGAGCGCTCAGAACGAAATGAGGACTGTCCACAACGGAAGTGTCAGTATAACAGTTCGTCAAGACTACTCATTTATTATTCATTCAAGGTTTTATACGTTTACAAAAAGGGGCTGGTTAGTCAATTAACATACAATTAAAAGCTGCTAGATTATTGGCTGTTCTAGTGTAAGTATGATAATTATGATAATTGTGATAAAAGGGCTGAAGTTGCAGATTTATTGTTTTTTGTTCTTTTGCCCTAGCTTTCTTGCATGGCTAGTAAAGTAAACAATAGATATCTACTAAGACTCTCTGTACTTGTTCCTTATGAAGGCCAGGGTCGTCTTTAACGACTGATTATAGCTGGCATCAGCTTTTTGCATAGATATGTGTGGGCACAGGATTTTTAGCAAGTGAGATCTATCTAACTGTGAATGCATATATATGAATATACTTTGAATATATGGAATACATATATATTTCCATGACAGTATGATAGAGTGCAGCCTTTTTTCATGTGTAGAAATAAATGTAGCTGCACGCTCCGGTCCGAGTGTCGGCGGCAGTGCCGGGTGTTGATGCAAGAGACTCGTGCAAGTTTCTCGCATCACACACGCAAGTGTGACATCGGCCTTACCCTTATGAAAATGCTAAATTTGGAGCTAAAAAAGATTTATCTGGGAAAAATGTTATTTATTTATTTATTTTCATGACTTAACATTATAAACTTCTGTGAACCACCTAGGGGTTCAAGGTGCTCAATACACATCTAGATAAGTTCCCTAAGGGGTCTAGTTTCCAATGGTGTCACTTGGGGTTTCCACTGTTTAGGGACATCAGGGGCTCACCAAACTCGACATGACAACCGCTAATTATTCCAGTATATTTTACATTCAAAAAGTCAAATGGCGCTCTTTCCTTTCTGAGCCCTGCCGTGTGCCCAAACAGTAGATTTCCCCCCTTATGGGGTATCGCCATGCTCAGGAGAAATTGCAACAAAATGTATGGTCCATTTTGTCCTGTTGCCCTTGCGAAAGTAAAAAAAAAAAAAGAGGTCTAAAGGAAAATATTTGTGAAAGAAAAGTAAAAGTTTATTTTTTTCTTCCACATTCCAAAAATTCCTGTGAAGCACCTGAAGTGTTAATAAACTTCTTGAATGTGGTTTTGAGTACCTTGAGGGGTTCAGTTTTTAGAATGGTGTCATTTTTGGGTGTTTTCTGTCATATAGATCCCTCAAAGTCGCTTCAAATGTGAGGTGGTCCCTAAAAAAAAAGGTTTTGCAAATTTTGTTGTAAAAATGAAAAATCGCTGGTCAACGTTTAACCCTTATAACTTCCTAACAAAAAAATTATGTTTCCCAATTTGTGCTGCAGTAAAGTAGACATGTGAGAAATGTTATTTATTAACTATTTTGTGAGATATAACTCTCTGATTTACGTGCATAAAAATAAAAATTTGAAGATTGTGAAATTTTCAAAATTTTTGCCAAATTTCCGTTTTTTTAACAAATAAATGCAAGTCATATCAAATAAATTTTACCACTAACAAAAAGTACATTATGTCATGAGAAAACCTCAGAATTAGCTGGATGCGTTGAAGCGTTTCAGAGTTATGACATCATAAAGTGACAATGGTCAGAATTGTAAAAATTGGCATGGTCCGGAAGGATGCAAACAGGCTTCAGAGTGAAGGGGGTTAATACAGGTTGTGAAATGGCAAAAAAATTGACACAACATTTTTTAACACAAAAACCTAATTTAAACAATAGGTCATTTTCTGATGATACATTTTCTTTAAGGATAGGTTACCAGTTTTATAAAATTATTAATCCCTTTAAAAAAAAATTTAAACTATGCTACAGTTAAGAGTTAAAAGCTACCAACAGGTCTTTTTAACCCCTTTCCCACCTGAGACGAATCCATACGTCACTGTGACCCAGGTCTTATTGACCTGGGACGTATGCATTCTTCGCGGCAATTTGCGCGCACACAGGCTGCGCGCACACGGTCGCAGCTGGGTGTCAGCTGATTCTGACAGCTGACACCTGGCACTCAGTGCCAGGAGCAGTCCTGCACCGCTCCCAGAACTTTAACCCTCTAAATGCTGCGATCGAACTTGATCACAGCATTTTGGGAGCAGCCAGAGCGCACTCAGTGCCAGGAGCAGTCCTGCAGCGCTCCCACAACTTTATCCCCTAAATGCTGCGATTGAACTTGATCACAGCATTTTGGGAGCAGGCAGAGGAAAAACTGCTCCTCTGCCTTTGCATCGGAGACCTGTGATGTCATCATGGGGTCCCGATAATTGCTATGGTGAACTGATGTCGTCATGACGACATGCAGGTCACTAGAGCTTGTAAAGTTGCTAGATCATGCTCAGAGCATGATCAGAAACTTTGTCAGTGCAGCACTGACAGTTTGCATAGCATGGGGATGATACTGCATCCCCATGCTATGCAAGCGATCAGCCTGCAAAAAATTAAAATCCCATAGTGGGACAAAGTAAAAAAGCGAAAGAAAGTTAAAAAAAAGTTTTTAAAAGTAAACATATATATATTATATATATAAATAATAATAAGAAAAAGTTAATATATAGTACCCATAAATAAATATTTGTATGAAAAAAAAAGATATTAACAATAAAAGTACACATATTTGATATTGCCGTGTCTGGAACAAACCTACCTATGAAACTGCCCCACTAGTTAACCCCTTTACTGAATACCGTAAAAAAATAAAAATCAAGGCAAAAAACAATGCTTTATCATCATACCGCCGAACAAAATGTACAATAAAACGCGATCAAAAAGACAGACATCTTATCTCACAAAAAACAAGCCAAGATACATCTCCATCCTCGGAAAAAACAATATAACTGTGGTATCATTGTAATCGTACTGACCTGAAGAATAAAGCCGCATAATCAGTTTTACCACATGTGGAATGGCATAAACCCTCTCACCCCATACAATTCATGAATTGCGGGTTTTTGTTTATTCTGCCTCCCAAAAATAGGAATAGAAAGCGATAAAAAAAGTCATGAAAAGAGCAATAAAAACGTCAACTCGTCCCACAAAAAACAAGCCCTCACAAGACTCTGTGGGACGAAACATGGAAAAATTATAGCTCTCAGAATATGGTGATACAAAAACTTTTTGCAATAAAAAGCATCTAGTGCGTGACAGCAGCCAAACATTAAAATAACTATATAAATCTGGTATCGCTGTAATCACACCAACCCAAAGTATAAAGTCGTCTAATCACTTATACTGCACGAGGAACAGCGTTAAAAATAAATAAAACCAATTCTTCACCTGCTGTTTTGTTCATTCTGCCTCCCAAAGATCGCAGTAACGCTTGGCGCACATTTATCCTGCTCTCTGCGCTGAGCTCTTACATCGGGGTTTCCATGTAAATCTCTGAAATTTGTGATTTAGATGGAACCACGGCGGAAGATTCCCTATAATGAGGCAGATGGAGTCACTGTGGACGCCATAGGACCTGTGATCGGCGTTGTCCGTCTTTTTAGGATTGCATAAAAGTGTCGTCAGCCATAGTTTTGTGCTCTTCTGAAAAGAAGGACAATGCTGAATAGAGGCCAGACCATGTCCAGAGTAACTCTGCTGCATCATTATAGTGAATGGATCCCTAGTGGGTTTCATTTGAATCACACCACTCGGAGATTTAGATGGAAACCCCAGAGTAAGTTGTCAGTGTAGAGTGGCAAATAAATGTGATCCCAAACATTAAGTAAAATGTTCCCAATATTAGCTTTAACTCAGTCCACCAAAAAAGCAGCCACTCAGCTCTGCCATCTGTTAATGGAAATATAGGAGGCTTCCACATTACTGGCAGCACAAAGGCTCTGGAAAAGCGAAATGACTCTTCGATCGTCAAAAGAAATTCAGAAAATTCTGCGCTCCCAAATCCAAACGCCCCCTCTCTTCTGAGCTCCACAGTGTACCTAAACCACATATAGCGTCCACAGGTTTGGCATTTCTGAAGCGATGAGAGCTCACCTAACTTACAGGTGGATGTCTCCTGAAGCATGAGCTGGGCATAACGTACTGGTGACTGCAACATAATGGTCACTACAGCACTCTGGTCACTACGACGGCAGTTTGCAATTTTCATTAGGCAACATTCATTGCTGTTTGTTTCTGGAAAACACCCATGGAGTCAAAATCATCACTACACCTGAAAATAAATTGCAAAAGAGGTATAATTTCCAAAATGCGGTCACTTGAGGGAGGATTCTACTCTTCTAGAAATTAGGGGCTCTGTATATGGAGTTCGCAAACTATGATAGGAAAATCTGCGCTCCAGGAGGCAAATAGCGCACCATCCCTTCCGAGTCTCTCCGTATTGCTAAGCAGTATTGTACAGCCACATATTATGTATTGCCACGTTCAGTAGAAACTGTGGAACAAATTATAGTGCCATTTTTACCAACTTCTTGTGAGAAAATGTAAAATATGGGGCTAAAACTAAATTTTGGTGGTAAAAATTTAGCTATTTTTTCTTCACCGCTCAATGGTATAAGATTCTGTGAGGCACATGTGGTGTCAATATGATCACTGTACTCCTAGATGAATTCATTGGGGAGTGTAGTAAAATGAGTTCACAAAAGGGAGGTTTTTGTTATTCTGGCACCTTTTGGCTAGCTCTGCCAATGTGATATGGTGTAACAAGGTGGCACGGGGGTGTAGTCATGACCGAGTCCATGTAAAGCAACAGTCCATAAGCACCCCGGCCCCTTGCACATAAAACAAACAGGAACAGTCCAGACCTATAACACAGTCAGCTACCTTTTCTTCTCACTTCACTGCTGTCACTGATGATGTGGATCCAGGGAAACACACAGTCACGGTTCTAATCCAACAGGGAAACGTTTTAATATAGAAGTAAAGAAGATATCAATTCCTGAGCTGTCCCTATTCAAGGATGCTGCTACATCGGCAGCAGCAGCAAAAGCATCAGCTCCCAATCAGCTCCTGGGAGGTAACAGTCTCTTGGAGGGCACTCCCACAGTCCTTGTACCAGTTCCCGCTGCCAGACTGTCCTGGCAACCTGAAGTCCCCAGCTGGGGGGTCCTTTCCGTCCCAGGCGGGGACACACGTCCTGCCTCAGGCAGTCTGCCTGGGCTCTGCTCCAGAAGCAGGAGCTTCCTGCTTCTTTGAGGCTGCTGGGCTGGCCCCCTTTTTTAACCTCATATCCGTAATCTAGCATACAGTATATACAATACAAAGACAGGAAATAAAGGAACATTACACATTAAACATTACATATGAGACATGACACATTAACACAATTAAACATAAGGGAATCATTGGGGGTCGCATGGACTCCGTGTATAGGAGAGGGGAGGCAAATGAGGGTCCCTGTCACCTCCTTACAATGGCACCCTCAAACCATTCCAGCAAAATCTCCAATATGGCGCATCTTCCCTTCTGAGCTTTGCACTGTGCCTCAAAAGTAGTATTCCCCCACATATGGGATATTGGTGTACTCAGGACAAATTGCACAACAAATTATATGGTGCAATTTCTCCTGTTACCCTTGTGAAAATAAAAAACTGGGGCTAAAATAACATTTTTGTGAGGAAAATGTGATTTTTTATTTTTTTATTTTTACTGCTTAACATTATAAACTTCTGTGAAGCACCTGAGGGTTCAGTGTGCTCACCACACATCTAGATCAGTTCCCTAAGAGGCCTAGATTCCAAAATTAAATGTTCATTTTTTTCCATATTCCAAAAATTCCTGTGAAGCACCTAAAGGGTTAGTAAACTTCTTGAATGTGGTCTTGAGCACTTTGAGAGGTGCAGTTTTTAGAAAGATGTAAATTTTGGGTATTTTCTATTATAGAGACCCCTCAAAATAACTTCAAATGTGAGATGGTCCCTAAAAAATGTTTTTGTAAGTTTTATTGGAAAAGGAGAAATTGCTGGTTAACCTTTAACAATTATAGCTTCCTAACAAAAAAAAATTATTTAAAAAATTGTGCTGATGTAAAGTAAACATGTGGGAAATGTTATTTATTAACTATTTTGTGTCACACATCTCTCTGATTTAAGGGCATAAGAATTCGAAGTTTGCAATTGCTACATTTTCCAAATTTTCCAAATTTCCATTTGTTTCACAAATAAACGCAAGTTATATTGAAGAAATGTTACCACTATTTTGAAGTACAATATGTTGTGAAAAAAACAATCGCAGAATCAGTGCGATCCGTTGAAGTGTTCCAGAGTTATTACCTTATAAAGTGACACTTGTCAGAATTGTAAAATTGGCCTAGTAATTAACATGCAAAACACCTTGGGGGTAAGCGGGTTAATATTGTTTTTGCAGCATGTATGTCTCGAAACAAAAAAAAAATTGAATTACCGTATATACGTATATACTCGAGTATAAGCCGAGATTTTCAGCCCATTTTTTAGGGCTGAAAGTCCCCCTCTGGGCTTATACGCGAGTCATATACAGGGGGAGGCGGAGCGCAGCTGTTCTATATACTCACCCCTCCGCCGGCGCGGTCTCTGCAGCCCCTGCTCTTCTCCCACGGTCTCCGGCGCCAGTGTTCAGCGGTCAGGTGGTACCGCACATTAAAGTCATGAATATGCACATATTCATGACTTTAATGAGCGTTTCCACGTGACCGCTGAACACTGGCGCCGGAGACCGCGGGAGAAGAGCAGGGCACAGACGCGCCGGCGGAAAGGTGAGTATAAGCGATATTTACCTGTCCCGTTCCACCACTGCTTGTCGCTGTGTCCTCGGGTCCTCTTTCTGCGATGTTCAGGCAGAGGGTGCGATGACGTGGTTACTGCGCGCCACGCCCTCTGCCTGATTATTCACTGCTGGAGGACCCGGAAGACAGCGTAGCTCAGCGGTGGACGGGGTGACAGGTAAATATCGCAGGTGCCGGGGCCCTGAGCGAGCTGTGACACCGGCACCTGTCCCCCATAGCGCGCCGGTGTCCCCGCCTGCTCAGGACACCGGCACCTGGCCCCCAGCGACGAGAGGTGAGTATGTCTTTTTTTTTTTGCAGCTGCGGCAGCATAAGGGGCCTATTCAATGCAGCATCTATGGGGGCATAATACATGGGGCATCTATGGGGGCATAATCTATGAAGAGTCTATGGGGGTATAATACATGGGGCATCTATGGGGGCATAATCTATAGAGCATCTATGGGGGCATAATACATGGAGCATCTATGGGAGCATAATCTAAGGAGCATCTATGGGGGCATAACCTAAGGAGCATCTATGGGGGCATAATCTAGGGAGCATCTATGGGGGCATAATACATGGGGCATCTATGGGGGAATAATCTGTGGAGCATCTATGGGGGCATAATCTATGGAACATCTATGGGGGCATTATCACCTGGTCCCCAGCGACGAGAGGTGAGTATGTCTTTTTTTGCAGCAGCTGCGGCAGCATAAGGGGCCTATTCAATGCAGCATCTATGGGGGCATAATACATGGGGCATCTATGGGGGCATAATCTATGGAGAATCTATGGGGGCATAATACATGGGGCATCTATGGGGGCATAATCTATAGAGCATCTATGGGGGCATAATACATGGAGCATCTATGGGGGCATAATCTAAGGAACATCTATGGGGGCATAATCTAAGGAGCATCTATGGGGGCATAATCTAGGGAGCATCTATGGGGGCATAATACATGGGGCATCTATGGGGGAATAATCTGTGGAGCATCTATGGGGGCATAATCTATGGAACATCTATGGGGGCATAATCTATGGAGCATCTATGGGGCATAATACATGGGGCATCTATGGGGGCATAATCTATGGAGTATCTATGGGGGCATAATACATGGAGCATCTATGGGGCATAATCTAAGGAGCATCTATGGGGCATAATCTAAGGAGCATCTATGGGGGCATAATCTATGGAGCATCTATGGGGGCATAATACATGGGGCATCTATGGGGGCCTATTCAATGCAGCATCTATGGGGGCATAATACATGGGGCATCTATGGGGGCATAATCTATGGATCATCTATGGGGGCATAACCTAAGGAGCATCTATGGGGGCATAATCTAGGGAGCATCTATGGGGGCATAATACATGGGGCATCTATGGGGGAATAATCTATGGAGTATCTATGGGGCAGAATACATGGAACATCTATGGGGCATAATCTAAGGAGCATCTATGGGGCATAATCTAAGGAGCATCTATGGGGGCATAATCTATGGAACATCTATGGGGGCATAATCTATGGAGCATCTATGGGGGCATAATACATGGGGCATCTATGGGGGCATAATCTATGGAGTATCTATGGGGGCATAATACATGGAGCATCATGGGGCATAATCTAAGGAGCATCTATGGGGCATAATCTAAGGAGCATCTATGGGGGCATAATCTATGGAGCATCTATGGGGGCATAATACATGGGGCATCTATGGGGGCATATTCAATGCAGCATCTATGGGGGCATAATACATGGGGCATCTATGGGGGTATAATCTATGGAGCATCTATGGGGGCATAATACATGGGGCATCTATGGGGGCATAATCTAAGGAGCATCTATGGGGGAACAATCTATGGAGCATCTATGGGGGCACAATTTATGGAGCATCTATGGGGGCACAATCTATGGAGCATCTATGGGGCACAATACATGGGCAGCATATGGGGCACAATCTATGGAGCATCTTGTGGGGCATAATACATGGGGCAGCATATGGGGAACAATACATGGAGCATCTTGTGGGGCATAATACATGGGGCAGCATATGGGGCATAATCTCATTTTCCACCCTAGGCTTATACTCGAGTCGATACGTTTTCCCAGTTGTTTGTGGCAAAATTAGGGGGGTCGGCTTAGACTCGGGTCGGCTTATATTCGAGTATATACGGTAATTATATTAAATTACAAAAATAAACTATGAATTCTGTCATTCAGAATAAAATTTGCATTGATAGACAGGGAAGAGAAGAGGAAAGGGAAAGCATTTACATGCTTCCCTTCCTTTCATGCGGCAATTACCTGATGGGGCGTATTTTTTTAAGGCTACATATGGTTACGATTCATGTACTTGCCAGGGCGCCATGCACACCAATGACATAGCACAAGGGAACGATTGGGGACACTCCCGCAACAGACTTAGTCTACACAGGACTTTTATTTATGCAGCATCACATGGATTTCAGTGCATCATAAACATCGGTGACCAGTATCAGTAAGTTCAGTTTCTAACCCTTGGCTGCAGCACTACTGTTCACGTTTCTATTGGGCTTTATTCGTGCAATGCTCAGTGTAAGTATACTGTACATAGCCCTTCTCCATATTTTCTAACATTGGGTATCGAATTATACATTCATTTGTATATCTGTCTATTTTTGTATATACATTTGTTATCTGGTTTAACATAATAATGGCCCCATATAGTGCTCCATATATAATGAACCCATGTATTGCTCCATACATAATGGGCCTTATGCATTGCTCCATACAAAATATGCCCCATATATTTCTCCATATAGAATGGGCTCCATATAATTCTCCAGTATATGATGGGCCCCATAAAATGCTCTAGTATATGCTGGACCCTACACTGTGTGCAGAATTATTAGGCAAGTTGTATTTGAGAGGATTATTTTTATTATTGAACAACAACTATGTTCTCAATCGACCCAAAAGACTCATAAATATCAAAGCTTAATATGTTTGGAAGTTGGAGTGTTTTTTTTTTTAGATGTGGCTATCTTAGGAGGATATCTGTTTGTGCAGGTAACTATTACTGTGCAGAATTATTAGGCAACTTAATAAAAACCAAATGTATACCCGTCTAACTTGTTTATTTTCACCAGGTAAACCAATATAACAAAACAAAATTTCGAAATAAACATTTCTGACATTCAAAAACAAAAAAACTAAAAAAATCAGTGACCAATATAGCCACCTGTCTTTACGATGACACTCAAAAGCCTTCCATCCATAGATTCTGTCATTTGCTTGATCTGTTTACGATCAACATTGCGTGCAGCAGCCACCACAGCCTCCCAGACACTGTTCCGAGAGGTGTACTGTTTTCCCTCCCTGTAAATCTCACATTTTACGAGGGACCACAGGTTCTCTATGGGGTTCAGATCAGGTGAACAAGGATGGCCATGTCATTATTTTTTCTTCTTTTAGACCTTTACTGGCCAGCCACGCTGTGGAGTATTTGGATGCATGTGATGGAGCATTGTCCTGCATAAAAATCATGTTTTTCTTGAACTATACCGACTTCTTCCTGTACCACTGCTTGAAGAAGGTGTCTTCCAGAAACTGACAGTAGGTCTGGGAGTTGAGCTTCACTCCATCCTCAACCCGAAAAAGTCCCACAAGTTCATCTTTGATGATACCAGCCCATACCAGTACCCACCTCCACCTTGCTGGCGTCTGAGTCGGAGTGGAGCTCTCTGCCCTTTATTGATCCAGCCTCGGGTCCATCCATCTGGCCCATCAAGAGTCACTCTCATTTCATCAGTCCATAAAACCTTAGAAAAATCAGTCTTATGATATTTCTTGGCCCAGTCTTGACGTTTTATCTTATATTTCTTGTTCAAAGGTGGTTGCTTTTTAGCCTTCCTTACCTTGGCCATGTCCCTGAGTATGGCACACATTTTGCTTTTTGATACTCCAGTAACACTGCAGCTCTGAAATATGGCAAAACTGGTGGCAAATGGCATCTTGGCAGCTTCACGCTTGATTTTCCTCAATTCATGGGCAGTTATTTTGCGCCTTTTTTTTATCAACACGCTTCTTCCAACCCTGTTGGCTATTTGCCATGAAATGCTTGATTGTTCGGTGATCACGCTTCAAAAGTTTGGCAGTTTCAAGACTGCTGCATCCCTCTGCAAGACATCTCACAATATTTGACTTTAAAGAGTCCGTCAAATCTCTCTTCTGACCCATTTTGAAAAGGAAAGGAAGTTGCCTAATAATTAAGCACACCTTATATAGGGTGTTGATGTCATTAGACCACACCCTCCTCATTACAGAGATGCAAATCACCTGATTTACATAATTGGCAGTTGGCTTTCAAGCCTATACAGCTTGGAGTAGGACAACATGTATAAAAAGGATGATGTGATCAAAATACTCATTTGCCTAATAATTCTGCACACGGTGTATATAATGCTCCACTATATGATGGACCCCATATAATGCTCCAGTATATGCTGGGTCCCATATAATGCTCCAATATGTGCTGGGCCCCATACCATTCTCCAGTATATGCTGGGCCCCATATAATGCTCTATTATATGCTGGGCCCCATATAATGCTCCAGTATATGCTGGGCCCCATATAATGCTCCACTATATGATGGGCCCAATGTAATGCTTCACTATATGATGGGCCCCATATAATGCACCATACTTAATGGGCCCTATATAATGCTCCATACATAATGGGCCCCATATAATGCTCCATACATGCTGGGTCCCATATATTGCTCAATACAGAATGGGCTTTATATATTGCTCCACACAAAATGTGCCCCATATATTTCTCCATACAGAATGGGCTCCATATAATGCTCCAGTATATGATGGACCCCATAAAATGCTCCAGTATATGCTGGGCTCCATATAATGCTCCAGTATATGATGGGTCCCATATAATGCTCCAGTATATGGTAGGCCCCATATAATGCTTCAGTATATAATGGGCCCCATATAATGCTCCAGTATATAATGGGCCCCATATAATGATCCAGTACATGCTGGGCTTATATAATGCTTCAGTATATGATGGGCCCATATAATACTCCAGTATGTGCTGGGCCCCATATAATGTTACAGTATATGCTGGGACCCATATAATGCTCCGAATATTTAAAAAAAAAATGAAATACTCACCTCTCCTCGCTGGCCACTGCTTTGCTCTGGACTTCTCAATATCGCCGTCTTCTGGCTCTCTGCACTGTGACTGTTCAGGCAGAGGGCGCACACTAGTCACGTCATCGCGTCACCTCTGACCTGAACGTCACAGAGTCAGGAGATGCGGAAGACACTGCAGTGGAGGAACGTGGAGAGGTAAGTATTGCAAGTACCAGGGCCTGAGCAGGCAGGGGGCCCACTCGCGGGCGCTGGCACCAGGCCCCCATAGCGCGCAGGTGTCCCCGACGGTGAGGAGCTGCCAACAGTAGGATTTTGATGATCTGCGTGTCCAAGTGCATTCAGACAACCATTAACTGCTTCCCTCCACAGCCAATTTTTGTTTTTGAGTTTTCATTTTTTTATTTTTTTAAATAGGCAGAACTTTTTTTTTTGCACAGACAAACAGTATGAGGGCTTGTTTATTTCAAGACAAGATGTAGTTTTGAATGACACCATTCATAATACTCTATAAAAGAAGGGAAAATGACAAGAAATTGTGATGAAATGGTGAAAAAAATGCAATTCTTCCATGAAGTTTGTAGTTTTACAGCATTCATCGTACATTACAAATAACCTGGAAGCATGATTCTCCTGGTCAGTGCCATTATGGACATACCAAACATATATAGTTTTTTTTTAACTATTTTAATAGCTTAAAAAATTCATAATTTGGAGGTTAAAAAATTGGTTTGTGTCGGCATTTTCCAATTACTGTAACTGTTTTATAGGCTAATCAATCTAGCTGTGTGAGGGCTTGTTTTTTGCATGATAAGCTAGTGTTTTTATTTATACAATTTTGTGGTACCTACTATGCTTTGATCACTTCTTATTGCATTTTAAGTGTTATTGGAGAGACGGGAAAAACTCAATTGTAATGTTTTAATCCTTTTTCTCTCGTTATGATGTTTACCAATCTGCTTAATTTTATTTTATATTTTGATACATCAGACTTTTTTGGGACACAGTGATGCCAAATGTGTATCTTTCTTTATTTTTTACATTTTTTTGTTGTTTTTTTTCTTACTTTTTTTACTTTGTTAATCCACATGAACTTTTGAACTTCCGATAGCCTCTACAATATACAGCAATCGCATAAACAGTGGGGAAAATATCTATTTGATACCCTGCAAATTTTGCAAGTTTTCCCACCTACAAAGAACGTAGAGGTCTGTAATTTTCATAGCAGAAAAAATACCAATAGATATTAATATCAAAAAAGTTAATGACATATGCATGCTAGGATAGGAATGGCAGACCATTCGGGATAAATCAGAAAACATTAAAAGAAGGAAGCACCGAGCATGAGGTCATAATTAGGTACAACACATTAATGAGAAAAATGTAAAAATACTTTATTTATGTAATTGACAACAACATGGCACGACAACAGCAGATGCACAGATTAAAATACATGAAATTGCACAAATAGTTAAGAAGATGTGACCGGGACCAACAAGGGGGCAATATATAAGGGTAGTAAAAAGATATGCATTACTGGACCTTCCTGGTAATGTACCTTCATACATGTTTGTATGATTAGACTTTCTGCCTCCTTTGATTCTTTATTTGACCTATCTGGCTTTCACTGTCATGGCTTAGTCTCTATGCTGTTCATTGCTATGTACTATCTAATCATCATTAGTATTTTTGTGCATTTGCCCTGTTTCTGTGCCATTCGTGATTTTATACGTACCTTTTTGGTTTAATTGCCTCTATGCTGAATATATATGGCATAGATGGGGTTAAGTGCACGCTTTCCTATACACCATTCAGCACTGATTTCATTGCTCTTGACAGCTCTTATCATTATTATTTTTCATCTTTTACTTTAGTTTTGTGCACACATTTATATTAGGCATTGGTCTTTATCTCTGAACGAAGGAATTATTCCTTTACCAACAATATACATCTCTTATTACTACCTTTATATATTGCCCTCTTGTTGGTCCTGGTCACATCTTTTTAACCATTGTACAATTTCATGTATTTTAATGTGTGGTGCACCTGATGTTGTTGTGCTATGTTTTTGCCAGTAACATAAATAAAGTATTTTTTCATTTTTCTCATTAACGTGTTTTACTTAATTATGACCTCATGTTCAGTGCTTTCCTTCGTTTAGTGTTTTCTTATTTATCCTGAATCGTCTGCCATTCCTATACTAGCATGCATATGCCATTAACTTTTTTTGATATTAATATCTATTGGTATTTTTTTGATATATATATATATTGCTCCATCCAGTGTCTTTGCTTACCTAATTTTTCTAGTAGGTACACTTCAACTGTGAGAGACAGAATCTAAAAATAAAAAAAAAGAAAATCACATTGTATGATTTTTAAATAATGAAATTGCATTTTATTGCATGAAATAAGTATTTGATCACCTACCAGCCAGCATGAATTCTGGCTCTCACAGACCTGGTAGTTTTTCTTTAAGAATCCCTCCTACTCTGCTCTCATTTCCTGCATTATTTGCACCTGTCTGAGCTTGTTACCTGTATAAAAAATACATGTCCACACACTGAATCAGTCATACTCCAAATTGTCCACCATGACCAGTGCCGGATTAAGGTAATGGAGGCCCTAGGCCGGTAAAATTTTGGGGGCCCCCCTCTCATCCATGCGCCACAGTCCCGCCCACTACACCTCAGCCCCACCCACAATGTGTCAGGACCCCACCCACTAAGCACCATAGCCCCGCCCACAGTAAGACCAACTGCTGTTTGTCAACAGTGCCTGAGAATCTTAGTTGTTACTTGCGCATTTAGCACCTGAATGAGACAATGAGGCCTTAACAATACTGTAATAAAGTATTCTTAATAAAATAAAAAGCATAGCACTGGTATGTGCATCACAAGTCACAACACATCTGTATAACAGGGCACAGCATCAGACAGGCAGCAGATTTATCATTCGGGTAATCGGCCATGCTTTAAATGCTAAATGATAAATGCTGCACCTGCTCGAAGGTCAACCCAGAAGACGATAGGAAAAGCAGTGCAACCTGGTAAACAGGAGCATATTAAACTGGTCCGACCCAACGAGCTTGAACACACGTTACAGATTTGGTGCGTTTTTGACATGCAGATTTGCTAGCAAAACCTGAAGCAATCCTGATGCCAGCAAAGTGAATGAGAATCCTGAAAGGGGCGACTTGTAAACTGATCCTCCATTTGGGGAAATAGACGTCAGAGAGGATTCACTCACTCAGCATACCCTCTGAAGCATGCTATATTTCAATGACATACAGGCAAAAGCCCATTAGGTCAGGGTCCCACGGCGAGATTACTTCTGGTAACACTGGTATAGTAATTTTGGTGCCAAAGATGTCTGAACAGTTTTATATTAAGTTTATGGTGCCAATTACGAATATCACTTTGGTTTTGCCAGATTGGCTTTAGTTTCTGATATATTTAATTAATTACAGTAGAATTCTGGCTTCAAAAAGTGGCTTTTATAGCATTGTAAGACTACAAACTGAAATACAAAATAATCATATGGGATATGTCATTAGCCAAGACAATGTTATAGAGTCAAAAGGTGGACCAAAAGCTATTGCATTTATCACTCACAAGTCTCATTGGGGAATGCATTATTTTCATGGATGAGTTCTCAAAAACAAGAACCAATTCAGTAAAAGTAATGGTATATCTGAATTCAGCACCCTCAAAAATAAACATTAAAAAAAACCTTGGTACCTGAAAACGATTCTTTGGGAACCCGGGTGCGGGGCACATAAGTCATACCATATTCATAATAGGTGAATGTATAAGGCACAACTATGGTAGAGCCTGACTGGACATGGTCATGGTGACCAGGCCTTCTTTGAAGCAGAAACTACTGTACCAATCTGCTAATGGCCAAAACTAATGACATCCTGAAGACATCCCGCAGTGCGGACTCACAACACAATGGCTAACTGACATTCTGAAGAGTGGGCAACTGGACAGAAGCCCTCATCCATTACATACATGCAGACGTATGGGCACACCTGTGGGAGCACAGTGCGGACCCTGCACACAGCGGCTGACTGACATCATAAAGAGTGGGCGACTGGACAGAAGCCCTCGTCCATTACATACATGCAGACGTATGGGCACACCTGTAATAGCACAGTGCGGACCCTGCACACAGCGGCTGACTGACATCCTGAAGAGTGGGTGACTGGACAGAAGACCGCGACCATTACATACATGCAGACGTATGGGCACACCTGTGGGAGCACAGTGCGGACTCTGTACGCTGCGGCTGACTGACACCCTGAAGAGTGGGTGACTGGACAGAAGACCGCGTCCATTACATACATGCAGACGTATGGGCACACCTGTAATAGCACAGTTCGGACCCTGCACACAGCGGCTGACTGACATCATGAAGAGTGGGCGACTGGACAGAAGCCCTCGTCCATTACATACATGCAGACGTATGGGCACACCTGTAATAGCACAGTGCGGACTCTGTACGCTGCGGCTGACTGACACACCTGGGTGAGCTCTCCACAATCTTGTAGATCAGGTTTCTCAACTTGACTTGGCACTTTTGCTTCAAGCATCTCTTCAGCATTCTCAGAAAGATTAAAAAAAAAAGAAGAGGAAGCATGCAGAATGGGCCTAAAATCTGGTCTACCTTTAAAACCTGAATTGTTACCTGTACACCCAAATCCTTCCCACGGGTGGCGGTACACAAAGTGCCTGTGTGATGTGGAAAACATTTTGGACAACAAAAGTTTGTATTCTTCTACAATCATAAGTGGGTCAGATTGTGAGGACCCCAAGTCTAGAGTCCAACCCCTGCACCCAAAACATTGAAACATGAGAGGAAAAGGGGCGTCCTATACTATTGATACACTATCCCCATTGATTGAGAATGGGTTTGGCAGGGGTTCGGGGTTAATGGCACCAGTCACTTCTGAGTCCCACACAGAATTGAGTGGCTTAGGATAAACCCTGTAACTAGGGTCACCTACTGCGACCTGGCTCTGTGAGGCGCCATACACGTCTTGGGTAGAATACATTGGGGTGATGTACCCATAAAATTACCACGTGGGTGTGTAATACGATAAACATCATCTTCAGATTACAGCCCAACAAAGGCAAACGCAGGTGATGAACCATACCGGCTCCGGGCCAGGATCTCAGATTACGCTGTGTGCAGGGATTCCTCACACCGTAATACCCCTCTAACTACAGTGTACCCCACTCACCTCCCCATATGACATGGCTCCATACAATACAGGCCAACATCATGGCTGTGACCAGCTGGTTGTCAGAGGAACCAATCCACTCACTTGTTACCTGAACCTACAGGACAGGAACTTCTCCCCACAAGGCCTCTCCTGGTGCAGAACTGCGTGGGAGCTGTCACCCCAATGTTCCAGGGTGGGCTAGAGCGGCTCCGGAAGTGAACAGGTTACCTCCCCAGACCCCAGCTCAAGGGCAGTAATGAGGTTTGCACCTTGCTGATGCCCCCATCCTCCACTGTAGTCAGAGGCTGTGATGCCACCCTATACCATGGAGCACACAGGAGAGGGCGCGCAGGGAGGAGCACAGCCGCACACAGCCTGCGGAGGTAACCAGGTGATACGTGGAAGCAGGAAAAGTTCCAAAACACTCAACACTGTGCCACATTCCCCACGCTACTTACCCACGCACACGCACAGCACATCCAGCAGCACATACACGTTTCTCCGGCCGGGCAGCATCCTCCCGTGGCCGCTCCGGTCGGAGCTCCGGGACCAGACTGATTGAGAGCACCACGCCCACCGTGACTCCATGACACGCCTACTGCGTGATGCGCCTACGGACACGCCCGCTCAGTTAACCCTGACGATGCCATGTGCCTTGTGTTTGTGCTGCTCCCACTACCCGCGACTAGTGCCGTGCGGAGAGTCCTGTGTGGCTGCAGGCACCAGTGTGCCCCACGAACGCCGGCAGACAGTGGGGGCCTATGGGCCCCAGAGGCTCAGGGGCCCATAGGCCATGGCCTAATTGGCCTTATTAGTAATCCGGCCGTGACCATGACCAAGACCAAAGAGCTGTCTAAGGACACCAGAGACAAAATTGTAGACTTGCACAAGGCTGGGATGGACTACAGGACAATAGGCTAGCAGCTTGGTGAGAAGGCACAACTGTTGGCATTATTATTAGAAAATGGAGGAAACACAAGATGACTGTCAATCTTCCTCAGTCTAGGGCTCCATGCAACATCTTGCCACGTGGGGTAGGAATGATTCTGAAAAAGTTCAGGAATCAGCCCAGAACTACACAGGAGGACCTGGTCAATGACCTTAAGAGAGCTTGGACCACAGTCTCAAACATTACCATTAGTAACACACTACGCTGTCATGGTTTAAAATCCTGCATGGCACGCAATGTCCCCCTACTCACGCCAGCACATGTCTAGGTCCGTTTGAAGTTCACTAATGACTATTTAGATGATCTAGAGGAGGCATGGAAGAAGGTTGTGTGGTCAGATGAGACCAAAATTTGGTATCAATTCCACTTGCCGTGTTTGGAGGAAGAAGGATGAGTACAACCCCAAGAACACCGTCCCAACCGTGAAGCATGCTGGGGGAAACATCATACTTTGGGGGTTCTTTTCTGCAAAGGGGACAGGATGGCTGCACTGTATTGAAGGGAGGCTAGATCGGGCCATATATCATGAGATTTTGGCCAACAACCATCTTCCCTCAGTAAGAGCATTGAAAATAGTTCGTAGCTGGGTCTTCCAACATGACAATGACCCGAAACACACAGCCAGGGCAACTAAGGAGCAGCTCCGTAAGAAGGATTTCAAGGTCCTGGAGTGGCCTAGCCAGTCACCAGACCTGAACCCATTAGAAAATCTTTGGAGGGAGCTGAAACTCAATATTGCCCAGCGACAGTCCTGAAACCTGAAAGATCTGGAGAATATCTATGTGGAGGAGTGGGTCAAAATCCCTGCTGCAATGTGTGCAAACTTGGTCAAAAAATACAAGAAACATTGACCTCTGTAATTGCAAACATAGATTTATGTACCGAATATTAGGTTCTGTTTTCTATTGTATCAAATAACGTACTTTTCGAACTATAAGACTCACGGACCATAAGGTTTTAGAGGAGGAAATAAGAAAAAAAATTTGAGTCAAAAAATGTGGTCAATTCTGTACTTAATATACCCTATCCTGGTATGCATGGCCCCTCATCCCTATCTGGTATGCATGGCCACCTCATCCATACCCTGGTATCATGGCCCCTCCTCCTTATCCTGTTGTGCATGAATCCCTCCTCCCTATCCTGGTATGTATGGCCCCTCCTCTCTATACTGGTATGCATGGCCCCCTCATCCCTATCCTGGAATGAATGGCCCCCTTATCCCTAGCCTGGTATGCATGGCCTCCTCATCCCTATCCTGGTATTCAGGGCCCCCATCTCCATCCTGGC
>JARQOD010000002.1:211233980-211255135 GCA_033576555.1 Oophaga sylvatica
CTTGGCTCGCACTACTGTTCACTTTCTTTTGGGTTTATTCGTGCAATTCTTTTGTAGTATACTGACATAGCCCTTCTCCATATTTTCTAACATTGGGTATCAAATTTATTAATTCATTTGTATATCTGTCTATTTTTGTATTATACATTTGTTATCTGGTTTAACATAATAATGGCCCCATATAGTGCTCCATATTATAATGAACACCATGTATTGCTCCATACATAATGGGCCTTATGCATTGCTCCATACAAAATATGCCCATATATTTCTCCATATAGAATGGGCTCCATATAATTCTCCTAGTATATGATGGGCCCCATAAAATGCTCTAGTATATGCTGGACCCTACACTGTGTGCAGAATTATTAGGCAAGTTGTATTTGAGAGGATTATTTTTATTATTGAACAACAAACTATGTTTCTCAATCGACCCAAAAGACTCATAAATATCAAAGCTTAATATGTTTGGAAGTTGGAGTGTTTTTTTTTTTTAGATGTGGCTATCTTAGGAGGATATCTGTTTGTGCAGGTAACTATTACTGTGCAGAATTATTAGGCAATTAATAAAAACCAATGTATACCGTCTAACTTGTTTATTTTCACCAGGTAAACCAATATAACAAAACAAAATTTCGAAATAAACATTTCTGACATTCAAAAACAAAAAACTAAAAATTCAGTGACCAATTATGCCATCCTGTCTTTACGATGACATCAAAAGCCTTCCATCCATAGATTCTGTCATTTGCTTGATCTGTTTACGATCAACATTGCGTGCAGCAGCCACCACAGCCTCCCAGACACTGTTCGAGAGGTTGTACTGTTTTCCTCCCTGTAAATCTCACATTTTACGAGGGACCACAGGTTCTCTATGGGGTTAGATCAGGTGAACAAGGATGGCATGTCTTATTTTTTCTTCTTTTAGACCTTTACTGGCCAGCCACGCTGTGGAGTATTTGGATGCATGTGATGGAGCATTGTCGCATAAAAATCATGTTTTCTTGAACTATACCGACTTCTTCCTGTACCACTGCTTGAAGAAGGTGTCTTCCAGAAACTGACAGTAGGTTGGGAGTTGAGCTTCACTCCATCCTCAACCCGAAAAAGTCCACAAGTTCATCTTTGATGATACCAGCCCATACCAGTACCCACCTCCACCTTGCTGGCGTCTGAGTCGGAGTGGAGCTCTCTGCCCTTTATTGATCCAGCTCGGGTCCATCCATCTGGCCCATCAAGAGTCACTCTCATTTCATCAGTCCATAAAACCTTAGAAAAATCAGTCTTATGATATTTCTTGGCCCAGTCTTGACGTTTTATCTTATATTTCTTGTTCAAAGGTGGTTGTTTTTCAGCCTTCCTTACCTTGGCCATGTCCCTGAGTATGGCACACATTTTGCTTTTTGATACTCCAGTAACACTGCAGCTCTGAAATATGGCAAAACTGGTGGCAAATGGCATCTTGGCAGCTTCACGCTTGATTTTCCTCAATTCATGGGCAGTTATTTTGCGCCTTTTTTTTATCAACACGCTTCTTCCAACCCTGTTGGCTATTTGCCATGAAATGCTTGATTGTTCGGTGATCACGCTTCAAAAGTTTGGCAGTTTCAAGACTGCTGCATCCCTCTGCAAGACATCTCACAATATTTGACTTTAAAGAGTCCGTCAAATCTCTCTTCTGACCCATTTTGAAAAGGAAAGGAAGTTGCCTAATAATTAAGCACACCTTATATAGGGTGTTGATGTCATTAGACCACACCCCTCCTCATTACAGAGATGCAAATCACCTGATTTACATAATTGGCAGTTGGCTTTCAAGCCTATACAGCTTGGAGTAGGACAACATGTATAAAAAGGATGATGTGATCAAAATACTCATTTGCCTAATAATTCTGCACACGGTGTATATAATGCTCCACTATATGATGGACCCCATATAATGCTCCAGTATATGCTGGGTCCCATATAATGCTCCAATATGTGCTGGGCCCCATACCATTCTCCAGTATATGCTGGGCCCCATATAATGCTCTATTATATGCTGGGCCCCATATAATGCTCCAGTATATGCTGGGCCCCATATAATGCTCCACTATATGATGGGCCCAATGTAATGCTTCACTATATGATGGGCCCCATATAATGCACCATACTTAATGGGCCCTATATAATGCTCCATACATAATGGGCCCCATATAATGCTCCATACATGCTGGGTCCCATATATTGCTCAATACAGAATGGGCTTTATATATTGCTCCACACAAAATGTGCCCCATATATTTCTCCATACAGAATGGGCTCCATATAATGCTCCAGTATATGATGGACCCCATAAAATGCTCCAGTATATGCTGGGCTCCATATAATGCTCCAGTATATGATGGGTCCCATATAATGCTCCAGTATATGGTAGGCCCCATATAATGCTTCAGTATATAATGGGCCCCATATAATGCTCCAGTATATAATGGGCCCCATATAATGATCCAGTACATGCTGGGCTTATATAATGCTTCAGTATATGATGGGCCCCATATAATACTCCAGTATGTGCTGGGCCCCATATAATGTTACAGTATATGCTGGGACCCATATAATGCTCCGAATATTTAAAAAAAAAATGAAATACTCACCTCTCCTCGCTGGCCACTGCTTTGCTCTGGACTTCTCAATATCGCCGTCTTCTGGCTCTCTGCACTGTGACTGTTCAGGCAGAGGGCGCACACTAGTCACGTCATCGCGTCACCTCTGACCTGAACGTCACAGAGTCAGGAGATGCGGAAGACACTGCAGTGGAGGAACGTGGAGAGGTAAGTATTGCAAGTACCAGGGCCTGAGCAGGCAGGGGGCCCACTCGCGGGCGCTGGCACCAGGCCCCCATAGCGCGCAGGTGTCCCCGACGGTGAGGAGCTGCCAACAGTAGGATTTTGATGATCTGCGTGTCCAAGTGCATTCAGACAACCATTAACTGCTTCCCTCCACAGCCAATTTTTGTTTTTGAGTTTTCATTTTTTTATTTTTTTAAATAGGCAGAACTTTTTTTTTTGCACAGACAAACAGTATGAGGGCTTGTTTATTTCAAGACAAGATGTAGTTTTGAATGACACCATTCATAATACTCTATAAAAGAAGGGAAAATGACAAGAAATTGTGATGAAATGGTGAAAAAAATGCAATTCTTCCATGAAGTTTGTAGTTTTACAGCATTCATCGTACATTACAAATAACCTGGAAGCATGATTCTCCTGGTCAGTGCCATTATGGACATACCAAACATATATAGTTTTTTTTTAACTATTTTAATAGCTTAAAAAATTCATAATTTGGAGGTTAAAAAATTGGTTTGTGTCGGCATTTTCCAATTACTGTAACTGTTTTATAGGCTAATCAATCTAGCTGTGTGAGGGCTTGTTTTTTGCATGATAAGCTAGTGTTTTTATTTATACAATTTTGTGGTACCTACTATGCTTTGATCACTTCTTATTGCATTTTAAGTGTTATTGGAGAGACGGGAAAAACTCAATTGTAATGTTTTAATCCTTTTTCT
The DNA here is from genome assembly GCA_033576555.1 of Oophaga sylvatica. Taxonomy (NCBI): domain Eukaryota; kingdom Metazoa; phylum Chordata; class Amphibia; order Anura; family Dendrobatidae; genus Oophaga; species Oophaga sylvatica. Next base: position 211,237,531 of record JARQOD010000002.1, read on the forward strand.
CTCGTTATGATGTTTACCAATCTGCTTAATTTTATTTTATATTTTGATACATCAGACTTTTTTGGGACACAGTGATGCCAAATGTGTATCTTTCTTTATTTTTTACATTTTTTTGTTGTTTTTTTTCTTACTTTTTTTACTTTGTTAATCCACATGAACTTTTGAACTTCCGATAGCCTCTACAATATACAGCAATCGCATAAACAGTGGGGAAAATATCTATTTGATACCCTGCAAATTTTGCAAGTTTTCCCACCTACAAAGAACGTAGAGGTCTGTAATTTTCATAGCAGAAAAAATACCAATAGATATTAATATCAAAAAAGTTAATGACATATGCATGCTAGGATAGGAATGGCAGACCATTCGGGATAAATCAGAAAACATTAAAAGAAGGAAGCACCGAGCATGAGGTCATAATTAGGTGCAACACATTAATGAGAAAAATGTAAAAATACTTTATTTATGTAATTGACAACAACATGGCACGACAACAGCAGATGCACAGATTAAAATACATGAAATTGCACAAATAGTTAAGAAGATGTGACCGGGACCAACAAGGGGGCAATATATAAGGGTAGTAAAAAGATATGCATTACTGGACCTTCCTGGTAATGTACCTTCATACATGTTTGTATGATTAGACTTTCTGCCTCCTTTGATTCTTTATTTGACCTATCTGGCTTTCACTGTCATGGCTTAGTCTCTATGCTGTTCATTGCTATGTACTATCTAATCATCATTAGTATTTTTGTGCATTTGCCCTGTTTCTGTGCCATTCGTGATTTTATACGTACCTTTTTGGTTTAATTGCCTCTATGCTGAATATATATGGCATAGATGGGGTTAAGTGCACGCTTTCCTATACACCATTCAGCACTGATTTCATTGCTCTTGACAGCTCTTATCATTATTATTTTTCATCTTTTACTTTAGTTTTGTGCACACATTTATATTAGGCATTGGTCTTTATCTCTGAACGAAGGAATTATTCCTTTACCAACAATATACATCTCTTATTACTACCTTTATATATTGCCCTCTTGTTGGTCCTGGTCACATCTTTTTAACCATTGTACAATTTCATGTATTTTAATGTGTGGTGCACCTGATGTTGTTGTGCTATGTTTTTGCCAGTAACATAAATAAAGTATTTTTTCATTTTTCTCATTAACGTGTTTTACTTAATTATGACCTCATGTTCAGTGCTTTCCTTCGTTTAGTGTTTTCTTATTTTCCTGAATCGTCTGCCATTCCTATACTAGCATGCATATGCCATTAACTTTTTTTGATATTAATATCTATTGGTATTTTTTTGATATATATATATATTGCTCCATCCAGTGTCTTTGCTTACCTAATTTTTCTAGTAGGTACACTTCAACTGTGAGAGACAGAATCTAAAAATAAAAAAACAGAAAATCACATTGTATGATTTTTAAATAATGAAATTGCATTTTATTGCATGAAATAAGTATTTGATCACCTACCAGCCAGCATGAATTCTGGCTCTCACAGACCTGGTAGTTTTTCTTTAAGAATCCCTCCTACTCTGCTCTCATTTCCTGCATTATTTGCACCTGTCTGAGCTTGTTACCTGTATAAAAAATACATGTCCACACACTGAATCAGTCATACTCCAAATTGTCCACCATGACCAGTGCCGGATTAAGGTAATGGAGGCCCCTAGGCCGGTAAAATTTTGGGGGCCCCCCTCTCATCCATGCGCCACAGTCCCGCCCACTACACCTCAGCCCCACCCACAATGTGTCAGGACCCCACCCACTAAGCACCATAGCCCCGCCCACAGTAAGACCAACTGCTGTTTGTCAACAGTGCCTGAGAATCTTAGTTGTTACTTGCGCATTTAGCACCTGAATGAGACAATGAGGCCTTAACAATACTGTTAAAGTATTCTTAATAAAATAAAAAGCATAGCACTGGTATGTGCATCACAAGTCACAACACATCTGTATAACAGGGCACAGCATCAGACAGGCAGCAGATTTATCATTCGGGTAATCGGCCATGCTTTAAATGCTAAATGATAAATGCTGCACCTGCTCGAAGGTCAACCCAGAAGACGATAGGAAAAGCAGTGCAACCTGGTAAACAGGAGCATATTAAACTGGTCCGACCCAACGAGCTTGAACACACGTTACAGATTTGGTGCGTTTTTGACATGCAGATTTGCTAGCAAAACCTGAAGCAATCCTGATGCCAGCAAAGTGAATGAGAATCCTGAAAGGGGCGACTTGTAAACTGATCCTCCATTTGGGGAAATAGACGTCAGAGAGGATTCACTCACTCAGCATACCCTCTGAAGCATGCTATATTTCAATGACATACAGGCAAAAGCCCATTAGGTCAGGGTCCCACGGCGAGATTACTTCTGGTAACACTGGTATAGTAATTTTGGTGCCAAAGATGTCTGAACAGTTTTATATTAAGTTTATGGTGCCAATTACGAATATCACTTTGGTTTTGCCAGATTGGCTTTAGTTTCTGATATATTTAATTAATTACAGTAGAATTCTGGCTTCAAAAAGTGGCTTTTATAGCATTGTAAGACTACAAACTGAAATACAAAATAATCATATGGGATATGTCATTAGCCAAGACAATGTTATAGAGTCAAAAGGTGGACCAAAAGCTATTGCATTTATCACTCACAAGTCTCATTGGGGAATGCATTATTTTCATGGATGAGTTCTCAAAAACAAGAACCAATTCAGTAAAAGTAATGGTATATCTGAATTCAGCACCCTCAAAAATAAACATTAAAAAAAACCTTGGTACCTGAAAACGATTCTTTGGGAACCCGGGTGCGGGGCACATAAGTCATACCATATTCATAATAGGTGAATGTATAAGGCACAACTATGGTAGAGCCTGACTGGACATGGTCATGGTGACCAGGCCTTCTTTGAAGCAGAAACTACTGTACCAATCTGCTAATGGCCAAAACTAATGACATCCTGAAGACATCCCGCAGTGCGGACTCACAACACAATGGCTAACTGACATTCTGAAGAGTGGGCAACTGGACAGAAGCCCTCATCCATTACATACATGCAGACGTATGGGCACACCTGTGGGAGCACAGTGCGGACCCTGCACACAGCGGCTGACTGACATCATAAAGAGTGGGCGACTGGACAGAAGCCCTCGTCCATTACATACATGCAGACGTATGGGCACACCTGTAATAGCACAGTGCGGACCCTGCACACAGCGGCTGACTGACATCCTGAAGAGTGGGTGACTGGACAGAAGACCGCGACCATTACATACATGCAGACGTATGGGCACACCTGTGGGAGCACAGTGCGGACTCTGTACGCTGCGGCTGACTGACACCCTGAAGAGTGGGTGACTGGACAGAAGACCGCGTCCATTACATACATGCAGACGTATGGGCACACCTGTAATAGCACAGTTCGGACCCTGCACACAGCGGCTGACTGACATCATGAAGAGTGGGCGACTGGACAGAAGCCCTCGTCCATTACATACATGCAGACGTATGGGCACACCTGTAATAGCACAGTGCGGACTCTGTACGCTGCGGCTGACTGACACACCTGGGTGAGCTCTCCACAATCTTGTAGATCAGGTTTCTCAACTTGACTTGGCACTTTTGCTTCAAGCATCTCTTCAGCATTCTCAGAAAGATTAAAAAAAAAAAGAAGAGGAAGCATGCAGAATGGGCCTAAAATCTGGTCTACCTTTAAAACCTGAATTGTTACCTGTACACCCAAATCCTTCCCACGGGTGGCGGTACACAAAGTGCCTGTGTGATGTGGAAAACATTTTGGACAACAAAAGTTTGTATTCTTCTACAATCATAAGTGGGTCAGATTGTGAGGACCCCAAGTCTAGAGTCCAACCCCTGCACCCAAAACATTGAAACATGAGAGGAAAAGGGGCGTCCTATACTATTGATACACTATCCCCATTGATTGAGAATGGGTTTGGCAGGGGTTCGGGGTTAATGGCACCAGTCACTTCTGAGTCCCACACAGAATTGAGTGGCTTAGGATAAACCCTGTAACTAGGGTCACCTACTGCGACCTGGCTCTGTGAGGCGCCATACACGTCTTGGGTAGAATACATTGGGGTGATGTACCCATAAAATTACCACGTGGGTGTGTAATACGATAAACATCATCTTCAGATTACAGCCCAACAAAGGCAAACGCAGGTGATGAACCGTACCGGCTCCGGGCCAGGATCTCAGATTACGCTGTGTGCAGGGATTCCTCACACCGTAATACCCCTCTAACTACAGTGTACCCCACTCACCTCCCCCATATGACATGGCTCCATACAATACAGGCCAACATCATGGCTGTGACCAGCATGGTTGTCAGAGGAACCAATCCACTCACTTGTTACCTGAACCTACAGGACAGGAACTTCTCCCCACAAGGCCTCTCCTGGTGCAGAACTGCGTGGGAGCTGTCACCCCAATGTTCCAGGGTGGGCTAGAGCGGCTCCGGAAGTGAACAGGTTACCTCCCCAGACCCCAGCTCAAGGGCAGTAATGAGGTTTGCACCTTGCTGATGCCCCCATCCTCCACTGTAGTCAGAGGCTGTGATGCCACCCTATACCATGGAGCACACAGGAGAGGGCGCGCAGGGAGGAGCACAGCCGCACACAGCCTGCGGAGGTAACCAGGTGATACGTGGAAGCAGGAAAAGTTCCAAAACACTCAACACTGTGCCACATTCCCCACGCTACTTACCCACGCACACGCACAGCACATCCAGCAGCACATACACGTTTCTCCGGCCGGGCAGCATCCTCCCGTGGCCGCTCCGGTCGGAGCTCCGGGACCAGACTGATTGAGAGCACCACGCCCACCGTGACTCCATGACACGCCTACTGCGTGATGCGCCTACGGACACGCCCGCTCAGTTAACCCTGACGATGCCATGTGCCTTGTGTTTGTGCTGCTCCCACTACCCGCGACTAGTGCCGTGCGGAGAGTCCTGTGTGGCTGCAGGCACCAGTGTGCCCCACGAACGCCGGCAGACAGTGGGGGCCTATGGGCCCCCAGAGGCTCAGGGGCCCATAGGCCATGGCCTAATTGGCCTTATTAGTAATCCGGCCGTGACCATGACCAAGACCAAAGAGCTGTCTAAGGACACCAGAGACAAAATTGTAGACTTGCACAAGGCTGGGATGGACTACAGGACAATAGGCTAGCAGCTTGGTGAGAAGGCACAACTGTTGGCATTATTATTAGAAAATGGAGGAAACACAAGATGACTGTCAATCTTCCTCAGTCTAGGGCTCCATGCAACATCTTGCCACGTGGGGTAGGAATGATTCTGAAAAAGTTCAGGAATCAGCCCAGAACTACACAGGAGGACCTGGTCAATGACCTTAAGAGAGCTTGGACCACAGTCTCAAACATTACCATTAGTAACACACTACGCTGTCATGGTTTAAAATCCTGCATGGCACGCAATGTCCCCCTACTCACGCCAGCACATGTCTAGGTCCGTTTGAAGTTCACTAATGACTATTTAGATGATCTAGAGGAGGCATGGAAGAAGGTTGTGTGGTCAGATGAGACCAAAATTTGGTATCAATTCCACTTGCCGTGTTTGGAGGAAGAAGGATGAGTACAACCCCAAGAACACCGTCCCAACCGTGAAGCATGCTGGGGGAAACATCATACTTTGGGGGTTCTTTTCTGCAAAGGGGACAGGATGGCTGCACTGTATTGAAGGGAGGCTAGATCGGGCCATATATCATGAGATTTTGGCCAACAACCATCTTCCCTCAGTAAGAGCATTGAAAATAGTTCGTAGCTGGGTCTTCCAACATGACAATGACCCGAAACACACAGCCAGGGCAACTAAGAGCAGCTCCGTAAGAAGGATTTCAAGGTCCTGGAGTGGCCTAGCCAGTCACCAGACCTGAACCCATTAGAAAATCTTTGGAGGGAGCTGAAACTCAATATTGCCCAGCGACAGTCCTGAAACCTGAAAGATCTGGAGAATATCTATGTGGAGGAGTGGGTCAAAATCCCTGCTGCAATGTGTGCAAACTTGGTCAAAAAATACAAGAAACATCTGACCTCTGTAATTGCAAACATAGATTTATGTACCGAATATTAGGTTCTGTTTTCTATTGTATCAAATAACGTACTTTTCGAACTATAAGACTCACCGGACCATAAGGTTTTAGAGGAGGAAATAAGAAAAAAAATTTGAGTCAAAAAATGTGGTCAATTCTGTACTTAATATACCCTATCCTGGTATGCATGGCCCCCTCATCCCTATCCTGGTATGCATGGCCACCTCATCCATACCCTGGTATCATGGCCCCCTCCTCCTTATCCTGTTGTGCATGAATCCCTCCTCCCTATCCTGGTATGTATGGCCCCCTCCTCTCTATACTGGTATGCATGGCCCCCTCATCCCTATCCTGGAATGAATGGCCCCCTTATCCCTAGCCTGGTATGCATGGCCTCCTCATCCCTATCCTGGTATTCAGGGCCCCCATCTCCATCCTGGCAGGTCCTGTTTTAGACAAAGTGGGCCCTGGGCAAAGTTTAAAGTGGCGCCCCAAATGGTCACATATTGCACCATCACCCAGAAACATTTTGGTTGTATTTACATGCGCTGAGTTCAGGTTGTTAAACGAGCGTGATTGACAATATTGAAGTCGTTCCATGCTTGTTTCCTGGCCTCTTTACACCAGCTGAAGATGAATGACAGGGACAGATAGTCCTTGATACAGTATAATGCAGGTCCCATATAGTACATATAGAAGAATGTACTTCCCATGGTCCTTGATAGAATATAATGCAGCCCTCTTCAGAGTATACTGCAGCCCCTCATAGAGTATAATACAGCCCCTCATAAAGTATAATGCAGCTACCAACACACAGTGTAATGCAGCCCCCCAAAGAGTAAAATGCAGTCCCCTCAGAGTATAATGCAGCCCCCCCACACAGTATAATGCAGCCCCACACACACAGTGTAATGCAGCCCCCACACACAGTATAATGCAGCCTCCCACTCACAGTATAATGCAGCCCCCACTCACAGTATAATGCAGCCCCCACACACACACAGTATAGTGCAGCACCACACACAGTATAGTGCAACTTCCCCCCACATGCAGTATAGTGCAGCTCCACACACAATATAATGAAGCCCCCACCTACACAGTATAGTGCAGTTCCCCCACACACAGTATAATGCAGCCCACCACAAACAGTACAATGCAGCCCACACACAGTATAGTGCAGCCACCACACACAGTATAGTGCAGCCCCACACACAGTATAATGCAGCCCCCACACACATTATAGTGCAGCGCCACACACAGTATAATGCAGCCCCCACAAACACACAGTATAATGCAGCACCCCACATACACAGTATTCTGCAGTCCCCCACACAGTTTAGTGCAGCCACCACACAGTATAATACAGCCCCCACATACACAGTATAGTGCAATCCCCTCACACACAGTATAATGCAGCCCCCACACACACAGTATAGTGCAGTTCTCCCACACAGTATAATGCAGCCAACACACACACACATAGTGCAGTCCCCCCACATACACTATAATGCAACACACACACAATATTTACCTCTCCTCCTCGATCCTCCGCTGCTCTGGATTCTGCAGAGCGTCTCAGGAAGAGGGGGATTGATGGGAGAGGGAGCGTCACATGATGCTCTCTCCTCCATCACTGCATTCAACTGTATTAGCATCTATGATGCCGGTAAGTTGAATGCCTGGGGTGCGGGGGTGGTGACGGTCTTAATAGCGGCAGCGTGGTGCACACCACTGACTGGGGGCCCCTGGAGGAGTGGGGCCCTAGGCAGCTGCCTTGTCTGCCTGCCCTGCATCCTGGTATGCATGGCCCCATCCTTATTCTGGTATGATTGACCCCATCCTGGTATGCACGGCCCCCATCAGAAAAACATTAAAAAAAAACATAAACCATTATACTTACCTTCCTGTGCTCCCTCGCAGCGTCTTGTTCCGATGCCAGCAGCTCCTTTATGCTTATAAGCAGCACATGGCAGGGACGTCATGCGCTACTTACAAGCCGAGGACAGGTAACGGAATACTCACTGCTCTACGCGTCGGGACTATGTGTGTGGAGGGCAGTCAGTATTCATTGCTCTTTAATACCGAATACAGTATTATCCGCAGCTGCCGGGCATTCACATGTGCCGCTACTAAAGGGAATGAATATTCACTGCATTCCATGCCTATAGGGGTGGAGAGCAGTGAATATTCATTGCCTTAAGTAGTGGGGACACGCGAAAGCACGACAGCAGCAGGAAGGCAGTGCCTGCGGCTAACAACGTGTCCGCAATTAAAGATAAATGAATATTCATTGCCCTCCACACCCATGGGTGTGGAATGCAGTGAATCTTCATTTCTCTTTAGCAGCGGGCACGGGAGTAAGCTGCAGTCGCCGGCTCCTGCCTCCTGTGACCCACTGGTCTGCCGCTCCCCCACCTCCACACTGTAGCGTCCGCCCGCTGCGGGTCTGAACTACAGGTAAGACAGCACCCCGAGAAACCCCGAGACCCTTTACCCCTATACAGGGATCTGGAATTACAGCAAAGCCCAGGGGGCGGTAGCTGCCTATAGGAGCAGTGGACCGGAGCTAGGAAGGGAATAAAAAGCTAGACCAAATGCGTAGTCAGAAGTCCAAAGGTCAAAACCGGGAGGGCAGCAAAGGTACAAAAGTCACATCCAGACTATAAGACACACCCCCATTTTCCTCCACATTTTTGGAATTAAAAAGTGCGTCTTATAGTCCAACGAATACGGTACTTATTTCAAGAAATAAAATGCAAAGTAATTATGTAAAAATAATACAATGTGATTTTCAGGATTCTTTTAAAGATTCTGTCTCTCACAGTTTGTGTACATACGAAAAAAAATTACAGACCTCTCCATTCTTTGTAGGTGAGAAAACTTGCAAAATCGGCAGTGTATCAAATACTTATTTTCCCCACTGTACTTTACCATATAGAGTAAAACTGCATATAATGAAAATGACGGTATTTTATCATGCCTATCTACAGGCTGGACATCACAAGAGAAATCTCATGTCAAACACAGGGGTGTTTAGCCTGTCGTTGGCTGCCATTGCAACTCATTGACTCTCTGTGATCGCATCACTGGCAGGCCAATGGGCATCTGAGCTAACTTCCAAGCAGGATCGCGGTACTTAAATTCCACTGTCAGTGATTGACAGCAGCATCTAAGAGGTAAACAGCAATGGTCAGCAAGCGAGACGATCACTGCAATTAGAGGCAGATACCAACTATATAATAGGGCTTGCACCTGCCCTGTGTGGTGTGGGCCCTGCTTCTGAACCCACTGCTAAGTTACTGACATGCTCTATGACGGTTTAGTAAGACATGAAGCATTAAGGGGTTTATAGCCTCATTGACAGCATGTCAAGACGTGTAAGTGAGTGTAGTTCTATGTGTGGTACTCATACTTAATACTAAATACATAATACTAAATACATCAAGTTGTTTAAAAAAAAAAATCACTTGTTATCATTTTTTTATGTCATCGTTAATATATTTATCAATCCTGTGATTTTAATAGTTCCTCGACTTTTCCTTCTTAATGTTTCAACTTGAATATTGAAGAGTGTATGTAAAAAAAGAGAGGGAGAGATGCATACAGTGTACATATTTATTTAAAATACACATATACACACTCAGATATTGCACGTGAATATGCAAATTCCACTTTCACACATTAACCCCTTCACGATATCCGGCGTACATGTATGGTGCCGCACGAGGTGCGTTCCCGCTAACCGCCATACATGTACGTTGTGACGATCCCGTGGGCTCCTTCCCAGCGGCGGCATGATCATCAGCGGGTAATAGCGCTATATGTTAGTTCACACCCAGCGGCAATGTCCATGATCTGTGCCAGCACCAATCACAGGCATTTAACCCCTCTGATGCCACTGTCACTAGTGACAGTTACATCGATCGGCATAGCAGAGTGTCGGGAGTTCCTCTCTGCTCCGATCTGCACAATGCAATTGTGATCACATTGTGCCAATGGTCTCCATGGTGACCCCAGGACAAAATATGGTTGCGGAGTCACTCAGGTTCTGTAGCCTGTAAGTTCCTGCAGAGAGCAGGAGCTGACACGCTCCCCTCCTTGTCTGTGAGAGACTAATCTAATACCCTTAGACCAGCGATCAGACAATGGAAAGCTGATGTCCCATTCTGGGACAAGGTAAAAAAGTTAAAAAAAAAATAATAATAATTGTAAAAATATATTTTAGAAAATCACAAAATAAAGAACAAAAAAAATGAAAAAATATATCAATTTATACATATATTTATGTAAAACCAACAGTAAGCAAAACAAAGTACACATACAGTATTTGCTTTTCTGCTTTCAGAACGAACAGACCTATGAAACTGTCAGACTAGTTAACCCCATGAGTGAATACCTTCAAAAATCAAGTAAAAAATGTGGTAAAAAGCTATACTTATTCATTATACTGCTGAACAAAAAGTGGAATAAAACGCATTCAAACAGTCGAATGTAAATAAAAATGGTATTTTTGAAAATGTCATCTTGTGCCGCAAAAAACAAGTCACCATACAGCTCCATCAACCGAAAAATAAGAAAGCTGTAGCATATAGAATATAGCTATGCAAAAACAATTATTATTTATTTTATAAAATTGTTTTTATTGTGTAAAAGCCGCTAAACATTTAAAAATTATATAAATGTTGTATTGCTGTAATCGTACTGACCCGAAGAATAAAGATGTTTTGTCAATATTACCACACGGTGAATGGCATAAAAAAAAACAATTTCTGAATTGCTGATTTTTGTTCATTCTGCCTCCCAAAAATCGAAAAATAGAAATCAATCAAAAAATGTTGTGTCTGAAAATGGTACCAATAAAAACTTCAACTCATCCCAGAAAAACAACCCTCACATGACTGTAGGCAGAAATATTGAAAAAAAAATGGTTCTCAAAATAAGCAAAAACTTTGTTTTGCTTAAAAAAAAGTTTTCTGGTGATAGTAGCCAAACATTAAAAAAAATACCATATATACTCGTGTATAAGCTGAGTTTTTCTGCACATTTTTTTGTGCTGAAAACGCCCCCCTCGGCTTATACACGAGTTATTGTCCCATTGTCATTGCGGGGGAGGGGGAGCAGCGGGTGACAGGAGGCAGAAGCCAGCTGCTGCGGCTAAAGCGTGTGCCCGCTGCTAAAAGAAATGAATATTCACAGCACTTGTAGCGAAAATTAATTTCTCTTATAGCGCGCGCACAGGCTGTAGCCGCAGCAGCCAGCTTCTGCCTCCTATCACCCCCTGCACGCACTGACTTCCAGCAGCCCGGCTAGCACACGGGTGCACGCTCATTAAGGTAGTGAATATTCACCTCTCACCACTCCTATGGGCGAGGAGATAGGTGAATATTCATGACCTTAATGAGCGGGGACACCTGATCGCTCGGCGGCAGATACTGCTGGCACAGGAACGAGATTCTGCAAGGGCGCACAGGGAAGGTAAATGTGATGTTTTTTATTGATGTATTTAGGCCCCGCTGTCTACATCGAATGTAAAATTAAAAATGAAATAAAAATCACATTATACTTACCTTAACACCTAATCCCCTGAAGGACAGGATGCAAATTGTCCTCAGGAGAAGAATCCACTAATGCAGAAACTGAGAAACCCGCACCCAATGGTATTTAGGCAAAATGGAAAAACTGTAATATACATATAGTATTAATACAAGCGTATACCCCAATATAGACACATTGATGGTATATCAGTCTTAACAGTAGTAGAGCAAAATATGCTACACAAACTGGGAGGTGAAGTCTGGAGCGCGAAGAGTAGGTAGTAAATAATAAACCATAACAATAGTCAAACAAGGAAAAAGTGGTATAAAAAGACAGCTTCCAGTATATAACAAATAATATGGAATATATGCCAGTAAAAGCTATAATTTATCAATACCTTGCAATATGATAACAAAAGAATGTAGACACAATAACCAAGGATGGGAGGGCACACAAGCACCTCGACGTTCATTTCATCCACACTGGGCTTTGTCAGGTGGGTCTCTCGTGTTACTTTTTGGAGACCTTTTGTAGGGTTTTGTAATGTATGTAGTACAGTTCATATAGCGTCTTGTGCTTGGGTGCGATGAAAACACAGGAGTCACAGGTTTGATATAGAAAAGTCCTGTATTACTTCATACAAGTTGGCAGAAATAGTCACACAGTTTGCAGACACAGAAACAGGAGACACAGCAGGCCAGAGTAATCCAAGCTCAGCAATCACTCTCCAATACAGATTCAGGATCTTCTTCTCTGTTACCGTAAGTCCATGCAAACGTGGGTCTTTCAAAGAGCAGGGTTCAGAGTCCACAAGTGCTTCAGAGTTCCTCAGTAGGAATAGCTGGAGTACAAGGTCCAAGGCTTACAGGAGTCAAGTCACAGGTTCACTGCAGGCTAGATTCTGAAGCACTGATTGCTCAGCTGTGGCTGCTTAAGAAGCAAAGGAGAGAATCAGGGCGGGAACATGCAAGCTGGAAACTCCATTTTGACTGAGGGCAAGATAGCTGCAGCAAGACAGAAAGTAAAATGGCTGACGAACAAACTGAGTTTCAGGAATATATACATAGAACCTTACATTACTCCCCCCTTAAGGACAACCTCCGGATGACCTCAGACCAGGCTTGTGTGGGTACCTCTGATGAAACTGACGGAGCAAGCGAGGAGCATTAACGTTATTGACCGGTTCCCATGAGTTGTCCTCCACTGGGTAGCCCTGCCATTTAATCAGATATTGTAACTGATTTCTATACAACCTGGAATCTAAAATCCTTTCCACCACAAATTCTTCCTGACCATCGACTAGCACTGGGTCAGGGCAAGGAGAGGAATGTCCAGGAAACGTATTGGGTGTCGCAGCCTTTAGTAGGGATACATGAAAGACAGGGTGGATTCTCATAGTTCTGGGCAGTTGAAGACGACAAGCAACGGCACTTATAATTTTACTGATTTTATAGGGTCCAATGTACTTATGTCCCAACTTAGACGATGGAATCCTTAACTTAAGATTTCTGGTTGACAGCCAGACCAAGTCTCCTACCTTGAAAGCTGGTGCAGGTTTACGAAATTTATCTGCTGCTTTCTTGTACCTTTCTTGAGCCGATTCCAGATTTTCCTTTAGAAGATCCATATTCTTCTGTAAAGACGTGATTCTTTCAGCCACTGCTGGTAAAGGCGTTTCTATGGGAAATCGTGGTAGAATGTTAGGATGATAACCTAGATTAGAGTAAAAAGGAGACTGTTTAGTGGAGGCACTCTGAGAGTTGTTATACGAGAACTCAGCTAATGGAAGTAGATCCACCCAATCATCCTGTAGGTGGCAGATAAAGCAGCGGAGATACTGCTCCAGGGTTTGATTGGTTCGTTCGGTCTGTCCATTAGTCTGGGGATGAAAAGCAGAAGAAAGGTTTACTTTAATGTCCAATGCTGCACAGAAATTTTGCCAAAACCTAGAAGTGAATTGCACCCCTCGATCCGAAATAACCTCATCCGGTACTCCATGTAAGCGAAACACATCTTTAATCATCAAATCTGATGTCTGTTTTGCAGTGGGTAAGCCGACACAAGGGATAAAATGAGCTGCCTTTGTTAGACGGTCAACCACCACTAGAATTGTGTTCTTCCCCTGAGAGGTTGGTAACTCCACAATGAAGTCCATAGAAATGGATCCCCACGGGCGGGACGGGGTGGGAAGAGGCTGTAACAGACCAGTTGGTGAGGAGCGAGGTGTTTTGCATCTTGCACAGACCTCACATGAAGTGACATAATTCAAAACATCCTTCCTGCAAGTGGGCCACCAAAAGAAACGAGAAAGAAATTCCTGTGTCTTTAGAATTCCTCTATGCCCAGCTATCTTGGAATCGTGAATGAGTTGCAATACTCTTAATCTGACTGTTTCAGGAATATACAGACGTTGTCCCTGAATCCACACACCATTCTTAAAGACAAGACTTACGTCCCTTGGGGGTTGTGCCAAAAAGGAATCCGCATGGTATGCTTCCTTGATGTCCTTAAGTAGGTCTTGATTATGAATTACTCCTAGGAATCTAGAGTCAGGAAGAATAGTCTTAGGAGGAGTAATTGGACGTGTCTCTGCTGAGTAAATCCTAGAGAGTGCATCAGCCTTTCCATTGCGCGATCCTGGTCTATAAGAGATGATAAAATTAAATTGGTTTAAGAAAAGATTCCAGCGAGCCTGGCGAGGAGTCAGGCACTTAGCCGACCTGATAAACTCAAGGTTACGATGGTCTGTCAGGACGACTATTTGCTGTGCAGCACCCTGAAGAAGGTGTCTCCATTCTTTGAAGGCGGCAATAATGGCCAACAACTCTCTATTGCCCACATCGTAGTTCCTCTCAGCCGAAGACAACTGCTGGGAAAAGAAGGCACAGGGATGCAAGACATTCTTCTCACCTGTTCTCTGAGAGAGTATAGCTCCAACGGCACAGTCTGAAGCATCCACCTCTATTATGAAGGCAAGCTCGGGGTTGGGATGTACTAGGATAGGTGCAGTGGTAAATTTATCTTTTAGACGGGAAAATGCTTCCTGGGCTTGGGGAGTCCAGGAAAACCTAGACTCTTTCCGGGTAAGTTGAGTGATAGGTGACACTACCTCAGAGAAATTTCTAATGAAACGTCTATAGAAGTTGGCAAACCCGATGAAGCGCTGTACCTCCTTCACATTTCTAGGACTTGGCCAATCCTTGATGGCTTGGGTTTTGCTTCCATCCATACTAATTCCTTGTGTAGACAGTACATACCCCAGAAATTGAATTTCGGTCCTATGGAATTCACACTTTTCAAGTTTGATGTAAAGATGATTTTGTCTTAGACGTTCCAAGACCATTCTCACATGTCCATGATGTTCCTCTGTGGAGTTAGAAAAAATTAGAATATCATCCAAATAAATTACCACGAATGTATCTAGGAGATCCCTGAAGATGTCATTCACCAAGTGTTGGAAAGTGGCTGGGGCGGTACTCAGACCAAAAGGCATAACTAGATATTCAAAGTGTCCATAGCGTGACCTGAATGCAGTCTTCCATTCATCCCCAGGTCTAATACGGACTAAGTTATAGGCCCCACGAAGATCTAGTTTAGAAAAAATTTTGGCATGTCGCACTCTCTCCAATAACTCAGGGATTAAAGGCAATGGATAACGGTTTCTAATAGTAACCTTATTGAGTTCCCTATAGTCTACGCATGGTCTCAGAGATCCATCTTTCTTCTTTACAAAGAAGATGGGTGCACCTGCAGGAGATGAAGAGGGGCGTATGAAGCCCTTGGCTAGATTTTCATCTATGTAATCCTTTAAAGCCTTTAACTCGGGCCCCGCCAGGGGGTAGATCTTACCAAAAGGTATCTCTGCTCCAGGCAATAATTCAATTGGACAATCATATGGACGGTGAGGAGGAAGCTGGTCAGCGTTCTTCTTGTCACATAAATCCACATAGTCCTGGTATACAGCTGGTAGTTCAGGGACTGACATGATTCCTTTAGGAACAGAGCAAGCTGAAACTTTTGGACTCATCTGTTTCTCTGGAAAGTGTAATTCCTTGGTCTCCCAGTTAATGGTAGGATTCTGAGCCTGCAGCCATGGTAGCCCTAGAATAATGGGAAAGTGGGGAGAAGAGATAAGCATAAAGGACAGTTTCTCTTGATGATCTTTACCCATAAGAACCCTCAAAGGCTCTGTTTCCTGATCCACTGGTCCAGAGGTCAGCAGGGAGCCATCCACAGTTTCCATCTGTACTGGAGTAGCCTTCTTCACTGAACGTATTCCCTGTTTCAGAGCAAAGGAGACATCCATAAAATTTCCACTTGCCCCTGAGTCGATCATAGCAGAGCTAGACACCCAAGCTGAGTCAACCCAGAGTTTGATGGAAAGAAAGCAATGAGAATTGTTTTTCTTACAACTCAGCTGGGACACCGCTGAGGAAACTTGAAAAATGGCAGCGTTTACACAGTCAACGTCCTCAGAGGTAACGGAGTTTAAGTCCGAGAAATCAAGATCTGTTGCTGCAGATCTCTCTGGAGCCTGAGGCTCGGACCTGACAGATCCCCTCTCGCAACACTCACAATGAATGAGTGCTGCAGTAGTCTTACGAGAACGGCTGGGGCAGTTTATAATGAAGTGCCCTGACTTACCACAATAGAAACATAGATTCTCCTTAAAACGATGTTCCTTGCGTGCATCACTAACCCGTCGTTGTAAAGAATCTACCTGCATGGGTTCAGGTTCAGGTTCCCGTGTAATCCTACTCAAAGGTTCCTTAGCTGGAGAGGAAGGTAGGAAAAGGTTAGTACGATTGCTTTCGAACCATCTCTCTTGCCTGCGTTCAGTCAGACGAGTATCAATACGGATGCAGTAGTTAATTAAGTCACCTAACGCAGTGGGAGGGTCGGCACGAGCAAGTTCATCCTTAATCAGTGGAGATAACCCCTTTCGAAAAATAGATTTTTTGGCGGAACTGTCCCAGGTGGTATCAAGGGCCCATCTCCTGAAATCCAAGGCATATTCAGCTACCGAGTGCTTACCTTGGCGCAAAGCTAACATGGCTGCTTCAGCTGTTGCACCTCGATTGGGGTCATCAAACACCTGCCCCATGGCTGAAATAAAATCATCAAGGTGATTCAAACAATCATCCTCAGTCTCAATCAGAGGGTTTGCCCACATTAAAGCCTTGTTGGTAAGCAACATAATTATAGTAAGCACCTTAGATCGTTCAGTGGGAAATTGTGAAGCATGTGCAGAAAAAAAAAGATTGCATTGATTAATAAATCCCCTGAATTTCTCACGTTCACCGCCAAAACGAAAAGGGGGCAACTTGGGAATCCCAGCACTCGGGGCTACGGCAGGAGCCTGGACTCGCCCCTCTAGAACCTCAATCCTGGCTCGCAAATCCTGGGTAGTCTGTCCAACCACTTGCAAATTGTGATTATTGAGGTCCTGTAGATTTGTAAAACGGGTCTTTATATTCTGCAAATCTGCAAGGATATTATCAGTCACTCCGCAAAGTTCCTTTATGCGGGCCTCCATTTTCCAGATCTTTTAAGACAGGATTACTGGAAGAAGAGGAGAGAAAAAAAAAACAATAGTGTTCACCTGTGGCAACACTGCAGAGAGAAAAAAAAATTAAGGGAACTGCTCACCTGGAATGGTTGTGAGAAGTCACAACCACTATCATCACAGAAAGTTTCAACCAGACATCTGATATCCAGAGTTACAGCAGACAAAAAGAGAAAAGGAAGAAAAAAAAAAAACAATAGTGTTTACCTGTTTTAACACTGCAAAAAGAAAAAACTTAAGGGAATTGCTCACCTGGAATGGTTGTGAGAAGTCACAACCACTGTCATCACAGAAAGTACAACCGGACGTCTGATATCCACAGTACAGCAGACACAGCCTTCCAGACCCAGCAGACACTAACGTTTTGGCTTCAGAATCTTGTAATGTATGTAGTACAGTTCATATAGCGTC